>CM031234.1:547674714-548274714 GCA_018340775.1 Taxus wallichiana var. yunnanensis
GATACCACCAAGTCTTGAAGGCCTCACCCTTACGCCTATTTTCGAGTTTTCCCAAAGCTTCTTCTAGCACCTTGATTTTGACAAGTTATCTTTTGCATCGTCGAAGACTTTGCTTGCCATTAAAATATTCTCATCAGTCTTTCCCATGAGGTGAAGGTCTACTATACAGCTACTCCAGAGTTTGAGCTCTTTATCTATATTTCCAATAGTGGAGGAGAGCTTTTGTTGCAGATTATTCACCTTCTCATTGAGTTTGAAGGCTTCACCAATGAAATTCAACCCTGCAATGAGCATGTCATCCACCATGGCCTCCATAGCCCTTCCATAGATAGAATATCTGTGTATGTCTTTGATACTCTGGACTTCATCTTGGCTGAGGATTATAGGTGGTGGAAGAGTAGTCAGTGGGGTGGGGTCTAAAACTTTATCCTTGGACAACAATGACTTGATGAAACTTGCAAGAACCTGAGCCTGCTCTTCTAGTTTCTCTATAGTTTGTTGCCCTTTTTCAACTCTCCCAATGACCCTGGTGACTGTTTCCTAAAGATTGTGAATCTCACCTTCAGGGGTGGACTCTCCCATAGGGATCCTCGAGAGCTCGAGATCAGATGCTTGCAAATCATGCTCTGGCTTGTCTACTTTGGGCTTGGCTATCTCCAAGAATTTCTGGCCCTGAGCATCAGATACTATTCTAGAGGTAGTCCTGGCCTTCTTGGTGGGAGTAGGAGGAGTAGTGCCTAATAAGGCCACCACAGCATCAAAATTGGGTCCTGAGATTTGGGAGGAAGACTTTCTCTTCCTATTATCAACAAAAGGTTGTACCCATGCAAAAGAGGAGGAGGAAGAAGAAGGTGGGGCAAGAGGGCCGAGAGAAAGGGAACTCATGGCACTCAAAGTGTGCCTTTGTTTCTCCGTTGAGATATGAGTGGGATGCTCGAGATTTCTTGTACAGAAGAGTTAATGGTGCTTGGAAGCTCAATGCTTTGGACTTCTTTGTCTTTATCCATTGGGGCTTCTGGAGCACTTATGGAGGATGGCACCTCACTCTCTTCACTTTCACTGAGAACAATAATGTTCTCTGGGCCTGATGGCAATTCCGAATGCTTCATCATATGATCTTCTTCAATAGGCTCCTTTTTGACCTCCTTGATTTTCTTCTGATATACTTGAGTGGATGAGGAAGGAGTGGAGGATGTAGGACCTTTAGTTGATGAGGCAGGAGGAGTCTGCACAGGTGCTTCCAAACTAGGTGTCAATGCCTCCTTCCTTGGTGTTGAAGTATCCTTGGAGGAGGACTCTCCTGAATGCCTTATGAGTTCACAGACTCTCCTATAAAACCAGATTTTTTTTCTTACTAGGACAAGGGCTAAGATTTCAGCCAGATCATCCTTTTCTTTTTTGAACCAATCCAAATCTTCTAAGGGAGTGTGATTGATCAAGGTGTCATCTTCATATGAGAACAGGTCAGAATTATCATTTTGCAACCCTTCCAGAACTTGATACAAGTTAAGCTCTTGAATTAGTTGGAGAGAAAACCTACCATAATGTCACCTTCTTGCCTCAAGATCATCAACACAGTCAGCCCAATAGTCTTCAGTGTCTGCCCTATGGTAGTAATTGATCTTGATGTTCTGTTCAATAAATTTCTTCAAATCAAAACAAGTTCTTGGCCTGAAGAAATGGATAGTGATGGGAGCTAGGGCTCTTTCTATGTTCTGTGCATCCAGAGCCGTCTTGCAGGTGTAATTTCCCAAAGATATGGGGAAGTGCAGCTAATAATTTTCTTGTCCTCGAAGGTTACTGCAAATTTTCCAGGTTGCTGCATATCTCGATCAAGGCAATTTTATCATTCACGAGAACATAGGAAGCTTGAGAGGAGTGCTCTCATAACCTGCAAGCCTTATATAGGATAATTTCCTAAATTGGATGAAGTAGGCACCGTAGTGTGATATTAGGCTCATGGCTTCATCCGAGAACCTCCTTGCAGTGTCACTCTCCAGAAGCCTTACAATGTACATGGTGAAAGCATCATTCACCCTCCTGAAGTTGCGATTACTAGTTTCCAGGGTGAATTGAGGGCAGTAGGCATATACAGGGTCACCCTTATGAGCATCAATGTATGAGAATCCAAACCATTACCTCGATGTTGCTAGGGTATACATTAGGTATGAAGTCATGTAGAACTTCTTGGTTTGTTGTACATTGGACAATTGCTCTGCTAAGTTCATGCTGATGATTTCTGCCCAGTTGATGTTCTGAGTTCCTTCACACACCATGTTGATAAGGGG
Organism: Taxus wallichiana var. yunnanensis; assembly: GCA_018340775.1. NCBI lineage: Eukaryota > Viridiplantae > Streptophyta > Pinopsida > Cupressales > Taxaceae > Taxus > Taxus wallichiana. Next base: position 547,677,003 of record CM031234.1, read on the forward strand.
GCACATCCAGAAATGGAATTCATTGGTAGAGGGTAAGCCCATGACCCGAGCTAGCAGGATTATAAAATATGACAGCTCCTCATTGAAATCGGCACGAAACAGAACCTTGGATAGACGGGACGCCCCCTTTTTAGGGTTTTTAAGCCAAGACTTTGCCACCGCACCTTGTATTTCTCACTATCTTGATCGAAGAGGGCCTGTGCCTAGTTTTGAGAGATTACTATAGAATTTTCCATCTCAGGAATCCTTAGGGTAGTGCCAATGGCGGCAACATCGAGCTTGGCGATGAGCTCCCCATGCACATTCGTTAGCTCACTCGAGTCGGGATTGAAATGAGCACCACAGAGAGTACTGTATCATGCATTGTACTGAGATTGGGACACTAGCGGCGAATGCCAAGCCACTATCATGAATCATTTGTGCCATAGGAGAGGGGTTTGAGTCTGTCATCCTCATCCAGAAATCCCCAAAGTCAAGGTGGCAAACTTCACTGTCCCCGATATCGGGAATGACAGACTCGAGTGGTGAAACTTGTTCCTGACCTTGAAATTTAATCTTCATGTTGATAGCGGCTTGAGAAACACAGTTACAGACTAAAATCTCGATGGAATTGTAAAGGAATTGGGTATACACACAGAAACTCTGACTTGCGAGGGTATGAGCAATTGGTAGTAAGAAAGCAGTGTGCAAAATGCGTAGGGGTAGTTCATTATATAGTCATTTAGGAGAGAGAAAGATAATAAATGCGCATTAAATACACATCTACCAACTTGAAAAGCAAGATATTTGGGAAGAGCGGGAAAAATTAGCCCGGATGGCCTTTGGTTCATTTGGGACACGCAGGATGTGAAAGCGCGATTCGGCCGATACGGCGACGTGGGGAAAAGATGCACAAATGCTTTCGGGACATGAGGGATGAAAGTACACAGAGAGCGCGACTCGGTGAATCGGGTGAAAGGTGAACATCAAGTCGGGGTGAACTTGGGACACACAGGAACAAAATGTCCGCGGCCCGAAAGTAATGCAGACCTCGGGAAAAACAGTCCCGATCGGCGAATAGGGAGCCCGAGGAACTTGGGACACTTGGGACAAAAATGTCCGATAGACCCACAAATCACACAGAATGACCCATAAATGTAGATTTTTTCAAAATTTTCAACTTATCCCCTTACCAAAACAATAGAAAAGGCGTTTAACTTAGAAATTCTCAATTCTGAACTTCCCAAAAGAGGGGGAATTTTGAGAGGACAACAGCTGGCTCCTTCTCGGGATGACTTGGCTAAAGTCCAAAGAAATAAGACAAGGCAAGAACTCACAGAAAATATAGGGAAAGCAGACTAGTGCCTTATCCATTGGGTCATGGAGTCAGAAGCAGATCAATACAAAAGACAACACACAAAAACAAGGAAAAGCAAAGGGGAAAGACAAAATGCTATACAGAATATACAAAGGACTTCCCAATCACCTATGACTTAAACAATTTCAGGTACTGCCCACTATAAGGAAGTGGGAGAGAAGAACCATCCATATAATCAAGGTAAAAAGAATTCTCACCAGCAAAGCGCCTGATCTTGAAAGGTCCGAGCCAAAGAGAATCAAACTTGCCATGGCTGCCACGAGGTTCATGCCTTTTATCCCACAACAAAACAATGTCTCCAATATTGAAATCCTGGATCTGGATTTTTGTCAAACAAGGCCTTTACTTTCTATTGGTGAGTAGATATTCTATCAGTGACTTTCAACCTGTCCTCATTCAATTGGTAAAGGTACATGATCCTTTTATCCAAAGAATCATTGAAACTAGTGTCTTCAATGGCCTTCATTAAATGCAAGGGCTGTAGCTCCATCATTCTTGGTAACCCAGCTTCCACTCCATATACTACCTGAAAAGGAGACATCCCGATGGCTCTTTTAGGTGTGATCCTATCTACCCAAAGAGCATCATAGAGTTTCTTGTGCCAGTTCCTCTGGGATTCATTAACTAATTTCCTTATTATAGCCACCAATTTTTTTTTTTGATTACCTTATCCATTCCCCGAGGATAATAATCGAGGAGTGAGCCAGGGAGATGCCATATCCATAACAAAAATCCATCATCTCCGTTGAAGAAAAATTTGAAGCATTATCTGTCACTATTTTTTTTGGCACACCAAACCTCACCAAGATGTTCTCTTTGATAAAACTGCATACTACTTCTGAAGTAGTACTCTTTACTGGAATGGCTTCTACCCACTTAGTAAAATAATCAGTGGTAGTTAATACGTGGGTGTGACCAGCACTAGAAGAGGGATTAAGTGTTCCAATGAAATCTAAACCCCATTATTGAAAAGGCTCTTCGATCACAACTGGTTTAAGGGGCAAAGAGGCCAACTTGGGTCTACCCACGAAAGTCTGACAAGCTTCACATTTATCAACCCACTTTGATGCATCTCTGAACAAGGTAGGCCAGTAATATCCTGCACAAAGAATCTTATGAGTAGTGATAGTTGATGAGTAGTGCCCTCCACATGCTTGATTATGAAAAGCTGAAAGTAGCTTCCTCTGTTGTTCCTTGTCCACACATTTTAGAAATCTTCCATCCAACCCTCGCTTAAACAAGGCATTTTCCCACAACACATATTGGGTTGATCTTAGCTTAACAGCTCTCCTTTCTTTGGCAGTCAAATGAGAGGGACATTCTCCATATGTGAGAAAGTGTGCAATATCGGCATACCATTCATCAATTGAGCCAAGAAACAGAACGGTAGGAAGGTCAACTTTATCCTTGAATAACTCATGTCTAGCTCCCTCAGCGATGAGTTCACACAGGCCTTTTCCATGGACGAGCTTGGTTGGTCTGATGTCAATGTCATATTCTTGGACCTTGGCCACCCAGTTCCCTCTCTTAGATCCAAACTCCTGTTGCGTGAGAATGGACTTGATAGTTGTATCTGGTACAAACACTATGGAGTGAGAGTTAAGGATGTAAAAACGAAACTGCTTGACCGCTTTAACCACTGCGAAAGCATGTTTCTCCATTATGGTGTATTTTAACTCATGATTTTTTAGAATGTAGCTCATAAATGTAATTGGAAGCTCGTGATCATTAGAATATTCTTGAGTCAAAACAGCAGCCAGGGGTGTTATCTGTGGCATAGCAATAGATAATAAAATCTTTGCCAAAATCTGGACATGCTAAAACAGGAGTTTTAGCAATAGCCCTTTTAATACCTTCAAAGGCTTCTTTCCCTTCAGGAGACCAACCAAACGTCTATTTTCCCTTCATCATTTGAGAGATATTCAAAGTTAGCTCTGCGAAATCAGGAATGAATCTTCTCAGAAAGTTAATCTTACCAAAGAAAGAGTGCACTCCTTTCTTGCTGGTTGGAAGGGGAATTTGTTGGATAGCTTGAACTCGCTCAGGATCAATTTTTATACCATCTTTGGAAACAACATGCCCCAATAATTTTCCCTCTGTGACACAAAAGATAGATTTCTTAGGATTTAAAGAGATCCCATGTTCTCTACATTTCAAAAGAACTGTTTCTAGATGCTGAAAATGATTTTCCCTTGTTTTGGAAAATACAGTCAAGTCATCAAGGTATACGACAATACACTTCCCTTTCAAACTTCCAAAGGCCAAGTCCATAGCTCTTTGAAAAGTGGCACTGGCATTAATGAGCCCAAAAGGCATCCTTCTGTAGGCAAAGGTACCCCATGGGGTAGTGAAGGTCGTCTTGTGTTGATCTGTGGTATTAACCTCTACCTGATTATATCCTGAGAAGCCATCAAGCATAGACAACATTTCAGATCCTGTTACGGCTTGTAAGACTTGATCCATCATGGGAAAAGGATAGTTGTCCTTTAAAGAAGCTTGATTCAGATTCCTGAAGTCAACACAGATACGAATCTCACCATTTTTCTTTCTAACAGGCACAATATTGGCAATCCATGTTGAATGGTGGATAGGAAAAATGATTTTGGCTTTTAATAACTTTTGTATTTCCTGAAAGATGGTGTCAGCTATCTTAGGATTGTATTGCCTCTGTTTATCTGAAAGGCTTAATCCTAGGTTTGAGAGGGATAAAATGCTTGCATCTCCTTTGGTTGAAAAGCTTTTAAATCTTCATAGGAATAAGCAAGAACATCTTTATACTTCCTTAAAATATTAATTACCTTCCTCTTTTCTTCTAGTGTGCAACATTTTCCAATGTTCATGAGTTTAGGGTCAGTAGAACTCCCAATATTAATTTTATCATATTCAGCTTAATTGTTGAGGTCCAGTAGAAGCTTTAAACCTCACATACCTGTCATGTTTGTCAAACAATTCTTCTAAACTCACCAATCCCTTAGGAATCTTGTTCCCTTTGAGTTTGATACATCCATCTTGATCTGCCTCTTCTCCTTTGACGGCTTCTTCGTTGAAGGGCACACTTTCACGAGGCAAATTGTCGCTTCCTTCAAAGTACAACTGTTCAAAGTTATCCTTGAGTTCTAAGAAAGAAAGCAGATGTTGATCATCATTGAAAACTTGCCAGTTATTTGCATTATCAGGTACACTGGGCCTATGGACTATTTCAATGGTAAACTTATCTTGAGAGAAGTCAGGATGAGGTATCAGCAATGACCCCGAGACTGCTAGTGAATCAGCCCTAGTGTTTTCCTCCCTAGGCACTACTTCGATAGAGAAGGCGTCAAGAAATTCAATAGAGTCCCAAACCTGATTCCTATAATGTTTCAATCTTCTATTCTTTACCTGGAAAAGGTTTCTAACTTGCTTGACAATCAGCTCCGCATCTCCACGAGCTAGAAGATTCTTCACTCCCTTCTCTTTTGCCACATGAAGCCCAAGAATGAGAGCTTCATATTCTGTTGTATTATTAGTATTTTCAAATTGCAACTTGAATGAGAAAGGATAGACCTTTCCTTCGGGAGACACCAATATTACACCAGCTCCAGAACCGGCTGAGGAACAACTTCCATCAAACTCTAATATCCAAACACCATTAGAATCCTCAAGTGATCTTTTGGGGAGTTGGATCTCATCTAGAGACATAATCATATAGTTACCATGCCCCATATCTTCATAAAGTATTTGTGCTTTGGGATCATCTGTTTTTTGTACAATATACTCAGATTGCTTCTCAGGCAACAACTTCTTCATTTGCCCATTAACAGGTATGAGGGCATGTGACCAATCCATTTGAATTTCTCCACCCACATCCTTACAAAAGTTCCTACTTAGTAGCATCCCATATGAAGGAGGAATGTTTGCTACTAGGATAGTAGCTAAACTTTCTTCTCAGGAAAAGTAGCAAAAGCTACTTGTGCATCTTTAATTCTTCCGACCAGGGGCACTTCTTTACTCTCCATGGAATAACAAGACCCATAAGTGCATGTGAGAGTTAAGCCTAAGGCATGGGCTACTTTAGCAGGCATTACATTGTCTGATGCCCCTGAGTCTATGACGCAATTACTAAGTCTATGACCAGCTATAAGGAGGGTTACATAGAATGGTTTGATCTTTTCATTAGGTGAGGTGATAGAGGCTACCAGATTGGGTTGTGGTGTAGAAGATGGAGTGGGTAAAAGGCCTTTAGAGGTGTTTTTGGAATGGGAATTGACAAAGTGGATCATTTTAGCAAAAGCCTTGGGATGGGTTTGATAATACTCAGCCTCTGAGATTTGAACCTTGGTCCTTTTCAGGTGATCAATGATATCAAAAGACCCAGAAGCGGATGAGCTATCCTCATTTGGAACCTTGGGCTTATCAATCTTAGGAGTTGAAAAAGAAGTAACCTTAGTAGCAGAGTTGACAGGACTTACCTTGGGTGTGGACACAATGGGGATAGGAAATCCTCTTTTCGCAATTACAGGAATAGTCGTTGGATGTTCCTTGGATCTTTTGGCCGGCTGCATCACTTTCTCCTTTTTGTTTGTTTTCTCTCGAGTCATGACAACATATGATTCGCTATTCATGTCCGCCACTACCTCGTCATAATCATCTTCTTCATCGATGCCTTCAGTAGTGAAGAAATTTACTCGAGATCCCTCAAGTTCTTCTAGTTCTTCATCAACCTCTTCATAAATTCTTCACAATCTTCACTAACTTCTTCATCCTCCGGTTCTTCAACTTCATAGGTTGCATTAACAGGGACTTTAATAGGAGGTCCTTCAAGTGCTAGCCTTGTTTGAGAAGCAGGTAAATGATTTCTGGGCTGAAAATTCCTCCTTGGAATGTCTGCATAGGGGGCGTGCTGAGCCAATTGTTTCTTAATGGCGATGAGATCATTTGCAAGTTTTTGTACTAACGGATCAGTATTAGGCCCAGGAGTAGGAGAGGAGGAAGAAGAAGACTTGGATCTAGAAGGGTCTCTCCTCAACTTTCCTGACATGATTAAATCATCTTCGACACTAACGCAAGAGAGTTTGATCCTCGGCCAATGTTGCAAGATTAGCTCTTCTCAATGCATAACTAACTTCAGGCAATTGGGCATTCAGGAAAAAGCATTTTTGAATTTGATCTACAGGTTGAGTGCCTGGTGGAATTTTATTAATCAACTTGTTGAATCGAGCCACAAATTCTCTCATGGGTTCTTGTGATTCTTTCTTTATTTGAGAAATTTGGGCCAGCAAAGCATGCACGTCTTCTGCTGGTTTGAAATGATTCTCAAACTTTGCCCTCATCGTGTTCCAGCTAGTGATAGCTCCGGTGGAAGGTGATAGAACCAATCAGCTACATTATCTTGTAAAGTCTCAACAAAAAGCCTTACAGAGACGTCTTCATGTTCAACTCCCAGAACTCTGCATGCAACTATGAAGGCTGCGATATGGTCATCACAATGTACCTTGCCATCACCTTTGAACTTGGGAAATTTCTTCCGATTACCTCTAGGTAACTCATGCAAAGGCTGAGGAAGGGCGAGAGGCCCAACACGATGGCCCTAAGGCAATGGTATCGCCATTCTTGGAAAAATGGCTTGAAGGGGAACTGAAACACCAACAAGAACCAGAGCTTTGAGATTAGGAGTAAGTTGCTCTGAAGGAATATCACCCGTAAGGGTTCTATTTTTTACAGGAGGAGTGCTTATTGAACGAAACTTTTCTATTTCTTCTGCTGAAGGGAAAGGAAAACCCTGTTGTTCCAAAAGTTGAAACTAAGAATCTTTAATACCAAGGGCCCTTCTCCCTCGAGTAAAATGTGGAGTCACTAGATCAAGAATGATCAATAAACGGTTAAGGAACTGGAAAATGTTTCCCCAGTGGAGTCACCAAAAACTATTGGTCATCAAAAGAAGATCCTAATGAGAGCAATAGTCAGGGGACAAGAAGTCCCTCCTCTTTGATGGGAGAGGTTCCCTTATTTAAAGTGAGACTTATTTACAAATGTACAGTGCATAACTTTGATGTGGAACTTAGATATCATGAAAGCGTTGTGAAGAATAGATTATCAATCACAAAGGCATAGAGGAATGAAGATGCGGGAATAAGCAGAAAAGCATTCTCTAGAATTATAGATAACAAAATAATTCTTTATGCATGCCAGGATACAATGAATTAGAATTGAACCATTTGTATTTGAATTACTGAGATGCAATTTAGAAGGACACACAGTTCCATAAATAACATCCACAAGAATACAAAGCTTCTTGGTATAATGCAGAAAAATGATCTAATAATGTTTAACAGATAGCTACTGAAATAAAGGAATCAGATGAATAAAGAAAGAAGATCCTTTTGTATTGATTGTTGTATTATTTCTTACACTTTCAGAGATAAGCCAAGTTCCTCCCTCTAAAAATGGCGAGGAGAAGCTATTATATAGTTTACAAATCAGTTACTCTTGGTAACTACTTCTTTTAACTAATGCTTAGTTAAAGGGCTGCTAATCACAATACCCCAACTAATTACAATAAATCGATGAAGAAAGGAAGAAAGGAGAAGAAGACAGGCATTCATGATTGAGAGGGGCCCACTGATTTTAGGATCCGCTGTCTAAATCTTTTCAATGCCTCTGCTATGTCTCTGCCACGTGGTACCGATGTATTGGTAGTGGACTGGGTCCAAAATCCAAGGCACTTCTCCATCTCTTTGTCGAATTCGACATGTGTATGATAATCTTTATTTGCTTCTTCAATAGCAGACTGAAGAGAGCAGATCTCCTTCATCTTTTCCTTGGAAATGGAATCCTCCTTGAACAAATTATCTTTGACAAAAGCTCTAAATTGAGCTTTGATTTCTTGTAAGGAGAGGGGTACACCAAAAGTCTCATCATGGAGGTGGCAATGTATATCTTTGAAAGCAGATACCACCAAAGTCTTGAAGGCCTCACCCTTCTGCCAGCTATTTTTCAGTTCTCCCAAAGCTTCTTCTAGCACCTTGATTTTCCATTCCACGCTATATACCCATGATTTTGACAAGTTATCTTTTGCATCATCGAAGACTTTTCTTGCCATTAAAATATTCTCATCAGTCTGTCCCATGAGGCGAAGGTCTACTATACAGCTACTCCAGAGTTTGAGCTCTTTATCTATATTTCTAATAGTGGAGGAGAGCTTCTGTTGTAGATTATTCACCTTCTCATTGAGTTTGAAGGCTTCACCAATGAAATTCAACCCTGCAATGAGCATGTCATCCACCATGGCCTCCATAGCCCTTCCATAGATAGAATATATGTGTATGTCTTTGATACTCTAGACTTCATCTTGGCTGAGGATCACAGGTGGTGGAAGAGTAGTCAGTGGGGTGGGGTCTAAAACTTTATCCTTGGACAACAGTGACTTGATGAAACTTGCAAGAACCTGAGCCTGCTCTTCCAGCTGCTCTATAGTTTGTTGTCCTTTTTCAACTCTCCCAATGACCCTGGTGACTGTTTCCTGAAGATTGTGAATTTCACCTTCAGGGGTGGACTCTCCCATAGGTATCCTCGAGAGCTCGAGATCGATGTTTGCAAATCATGCTCTGGCTTGTCTACTTTGGGCTTGGCTATCTCCAGGAATTTCTGGCCCTGAGCATCAGATACTATTCTAGAGGTAGTCCCGGCCTTCTTGGCGGGAGTAGGAGGAGTAGTGCCTAATAAGGCTGCCACAACATCAAAATTGGGTCCTGAGATTCGGGAGGAAGACTTTCTCTTCCTATTATCAACAAAAGGTTGTACCCATGCAAAAGAGGAGGAGGAAGAAGAAGGTGGGGCAAGAGGGCCGAGAGAAAGGGAACTCATGGCACTCAAAGTGTGCACTGATTGTTGCCTCCAGTTGAGATATGAGTGGGATGCTCGAGATTTCTGGTACAGAAGAGTCAATGGTGCTTGGAAGCTCAGTGCTTTGGACTTCTTTGTCTTTATCCATTGGGGCTTCTGGAGCACTTATGGAGGCTAGCACCTCACTCTCTTCGCTTTCACTGAGAACAATAATGTTCTCTGGGCCTGATGGCAATTCCAAATGCTTCATCATAGGATCTTCTTCAACAGCTCCTTTTTGACCTCCTTGATTTTCTTCTGATATACTTGAGTGGATGAGGAAGGAGTGGAGGATGTAGGACCTTTAGTTGATGAGGTAGGAGGAGTCTACACAGGTGCTTCTGAACTAGGTGTCAATGCCTCCTTCCTTGGTGTTGAAGTATCCTTGGAGGAGGACTCTCCTGAATGCCTTTTAAGTTCACGAACTCTCCTATCAAATCAGATTTTGGTTCTTACTAGGACAAGGGCTGAGATTTCAGCCAAATTATCCTTTTCTTTTTTCAATCAATCCAAATCTTCCAAGGATTTTTTCTTGATCAAGGTGTCATATTCATATGAGAATAGGTCGGAATTATCATCCTGCAACCCTTCCGGAACTTGATACAAGTTAAGCTCTTGAATTAGTTGGAGAGAAAACCTGCCATAATGCCGCCTTCTTGCCTCAAGATCATCAACACAGTCAACCCAATAGTCTTCAGTGTCTGCCCTATGATAGTAATTGATCTTGATGTTCTGTTCAATAAATTTCTTCAAATCAAAACAAGTTCTTGGCCTGAATAAATGGACAATGATGGGAGCTAGGGATCTTTCTATGTTCTGTGCATCCAGAGCCATCTTGTAGGTGTAATTTCCCAAAGATATGGGGAAGTGCAGGCCAATAATTTTCTTGTCCCTGCAGGTTCTGTGCAACTTGTCCAGTTGCCTGCATATCTTGATCAAGGTAATTTTATCATTGCAGAACATAGGAAGCTTGAGAGGAGTGCTCTCATAACCTGCAAGCCTTATATAGGAGAATTTCCTAAACTAGATGAAGTAGGCACAGTAGTGCAATATTAGGCTCATGGCTTCATCCGAGAACCTCCTTATAGTGTCGCTCTCCAAAAGCCTTACAATGTACATGGTGAAAGCATCATTCACCCTCCTGAAGTTGTGATTGCTAGTGTCCAGGGTGAATTGAGGGTAGTAGGCATATACAGGGTCACCCTTATGAGCATCAATGTATGAGAATCCAAACCATTGCCTCGATGCTGCTAGGGTATACATTAGGTATGAAGTCATGTAGAACTTCTTGGTTTGTTGTACATTGGACAACTACTCTGCTAAGTTCATGTTGATGATTTCTGCCCAGTTGATGTTCTGAGTTCCTTCACACACCATGTTGATAAGGGGCACATCCAGAAATGGAATTCGTTGGTAGAGGGTAAGCCCATGACACGGGCTAGCGAGTATAAAATCTGGACTCCTCATTTAAATCGGCATGGAAGAACCTTGGATAGACGGGACGCCCCTTTTTAGGGTTTTTAAGCCAAGACTTTGCCACCCGCACCTTGTATTTCTCACTGTCCTGATCGAAGAGGGCCTGTGCATGGTCCTGAGAGATTACTATAGAATTATCCATCTCAAGAATCCTTAGGGCAATGCCAATGGCAGCAACATCGAGCTTTGCGATGAGCTCCCCATGCGCATTCGTTAGCACACTCGAGTCAAGATTGAAATGAGCACTGCAGGAGAGTAATGTATCTGCGCATTGTACTGAGATTGGGAAACTAGCGGCGAATGCCAAGCCACTATCATGAATCATTTGTGCCATAGGAGAGGGGTTTAAGTCTTTCATCCTCATCCAGAAATCCCCAAAGTCAAGGTGGCGAACTTCACCGTCCCCCGATATCGGGAGCGGTAGACTCGAGCGGTGAAACCTATTCCCGATCTTGAAATTTAATCTTCATGTTGATAGCGGCTTGAGAAACATAATTCTGATGAAATCTCGATGGAATCACAAAGGAATCAGTATACACACGAAACTCGACTTGCGATGGTATGAGAAATTAGTAGCAAGAAAGCAATGTGCAAAATGCGTAGGGACGATTCATTATATAGTTGTTTTAAGAGAGAGAAAGATAATAAATGCACATTAAATACACATCTACCAACTTGAAAAGCAAGATATTTGGGAAGAGCGGGAAAAATTAGCATGGATGGCCTTTGGTTCATTTGGGACATACGGGACATGAAAGAGTGATTCGGACGATACGGCAACGCAGGAAAAGATGCACAAATGTTTTTGGGACATGAGGGATGAAAATACGTGGAGAGCGCGACTTACTGAATCGGGCGAAAGGAAAACATCAAGTCGGGTGAACTTGGGACATGCACGACAAAAATGTTTGATGAGCTCAAACAAACAAACTTCGGGTAAAATTGCCGATCGGCGAACAGGGAGCCCAAAGGAACTTGGGACACTTGGGACAAAAATATTTGACAGACCCGCAAATCACACAGAATGACCCATAAACACAGATTTTTTCAAACTTTTCAACTTATCCCCTTACCAAAACAACAGAAAAGGCGTTTAACTTAGAAATTCTCAATTCTGAACTTCTCAAAAGAGGGGGAATTTTGAGAGGACAACACCCATACACCAAATATTGAAAGATCGACTACTTTTGGTACTCAAAATAGTGGGAAAATAGGAGGAACTAAAACAAAAAACCAAGTGGTAAGCAAATCTAGAGAAAATTCTTAGTAGGTAAATAATTTTTGTGTTCCAAAATTCTTTATGGTGTTGGAAAATCTCTCCCTAAAGTTTTGGCGCTCGAATTTCCAGGATCTCTATCAAACACAAGCAACAACAGTTACAATTTTTTAGCATATGACCCCATTTCTCTACAAATTGGGAGCAATGGTCCCCATACGAAACCACGCTCTAAAAATTCCAACATAAAAGTGGATTTTCTTATTATATGCCTAAAATTTTTCCATGCTTTTCCAATTGGATGTGTTGTCGTGCAAATGTGTAATAGGGAAATTGATAATTTCTGAGCACGACAACTATACCCCAATGTCAAATTTTTCAAGTCCTATCATTTCAAGACACCCTGGGTCAAATCTGTCAGTTTGGTCACCCCCTATTTGTTGTCAAATTGTTCCCCTAGGTGATTTAGGAAATTCTACTCATTCCACCTAGGTGATTTTAGGGAGTTCTAAAAAGACACTATCTTCTGGCAGTATAGGGAAGGGTTATCGCTAGCCTTCCCAGACTAGATTCAACCCCCTGAACGGAAGGGAAAAAATCAACATGGAGGTGAATGGAAGACCTTATAACATCATGGAAAATATTTTGTAAGGTTTGGGGAATTTTTTCAAGACTTGGAGCAGTCTGAGTAAAAACAGGGTTCACAAGCCTAGGCGGTACATAGGCCTAAAATAGCTATTGGGCTTCAAAAGAAGATTTTGGGAGCTCCGGATGGAGTTAGAAGAAAAAAATATATCTCCAGAAAGAGGATTCCAAGACCTAAATTATGGTGAAATAATATTTTTCACAACACTTTGGCGCATCATGTAGGCAGTTTTCTCAAGCACAAGTGGAGTAAAAATCAAAAAACTCATTTTTTAGGGATAAAATTGAATAATAAAGACATGATACTCTGACCATTGAATTTAGAAGGAAATTTCCAGTCAGTATCATATAAAATGTTTCCAAAAAGTCCATCGGGAGCTCAAGTTATCATTGTCACAAGTTCATGACTTAGCCAAATTTTTAGGAGGACACGTGTCAGCACCAAGAGCCTAGCGGGATTTTGTGTCCCTGATGTCCCCCAAGGTTAGGGACATCAAGGTTGGAAAATTTCACCCAGCCCCCTCTCAAACATCTCAGCCCTCATATGACCTCTTATACCCTCATGTGACCTCTAGACTTGACAGTTCAGCCCCTAGGTGCATTTTTGGAGCATCTGTTCCCTACAGTTGGATCGGACAACACATGTCACCTCCAAGGCCACTGTGGAAACTTATGTCCCTTATGTAACTAATTTGGGGGACATCAGACCTTGAAAAATGCATCCATCCCCTATGGGGAGTCATTTGGACACCCACATGACCAATTTTTAGCCCCCAGGTGCTTTTTGGAGCATTCATTCCCTATCGTTGGATCGGGTGCCACGTGTCATCTCCAGGACCACCGTGGAATTTCATGTCCCTTATGCACATAAAGTGGGGGACATAAAACCTTGAAAAATGCACCCATCCCCCATAGGGAGTCTTCTGGACACCCATGTGACCCTTTTAGCTCCCAGTGCTTTAAAGCAACTTTTTCCTCCTTCATTCCCCGTCGTTGGATTAAACGCCACATGTCACCATCTTGCTCATTGTGGAAATTGATGTCCCTCATGTCCTTGAGGTCAAGGACATCAAACATGAAAAAATGCACCCAAATCCAACTCAAAAATTTGAAAAATATTCTAACTGTTAGTTGCTTCTTGTTGCTTCTAGTTGCTTCTCCATTACTAGAAGAAAGTTGCAGAGAACACAAGTCCACCACTCCACCATTGCAAGAAACTCAGACCAGATCAAAAAAGGAACTGAAATACCTTTTCCATGGAGATACGTAGGTCTCAGAAGGAATTTTCATCAATCTAAGAAGGAGAAACAAAGAACAGAGAAGAAGAACAATGGAAATCCCCATAGCCATGAAAACAAAGATTCAAACATATCTTAAACCGGTACTTTTCGGATTGATGAACCGTTTATTGCTAAGTTTTAATATCTTGAAGGCCATTAAAAAATCATATTCAAACCTCCAATTTTCATCAAGGATTTCTCACAGCGAAGAAACCCTCTTTCCGGCTCTACGAAGGAAAAAGCTTGATTTCCCATCAAACCGGTCACCGGATTGAAGAGAAATTTCACGTGAAGCACCATAATGAAAAACCTATCACAATGGAGTTGATTTCATCACTAACAGAGACAAAAACCAGACCTGTAATTTTCAAGCTCCATTAATGGCTGCCATGACACAGTAATGGAAAAAATCAGCGAGCTACCTCTCCGCTTCTCAAGGTTCCAGTGGTGGTAAAATTGCCCAAAAATTGGAGGAAACGATTGTTGAAAAATCTAGTTTCGCGCAAACTAGTTTTCACACCATGAACTCCCTATTTTTAGGGATATGGAGGGCTGTGTTTTTGTCAGCATTCTTCCCTCTTTGAAGAAATTTTCAAATTCTTGAAGATCCGACAGCAAAATCATCTGAAAATTGGAAGGAACGATCGTTGAAAAATCTAGTTTCACATGAACTAGTTTTTGTGCCGTGAAGCCCCTATTTTTTAGGGATATGGAGGGATGTGTTTTTGTCAGTATTCTTCCCCCACTAATGAAGACATCATTTTACCACTTGTTCAGATGAAGGAATTACTCCAAATTCAAAGCGTGGAACCTGGAATAAAACCCAGAATTTCAAGACTCATTTCGTCACAATTTGACATTTGTGGCACACTTACTAAAAATAGCATGTCTCCTTGCATAGGGGAATGTTACTTCAGGTAAGCCACCATTTTAAGATTCCATGAAGAAGGTGGTGAACACAGAGGGAACATCACAAGAAAGGTCATAAAAAGGGTCATCTCGGCTCAATTCACACTTACTAAAAATAGTAAGTTACACTCAAAAAGTAGTTTTGGCACAATGGGTCGTATAAGGATAATCATTCAAGGGGACATAATTGTTCAGGAGCATCCTAGCCATTTTTCATAGGGAATTCGAGATCCACCTTAGTTCATTCAACTAGGTGAGCGTTCGTGAGCTAATTTGGAGGAGTTTCACAATGTGCAAGGAGTTCAAGATTCAGAGTTTCACTGCATTTGGAGCTTTCCATCAACGAGGATCAACGGACTTCATCGGGTGACATCTCCTCTTCTTCTTCTCTCTCTCTTTCTCTCTCCTCTTCCCCCAACTTTCTCTCACTTTCAAATGTTCTAATTCTTCGTTGGGTTTGCACTTTTGATATGCCTTTAAGTCACTTAAAAGTGACTTTAGAAACATAATGTAAATTAAGCCGCCTTGTTATTATAAAAAGGACTTAAATATTTAAAGTGGAATATGAACAGTCTTAAGTCATATTAAGGCATATGGAGGTTCATGAGGAAAATGATAAGTCACCTCTCATTCTATAAATTGTAACGCCATTCCCATTGCAAAGGGTTGGTGATTGATCTTGTAAACTCAAGAGTATATTGTACCTTGAGAGAACAAAGGAGATAGCCAAATTCTTCCATTCCCCTCATTCTCAAATTTCCTCTATTTCTTCACTATGTACAACTTTGGTTTGAGAAATCAATACAAGAAGGATTTTATAGCTTTCTTTGACTAAGGGGTTTCTTGATACTTTGTGATCGATAAATTATATTTAGTCTTGTTGTTATTTATAGAGTTGTTTCTTCTCATGAATGCATGTGTTGAAGTTTATAACTAGTGTGTGTGTAGGAATATGATTATCTACCTGTAGCATTAGTTCTCCTACCTCTTTTCTCACTCCCTTCCCTGCTTTCAGACAAAGTCTTCTCTAGCAATAGATTGCTAGCTTTTCTGCAGGTCAATGGAGTGCCCCTGTTGGATCCTCGGTCAAAAGGCCACCACACAAATCCACCTTTTCGTATGCCCGCATATACAACAACCGCATCACTTAAGTGGAGGGACTTATATTCCCGAGCGTTGGCAAGAAATCCACAAGTTTGTCCACATGAAAATTTTTCTCACCAACAGGATGTCAACTAACGTAAAGCTAATTAGTGCTCTAAAGGCACATACCCCTACCAACTAACAAGAAAGTTAATTATGCCGATAGGGTGCCTTCATAGGGAGGAAGATCTCTGATTCGACTCAAATCGATGGTGGTTAGGCATGTGAGGATGAATGCATTGAAGCACAACCCTAAAACAATCATTTAATATTTTAATTTCTACTTAAACATGTTGGTGTATATGACTTGTTGGTGTATTTATAAAACATTGAAGGGGCTAATGTCATTACTCCCATTGTGCCAATCTTGATAAGATGCTTGCGTTGGTATATTGAATCTTTAAAATTAACTACCTGAGTTATATATAACACTAGGGAATAATTATGGTAATTTTAAGGTTATCATGTCATTATTTTAAATGGGTTTTGGGTCAAACCTGAGCCATGCATATGAGCTTGTTAATAATGATGAGCTGAACTCATGTAATCGACCATGCAAAGAATGAAATTGAAAATGCCATAATTACACTGCTAACACAACCATGCGAATCAGGTGGAAATCATTTATGTCATGTCATTAATATCAATTAATTTCTTCGAGCTAAGTGTAGCTCGATCTTGTAACTACCAGTTAGTATGGTTGCAATTGATAGTTTATCAATGAAAAATGGAGCTTAGCAGAGTTCTTCGGGTAGAGGTTGTAAATCCATGCAAGTTCTAAATTTGTTGCTATATAAAAAAAGTCATTGATCAAGGGCTACTAGAAAAGGGATCTAATTTTTTGGTTCAAGTTGTGTTCGATGTGTGGTTGCAAGAAGTTAGAAGAAAAGAATTCAATTTATCCTTTTTCAAGCAAGGACGGTTCCTTATCTCCTTATCATTTTACTTCATCTGGTTTTAGATTGAATACATATTTGCAATCATATTTGGGTTAAGAAAATTGTGAGCATGTGAAATCTTGATCTAGCTATTTTATAACTCTGATTTACGCATAAAAAATGGGAAAGAAAAATGTTTGGTTGTAAATTGTGGAAATCTTTTATTATTATCCTTATTACTTCTCTAATCGTTTTTATAACTTATGGGTCTATAAGATACTCCTGAAAGAGGTTTAGAGCCACATCGGTATTTTTAGCGTAATATCAATTTTTTAACCTAGATAGTTGTGGGTTTGGGACAAATGATGTTTTTAATCATGCAAGAAGTCGATTTTGTTATTTTGGGTTTTCTAAAAATATGGTAGAAACTCGACATTTGGACTTGGTATAAAACCTTTCCCAGAAATGGGTGTTTATTCCTTCTTCTTTTCTAGTTTGTGTGTGTAAATTTCGTAATAAAGAAATGAAAGTATGTCTAGCTATACTTTGAGGTGGGAAATAGTGATCTTGAGTTAGTGTATTCTGTTCTTTTATAATAATAAAAAAATATTTAATGGATTGTTATTTCCAAATTGACTCAATTTTTAGTAAATCAATAATTTCGATTATGGCTTAGGGTCACCGGTTTTATTTCAACTAAATTACATATCCTTAATGGAGTGCATGAATGAGTTATCTCTGTCACCCTTGTAAATCGAACCTAAGTATTAAGCTTTCCTACTTTGTTAGATTGGAATAATGCCTTTGTGTATAGATAACACTTCATGTTATCCTGGGTTGATGTGTTAATCCCTGAAACTCTTTGGGAAGTTTTTGAACATTGTCTTAGGTCTACTACTTTTTTAGGATTTGAATTGAAATAAAATGCTAAGTGGAAAAACATGGCTTTTCTCATTACCGTTCAATCGGAGCATTCTTTCATATAGGAGTAAGGTGAGTGCATTTTTTCATTGTAATAAGATGTTGATGGTGTCAAACCTTAGGCTCACTTAGATTGTAAAGAATGTTATCATCGACTTATTTTTTTGAGTTATTGTCAAAACTAGTTTGCATTGATACTAAATACTTAAAAGTAATTCTAGGACTACATTTTTGAAGGACTAAGCCTAGCTCATCTTATGACCGGGTATGGAAAACCCTTTCTTCCTCATTCAGAAGCTTCTTCTGCTCAAATGTTAGTTTTATATATCTATATATGTTATCAGTTTAAGCTAGTGAAAAATCTTGACTGAGCTTGGCCACGATGGGAATGACACAAAATGATAGAGTGTACCTTGTTATATAAAGAATGAAAAGTCTTATCCTAACCAAGGAGTCTGGACCATTTCATACATTTGAGATATAGCTTAAGTTTTGTTGATCCATTTAAAAAGTGTGATGATGGAACTGAAACTTAGTTTGTTTACTACCATTCAATTTTATTGATGATCTCAATCTTGTATTATATGGTGATTGTTTGAGAGAAAGAGGATTCTCGAGTTGGATAATATCATTAAGATTATTATACCCCAATATGGTGAGGTAGTATACTAGTCTAGACTTATGCTTAGTTAAGAAATATCAAATTTCGGTTTGGGGCCATGCTTGAATAAGGTTCTTATTACGAATGATCGTAATAGGAAGTAACTCAACGAGACGTGATGTATTAAAGATTACACAAGATTTTCGTTGAGTTATGACATTCATTTTCCTTTATTCGAATATGTTATTGCGAAATATAACTTTGAGAAGTATAAGGCTCAATCCATATTAAGGCATTAATGGAATAATGTAAGACATATGGTTTTACAAAGTGGTGACCTATAAACTTCATAGGAATGAAATCATAAGACTCGTAGTTTTATAGACCAAAATTATTTGATGGACATTGCACTCATCGAAACCGATCATGATTAGTATCATTGAATGGATTTCCTTGTGTGTCCAAGGTTATTGTGTTTCGTTGAAAAGTGTGCGTACGTAAGAGCAAAATAGATAAGGTAAGGGTGAGGAGGAATACCTATGAATGAAGGTGGAAGGTAGAGTGCGCCGTCCTGATTTCCCAATCCAATGTTGATTGTGAGAACTTCCTTTTTGCTAGGAGGAACTACCTATGAATACAAACAAGACCACAAGAGGAATATTAAACAATATATGTCAGTGGATTGCCTAGCATATGCTAGATCTGGGAAGTGTGATACTTCCTAGATGGTTGTCAATCCACTGTTTAAAATAACTTAATGCAAGAAATGATGTAAACCAATAATGTCCTACTGTAGTTGATATGATTTAGGTGTCTCATTCAATTACAATAAACAAATATAATCTAACAAGCTAGGTTATGATCAGATCTGGAAGTCAAACAAGTAAATAAGGTGGTTAGGGGATCGTGGTCAAGCTTTAGGTGATTTTGTTTATTTAATTAAATGTTATGGGGTTTCTTTTATTGGTAGGTTTACTAGACACGAGACCGACGTAGGTCTAGTGTGACCGATGTTAGTTTAGGTTAACTAGCATCGGTAAGGTCGAGTGATAAAAATTTAATGAAGTTTGGTTTTGGTGATTCTTTTTGATTACACAGAGAATGGACAAAGAATGATGAGGTTGATGATAGTTCTAGGAATACTCAAAAATGTCTGGAGGTGAGTATGGAAGGTTGGGAGGTTATAGGTGGTTAGGTAAAGGGATTTCCAGAAGGGTGAGAGATCATGGGATGCAAGGGAAACTAGAACCCCAAACAGAGATGAAGATACTAATCTAAATAAATATGGGAAGGTGTAGATCCAAAAATACTTACTTGTATTTGAATGAGACCTGGTGGTTGGATGAAGGTGGTGGTTGATCCATGGAACTGATTATCGCTGTCATGGCCATGCTTCCTGGAACATTACCATGAATTCTTTCCATTTATATCAGTGTTTGATGTTGGTTTGGGATGTCTGGATGTGCAGGAGTGCTTCAATGCATACTTGCATGCAAATATCTCTTCTCCAAAACCCAAATAATTCTTCTAACCTATTGTTTCACCATTTTCTTTAAGGATTTGACTGAAACAAATAAGGGTATGGGCCAAGGAGGAATACCTGTTGTGATGGTTGGTTTAAAGGTCGTTGCGCACATTCTGACTTCGTTATCCAATGTTCACTGTGAGAGCTTCCTTTTGGCTAGGAGGAACTACCTGAAATACAAAACAAGACAACAAAAGAGAGTTAAATAGTATATGACAATGGACTACCTAGCATATGCTAGATCCGGAAGTGTGATACTTCCTAGAAGGTCGTCAATCCACTATTTATAAATCAATATAAAATAACTTAAACATATAAATAAAAGAATCAAGTGCTAGCGTTCTGATTTGGGTGCCTCATATTACTATCATCGTCGATCCAATAAAATACTAAGGTTTTGTGTAGGTAAAGGTTTCAAGTTGGGTTACGGGTAACACCGGTGGTATGTGGGTCACAGATAGGGTCTTGATAAACTTGGGTATGGTGTTTGGGTTGTTTTGGGTGGAGTAGGTTGGTTGCTGGTCTGAAGTAGTTTTATCGGAGACATAGATATTGACACCGGCCGAGATACCGATACCAGCTTTAGGGTGACCGATATTGGTCACCGTGGAAAGTGGCAGGAGTCGGAGTGGAGGGTGTTTGGGCTCTCTTCTGTCTTGGAACAGAGAGTTGAGAAGGTCTCTGTGGGGGAGGGTGAGGTGACAAGTCCAAGATAGGTGTGGCATGGTTTTGAGTGAGGCTTGGGGTAGGTTAAGGGTTGAGTTGTTAGGTTGGGTTGACAAATCATAGTGACTCGGGGTTCATTTTAAGAGACCTCCTGGAAATCGGAGGTGGAGAATACCTGGCGAATATCCCCGGAACCGGTTTCACGGGAAGGTGAATTTTTTGGGGGTTGTATGAAAAATTTTGCCTGATTATCAAGCACTGCGACAGAAGGCTGCGAGGCAGCGCGACAGAGATTTTACTATCGTGTGACAGAATAATCTTCCGTCGCGTCGCACCTTCGACCTCTGCTTTCTCATCAAAAAATCTCCGTGTCGCGCATCAACAAACTCTTTGTCGTGCGTCTGCTATGTGTCAATATCTGTTATACCTCCTTCTCGTGCGTCAAAAAAATGCAGTGACGCACGTCAACAGGCCTTAGTGACGCACGTCAATAAGCCTTAGTGACGCGCGTCAACAGGCCTTAGTGACACGCGTCACTAAGGCCCTATTAACGCTGCTACATTAAGGCTATACGCCGCGTCACTAAGGCTGACGCGCTGCGTCAATAGGCCTTAGTGACGCGTGTCAATAGGCCTTAGTGACGCGCGTCACTAAGGCCTGTTGACGCACGTCACTAAGGCCTATTGACGCGCGTCACTAAGGCCTGTTGACGCGCGTCAATAGGCCTTAGTGACGTGCGTCACTAAGGTCTATTGATGCGCGACAGCAAATATCCTGTCGCGCGTCTGCAACCTCTGCCCTCTTCTTGCTCATCGAAAAAAACTCCATGTCACTCGTCAACAAAATCTTTGTCATGCGTCTACTATGCGTCAATATCTACAGTATCTCCTTGTCTGCAAACCCTCCTTGTCGCGCATCAATAACTTACCCCCTTGTCACGCACGTCTATAATACGGGATATATCATATTGTTGAAAAATGTGAAGTAGAAGTGTTCTACCTGGCGAATAATCTAGGTTTATATAGGGGATATTTTTCAAGGGTAGGCGAAGCCGACCCCTAAAAAAAATTAAAGTGTAATTTTTAGGCGAACAGGTCACTGACCCGTGCCAAAAAATTCACCTTTTCAAAATTTTCAAAAATGGAATATTCGCCACTAAAATTTTCCCTGTAGTGATCGATATCAATTAAGGAGACCGATGTCGCATATAAGAGGGACCGACCACGGTTAGGGTTAACCGTGTCGGTGGTACGTGGGGAGATGGAAGATGTCATAGAATGATTTTTAGGTCCTCTATGTGATTACACAAAGAGTTTGGATGGTTTTTGTGAGGTCTACGTGAGGGAGGTGGTTTTGGGATAGGTTTTGTGAAGTTTATGTTGGGTGTGAGTGGGTGGTTGATAGATCTAAGTAAGAACAATGAATGGATGAAGGCAAGAGAGAATACAACTACAAGTGACATAGGAGAAACTAACTTACTTAGAGTTCATAAGGGTTCTAAATGCCCGTAGTGGTGGAGAGGTGGTTGGAGATGTTGGTGAATATTTATCTATGGAATGGTTCTCAGTGCTATGGAAGTACTTCCCAGAAGGCTACCATGAATGTAAATACCTTTGGATCAATCTTGATGTTGTCTATGGCCATTTGGATGTGTGAAAGGGATCTGGTTCTTGCTTACATGTAGATCTCCTTCGTTCTAAAACTTGAGAATGTGGCCAACCTCCCAAACAAGGTTACCAAAATGAATATAAGGTAACCGACAATGGTTTAGGGTGACTAGTGTTGGTTTAGGGTTGACCGGCATCAATTAAGGCGAAAATCCTAGGTTTAGTAAAATGCCAGATCTTGGCAATATTTTTAGGCCATCTCAGTCTATCTCGCGGATAAAAATGGAATGTTACGTTTTAATGATCGGGAATGTGGTTAGAGGGAGAATAGGCATATGATTTTAGAGTTGCACTATGTCTTAGTTCATTAAGGTAGGTATGAATAAGTCTTAGTTAGTTATGGTGAGTGAATGTTGAATCTTAGTAAAGGGGAAATATGATAAAAATAGGTTTGTGGTGAGGTGTCTAGGTGAGGTGGAAATTAGTTTTAATTAAGGTAATTAAATAATGAATGAAGTGAGGATGAGTATTAATTTAATTATAAATAATTAAATTAATATTAATGTGGGGTAAAAGGGTCATGGTTAGGTGAATATGTTTAATTTGGCTATTCAAAAAGGGACCAAGGGGAGTGTGACCCAATTTTGGTGTCTACATTTTCCCCCTTTTTGTTATGTAGCTTGTATTGGTAAGTGACGCTGACAAAAACAAGAAGTGATTGCCTCATGTGTGGATGAAGGTGATCCCTCTCAAACTAGGCACTGATGAGGTGTAAGATGGAATCAGTGAGTGGTTTGATAAATGTGTAGGTGGGGAAGATAGGTTGGGAATGGGATTGAGTACTTATGGGAAATGGTGATGGTCAACTGTAATAGGTAGTAGTAGCGAGGGTCAAAATCAGGTCACAGGTAATGGAAATCAAATGCACGCACATGTATAGATTGCAACACGATACCAGGTTGAAGATCTTGCAAACTCTACATCATCCAAGGTCGATAGGTTTATCCAAACAAGGGTTAAGTGATTCAGGCATCCAAGGTATAGGATATGGTTTGGAAACACAACTTAAGTCAGTGCGGGAATGTTTAGGTATGTTCCTATACACCAAAGGTTTGGTTGGGATAAACAACACAAAAATAGTCAAGGTATGGTTGAGTCATCATTTATGGTTTTTGGTTGAATGTCTAATTTATTGGTAACATGGGAAATAAATGATGAGTTATATGTATGTTATGGTGTAGATTTCTAAAATCTTTTATATTATGGAAATATGAAATGATTGATTAGATGTTTTATGATGTGATAACATGGTAGATATGTATGTTTGTATTAATTTCCAAGTGTTGTAGAAAATGGAAACTAAGATAGAATATGAATAGGAAAGTGGGGAAAATAGGTTGGGGTAATGAGTGGCCAAGCTAACCTCTAAGGGCCCCATACCCCAGAGTGTTGCTTACATAACCCCGACAAAAAGGGGCCTCAAGTCAATGTAGTTCTCCCATAAGCTAGGGAGGAATATGGTGAGGATAAGTGAATGGGGGGTTAGGTTTTAGGCCAGTTGGGTGCATGGTTATTTAGGTAGGGTAAATAGGTAAGGGAAAAGGTGGGTCCAATAGGTGTGGGTAAACAAGTAAAGTGGATTTTGGGTTATGGGTATGGGTAAATAGGTAAGGTAAGAGGTCGGGTCAAATAGGTGTGGGTAAAATAGGTAAGGTTGATTATGGGTCATGGGTATATAGGTAGGGTCAAATGTCGTCAAATAGGTGTGGGTAAAATAGGTAAAGCTAATTGTGGGTCATGGGTAAATAGGTAGGGTCGGATGTCGGTTCAAATAGGTGTGGCTAAAATAGGTAAGGTTGATTGTGGGTCATGGGTAGATAGGTAGGGTCAGATGTCGGGTCAAATAGGTGTGGGTAAAATAGGTAAGGTTGATTGTGGGTCATGGGTAGATAGGTAGGGTCAAATGTCGGGTCAAATAGGTGTGGGTAAAATAGGTAAGGTGGATTGTGGGTCAATGGTATGGGTAAATAGGTAAGATAAGATGTTGGGTCAAATAGGTGTGGGTAAAATAGGTAAGGTGGATTATGGGTCAATGGTATGGGTAAATAGGTAAGATAATATGTTGGGTCAAATAGGTGTGGGTAAATAGGTAAACTTGAATTTGGGTCATGGGTATGGGTAAAATAGGTAGGGTGGGATATGGGTTACATAGGTGTGTCGAAGTCTTCATCCTGTATAGGAGAATCAATAGGTAATGAAGAAGTTGAAAGGTAAGAGGTGGTAAAAGAGCTTCTTAATTGATAAGAACCCTAATGAGTCTACCATACCCCAGATGCACTTATGAATGTAAGACCCTAAAGGCATTGCATAATGGACTATTCTAAGGGTGAAGAAAGTCATATGATCACGAAATGTCGGAGTTACGGAAAGTCCCTTGAGCAGAGAGAAAATTAGGGTGAAAAGGAAAGGAGGTGAAAGTGGGTGGCTTAGTGTAACTTAGTGTATGACAACATGTTTACCCAAAGAAGAAACCCAAGATCAGAAAATAGGCAAGTCCGTGACAAAAAAATTATCATTTTCTTCATTTTTTTAATAGACTGATCAATGAGGGAATATTATATGAGATGAGTATATTATCGCCTTGAGATCTTCATGAAGTTTATTAATGTGGGAAGCTTCAATATTTTATTATATTTTTGCAATGACTTTATATAGTTGTCCTTCAAGGAGCAATCTATTTATAGAGGCGAGATAGAGAGAAGAGATGTCCCTTTTGACAGAGTCATCTATTCTTTGGAAGTTTGACTCAAGGAGTTGAATCCCTTTTTTTTAATTTTTAAGTCATGGACAAGACTATAGAGGTAGATTATGTTCTTGTTTAGAATAAAAAACCATAACACATAGAGGTTAACTATGAAAGAGGTGGTTTCAAGTGATGAATGACCATGGGATTCCATCTTTAAAAAGATAAAAAGTATCCATGAGAATCATGATGTGAGTAGAGCCATGGTACTCATATTAAAGGTAAGGCTGAAAAAGGTTATGGGTAACCACATGATTCTAATTTTATTCGGTGATCCTTCAAATGGGGAACATGTCAGGTGGATGATGCTCAAGGGATGAGCGTTCAGTGGACAGAAGGTGATATAGGACTTGATTCAACAATAGAAAGGTTGAAGATGCAAGGCATTGAGGGGCTCAGGTTCAGGTTTACCTTCAAGTGAAGATAGACGATAAGCACCGGATTCATAGGTATGAGTAGCGATATAGGGTCCAAGCCAATTAGGAGAAAAATTTCCCCATTTACTAAAGGTGGGTTCAGGTGGAAGAATTTATGTTGAACATTTGTTGTGGTATAAGGAGTCAAATTCCCCCCAAATGTGTTTAGTGGGTGTGAAGGGGAGGAAATTTGTAGACCCTGACCCTGTTTATTCAATGGTCCTAGTGTAGGTATTGATATAGGCTAATCGAGGTGAAGAGGTAGGTGTTGGGATAGGTGAAGGTAAGGTAGAAGGGATATCAATTTTTGGTTGTAACAGAATGGTTATATCCATCGTGTTGGTTTCAAAGGTTGGGTGAGAAAGGGGTATGTTATGTAGGTATGAAGGTATAGGCGAGAAAAATAGGTAAAGGGTGGAGTTGGTTAGTTGGGAGAATGGAATCCTCTCCTAAAATGTCATCCTCGTTGAAAATATTGTCAGGTGAATGGAGTTGCAGAAGAATGTTTGTGAAGGCCTTACACCCTTTAACATCATGCCCTAGAGAGTGGTGATATGCACATATTTTAGTGTCATTGAACCATTTTGGTTTAGGTTTACAAGGATCATAAGGCTTAAGGGCGGTAATGTGATAACAGAAGATTCTAACAACATAGTAAGAATGTCAAAATAAAATCCTGTCAAGGAATCACAATGGGAGGTAACGGTGGGTTTAGGTAAAGGGGCAGATGAATTTAATAAAAGAGGTGGAGTTTGAGGTTGGGTTGGTTTGGCTACCCTTCTGGTAGGTAGTGAAAGTTTTGGATAAGGTGTTGCAGAAGTCGTATGATTGTGACTTTCCTTGCAGAGGTAATAGGGGTTTGGGTTTTGGTTTGGGTGGAGTTTGCACCTTCATGGGTAAAAATTTAGGAATGATATTTGAATTTATAGGTAAGATAGGTAGTGTCGGTAACTTGGAAACCTAGTGTGTGATGGGGGTGTATGTGAAAGGGGAGGTGAATGGAATGTAGAGGGTGAAGAAGAAGGTGTGGGTTTCTGCCATCGGTATTGGGCTTGGTAATGTGGTAGATGGACCAAGGTTGAAGGGTGTGGGCCTAAAATTGAGGGTAAAGGTGAAGGTGAAAGAGTAGGTGTGGGGGATGTAAAGTTAAGAGACTTGGAAGGTTGAGCTTCTCTCTTAGGCCGATTCACCAGGGAAGAAGGATGTGGGCCTAAAATAGATGGCAGAGGTGAAGGTGAAAGTGAAGGTGTTATGGGGATAGGAGACCAAAAGGGTTGGGCCTTCCTTTTATGTGGGTTAGCTATGGTGGAAGCATGTGAGCTTAAAATTGGTGAGAGATATGAAGGTGAATGTGAAGGTATAAGAGATATCAGAGATGTGGGTAGAGCGCCGGGTGAAGGTAATGGTGATTGAGGTATTAATGAGGAAGAGGTTGACACTACCAATTTAGTTTTGGTAGTCTTAGTAAATTTGTGGTAGGTTTTCGAGGTGTAGGCGGTAGGAGCCGACATTTGAGTAGAAACGGGGATTCTAAGGCTCCCAGAGGGTATGGTAATCAAAATATCTCGTTTGATCCACCAAACGAGGGGTTTGTTTTGAGGTAGCGGAAGATAATGACGACTTGAAGGTGATCCTTGATGCTTGTGTAATAAGAAAGGCCTCGCTTTCAAACTTGATAGGTAAAAGTGATGTTTAAAGAGTGAATGGTTTTTCAAATCCTTTGGAGGAGAATTGCCATCAGGGGGAATCAAGAAAAGTGGATCTTTTATGGGTGGAGGATCGGGTGGAATAGGGAATGAAGATATAAAGGGGCCCTCTTTAAGTGGGGGAATAGGTCGAGTAATCAAGGTAGGTTATTCTACATGTCAAAAGGATGGAAAGGTAGGTTTTTTTGTAGGTAGGAAAATAGGCGAGGTTAACTTTGTTGAGGTTAGAGGGGAAAATAGGGTTGACTCTTGTATGGGGAAAAGAGTGAGTAAGGTGATTTCTCCTTTATTTAGAGGAGTGGGTAAGGTAAGGTTGATTATGGGTGAAGGAGTGGACAAGGAGGGATCTTCTGTGGGTAAAAAGGTAGGTAAAATAGGTAAGGCGGGTTTCTTCATAGGTAGAGTAGGCGGGGTAGGTACCTCGGTTGGTGAAATAATGGGTAAGTTCCTCCCTTCTATGGGTAGAGGAGCGAGATGAGGCGAGCTCCCCCATGAGTATAGGGGTTGATGGGTCAATGATATTATTGTGCGTAATAGACTCCTCCTCAAGTAGTTAAGAAGATGATGAAAGTTCTTGTATGGGTAAAGGAGTTTGTTTAGGAAATTCTTCAATTGGGACTGTAGGGGGATATGGTGCAAAGGGAATGGGTAAGATACCAAAAATGGGGGAGTGATGAGGCTAGAATATGCCCGATTAATGTGTAATATATGATCTCATCTTACTCTCCTTTTTATTAAGTTTGATTGCATTTTGTGACTTTTATTTGATCTGATATGAGTTAGTATGTAATTGTCTATCTTTTTATTGATTTTGATTCTAATGTATAAAAGCTCTTAAATTTCTGACAAAGTGTGTGTTTGAAATTCAATTTTGTAATAAAGCAAGTCTAATCAGTCAAAGAAATGAAGTATGTAGTGTTCAATATGTTTTTGGTAGCATCTATTCCAACACAGCTTAGTTTTGAAACTTCCAAGCTAGTTTCAGAATTCCATTACATAGTCATCATCTATTCCGAACTTTCGGACTTAGTTTTGGAACTCCAAAGTATTTAGTTTTGTAATTTTCAAACTTAGTTCGAAACTCCCGGTTATAGCTCAAACTCTCGATTTTGATCCTTAATGATTTCCTTATGTTTCTCGGAACTTCTCTGAAGTTCGGAACCGTTGGAAGTTTATCTATTTTAACCACATCGGAGATTTTGCATCAACGACCCTTCTAATCAAGAAAGGATGAGAAGATTTCTAAACACAGATCCAGGGATAGTTATCTTACAACTGTCTGATCAGCCACAATCCGACTCAACATCTATTCTAGGGCATGATTCAATTTCATCAAAATCATAGAGACAACTATGATTGTAAATTTATATATAAATGAGACTGCAGTTGATAAAGAGGAGATATGATAAAATAAGAAATAGAGATAGAACAAAGAAGAGAGATATAGACTAAGTACACAGATCCAGTACATTTTGTAATACCAAATGTTTTATCAATAAATAGTCATTCCTGTTTGAGAGAATTATGAGTTGTTAAATCCTGATTCAAGGAGGAGCAAGGGCCCACTCCCCCAAGGACCAAGATATTCATTTATTTGGTATTTATATTCCCTAAGAAAATAGTTTAGATCTATCAATTCTGTATCACTTTTAATTCTTCTAGTTAAACTTTGTTGTATACTTGTTCCTATAGGTGTTTAGATAGATTCTTATTTTTCTTGCAATAATTTTTAAGCATTCTAAGTTGTGTGTGTTTATTTCCAAAAGCAAGTGTGTTTACTTTCAGAAGCAAGTGTTTTTATTTCCAAAATAAGTGTGTTTATTTCCATTCTACAAAGTGTGTTTCTTTTCAGCAAATCTTTCAGTGTGTTTCCTTTCAAAAAAGTTTTCATAGTATGATTTAAATAAGGTTTTTACCAAGAATTCCTTAAGACATTAAAAATATCCCCATAAAATACAAAAATAACTATAGTCAACTACTAGATCAATATGATTACTCTTGTTGCATATAGCTTTAGACACACCCCTGGTTTGAATATGACATCAACAAGAAGTTGATTAAATGAAGGGAATAACGACACCCATCATTTTTTTGCTATTGCTAGGGAAATCACTAGTTGGAATTTTCTAATTAAGTGTTAGCAAGAGCAACAATCATACATCTAGTAGTTGAAGGATCTTCCCTACTATATCATAAAATATATGAGTAGAC
Source organism: Taxus wallichiana var. yunnanensis (assembly GCA_018340775.1). Classification (NCBI taxonomy): domain Eukaryota; kingdom Viridiplantae; phylum Streptophyta; class Pinopsida; order Cupressales; family Taxaceae; genus Taxus; species Taxus wallichiana. The sequence goes on from CM031234.1 coordinate 547,706,223, forward strand.
CAAGAGACTCAAAGGGTAGATTCCTCCCAAGAACATCTTCACAAGAATTCACAACATCCTCTAGTCCAAATAAGGAAATTGATCAAGAATTGGAGGCACCATCATCCCCTGTCATACAAGAAACAAAATTGCCACCTTTGGAATTCTTAGATCAGTCACCTGAAGGAAGTGGAAATTTTAGGAAAAGGCTTATTACTCAAGATCCATTTAGGGTGAGTTTTGATTCTCAATTGAGTATTCAACCTCCTACTCCTGATTTTTCACCTTCCCCAAGGCATACCACATACCACATTGATTGGGAGGAAAATTCAAAAAATATTTTTAAAATGGCATGAGAAGCTGAAAGAGTACCTGATAGGACCTTTACTTATCCAATCCAATTGGGAGATGATGATACATCAATGAAAAATATCTCACCTGCACATTTACCCACATTTAGAGGGATGTCATCTAAAGATCCTAACCAATTTCTATTTGAGTTCAAGGTACTATGTCAGACCTATGACTATAAAATAGATAATCAAAAACTCAAGTTGTTTCCATCCACTCTGAAGGATGCAGCAATGAGGTGGTTCATGGGATTACCATCCACTCTATTACCACTTGGGAACAAATGGAGACTGCCTTCCTAGAAAAATACTAGGATTATTGTAGAGGAAGAAATAGGAAGGAAGAATTCTTCAAAATCAAGCAGGAGGAAGATGAAAATATAGAAGACTATTTAGACATATTCCTCTTTGTGAGCAAAAGGTGTGGATTTGTACTTCAAGAGGAGTTAAGTAAAACCATTTTTCTTAAAGGTTTGGATGAAAAATCTAGGGAAGCCCTTAACTTGATAGGAGGTGGAGACATTGATCAGTTAAGGATGAATAAAATTAAGGAGATTTGTAGAAGCTATTCCAGAACAAGGGGTGGACCTAGAAAAGGAAAATCGGTGAAAATTTTGAATCCTAATATAAACAAACTAATGGATGAGTTAGAAAACTTTAAAATATATATTTTAGTTCAATTAACCTCTATTATGGATGGATTACAAGCTAAAGCAAATGCCAAAATTGAACCATTGGCTATGTATTGTCCTAGATGTAGGAAAAAGCATACAATAAGAGACTATCCTTTGGATAAAATAGAAATGTGTCTTATCTATGAATCTAAAGAACATGATACTAATGCTTGTTCTCTACTTCCATTCATAAAGAATCAACTTAAACAAACCAATACATCATCCACAATAGAAGAATTGAATTTTGTTCAGAGACAAACTAACCAAGGGCATTTTATGCCAAGATCAGTTCTAATCCCTGGAAGATGCCATGGGCTACTCAGACAGTACTACAAAATTGGGGACAACCACCTTGGGTACCTCAACCAACATGGAACCCTCAAGATTGGGAAAATCAAGCTTGGTATGCTCAGGGACATCAACAACCATGGGATGGTCAAGGAAATCCTTATGCTTGGTCACAACCTAGATGGAACCCTAGTAATTATGCTCAAGGAAGAACATATCCAAATTAGAATCAATAGGCCATCATGGGATCCCCTGCACAAAATTCAAAAATTGAGAATGTAGTCAAATGCAAAATACCAAAGCATAGTCAATAGTAGAAAATCCAAGAAAAAAAAAACAACTCTTGTTTATGGAACAAAACTAGAAAAATCAGTTGATTTACATGTTATGGATTGTAAGGATATTCAAACTAGATCTGGGAAAATAATTAGCAATCCACCTATTATAATCATTGAAATGATAGAAGAAAATGAAATCCCTAGTACTATTGTTCCAAAAGAGGATATAGAAAGAAAGAAAAAGAGCCAGATAGCGACACTACTGAGACTCCATTTCCAGAGAGATTTAAAGAAGCTATAGAAACCAAGGAGTCTAAATTGGTATAGAACTAAGGAAATTGAATATTGAGATACCACTATTACAAGCAATTAAGGACATTCCTAAATTGAACAAATTAATCAAAATGTTATGTTTGAAAAAACCTGGAAGGAAGAAACAGTACCCAAGACTATCAAAGTAGATGGGAAACTTGTTGATTTATTAGCAAGAAAATTTTTACTTCCCAAATATGGAGATCTTGGAAGTCCTGTTATTTTTGTCTCTATAGGGAATAAGGATATACATAATGTTTTGGTAGATTTAGGAGTGGATATCAATGTAATGATAGTGGATACTCTAAAAACATTACCATTAATGGGTATATAACCTACTAATACCATATTGCAGATGGTAGACCAGTCTATTGCAAAACTAGAAGGGATTATTGAAGACATGGTAGTTATGGTGGAGTCATGGGAATATCCAATTGACTTCTTATACTGCAGCCAAAAGGTAAAACATTGGGTTATCCCATTATTTTGGGTAGACCATGGTTAGCTACAATTGTTATACCTTAATTGATTGCAAGTCAGGTGATATGACAATCTCAAATGGTAAGAACTCTAAGCAAATCTCCTTATATCCTTCTACATGACCTTTTACTAAAAATCATGAACAATTGTGGGTTGATTCTCCTGATACTAATAAGAAAAATTTGTCTTCTTTGGCTATGATCACATTGCAGGATCATGTAAGAGAAGTAGAAGAGATGATTAATCCACCATTGGATGAGCACTAGTTGTCCTCAAATTAATCAAAATAGTTCCGGAACCCGTGACTATAGTTTTGGACCCTGTAAACTTAGTTGTGGAACCACCACATTTAGTTCCGGAACCACCACATTTAGTTCCGAACCACCACATTTAGTTCCAGAACCACCATATGAAGTTTCGGAACCATGACAATAGCAGTTCTCTGTGATTGGAAATAATTTCACTCTGGAGGAACAAGATTTCTCATGGGGAGAGGAAGAATTAGTAGCTTTAGTTTCAAATACATCAAGGAGTGGTGAAGAATTTCTAGAAAGTAGCAGTGATGAAGAGTTTGGCCTACAAAGAGATAAGTATCATAATTCTCATTACTATCCTTTTTCCAGTATTTTGTCTCAAGGAACTTTTGGATATGTTGCTACATACCATATGTTGTTACCACATGCATTTCCACTAAATACTTTAATGGAACCCTTTCAAAAAATCAGTTCATCACACATTGGAACCAAGCATGTTGAGATTCAACCGGGTAAAACTTTGAACATTAACAACTGGTTGAAGGATGATGAAGAAGATAAATTGTTTGATGTTTTAAAAATCATACTAAAGCTTTTTCTTGGGATTACAAAGACATGAAGGGAATTCACCCAAGTATCTGCACTCATCACATCTATATTGAAAATGTTAAACCAGTTAGGCAACCTCAGAGAAGGATTAACCCAGCCTTAAGGGATATAGTCAAACAAGAAATTGAAAAACTATTACAAGTAGGTTTTATCTACCCTATCTCAGATAGTCAATGGGTATCTCCTCTTGTAATTTTTCCTAAAAAGAACCAAAAATGGAGAATATGTGTTGACTATAGGGAACTTAACAAAGCCACGCACTGAGAGATTATTTTCCCTTACCATTCATAGATCAAGAATTTCGAGGTATTTTTTCCTTCTTGGATGGATTTAGTGGATACAATCAAATCAAAGTTATCTTGAAGATCGGATAAAACTACATTTACATGTCCATGGGGTACCTTTTCTTATAGGGTGTTACCATTTGGTTTATGTAATGCTCCTGTAAATTTTCAAAGAGTTGTACTTGCAATCTTTGCTTATCTAACAAATGATTGTGTTGAGGTATATATGGATGACTTCACTATACACAGATATACATTTGATGATGCTTTGAGGAATCTGGACATAGTGTTAACAAGATGTGAACAACACAATTTGTCTCTTAGTGATGAAAAGTGTTTAATGATGGTTAATGAGGGGATTGTATTAGGACGCCATATTTCAAAAAGAGGAATTCAGGTTGATCAAAACAAAATTAGGATCATTTTAAATTTACCTATTCCTCAGACCCCCACAGATATCAAGTCATTTCTAGGACATGTTGGGTACTATAGGCACTTTATAAAATATTTCATTAAAATTGTTGCCCCCATGTTTAATTTTCTAACCAAGGACTATGAATTTCTTTGGGATGAAAAGTGTCAGCATGCTTTTGAAGAAATTAAATAAAAGTTAATCACTACTCCAATATTGAGAGGACCTAATTGGGAAAATCCATTTCATATCCAAACATATGCTTCAAATAATTCCATTGGTGTAGTTTTGGGACAGAAAAGATGAAGAAGGAAAAATGTATGCTATTTATTATCTTAGTAAGAATCTTACTCCCACTAAAAATAATTACACCACCACTAAAAAAGAATTTCTTGTTGTGATTTATGCAATCAATAAATTCAGACATTACATTATAGGTTACAAGATATTTGTACACATAGATCATTCAACAATTAAATATTTAATGAACAAACCAGTGGTTGGAGGAAGAATAATTAGATGGTTATTACTTTTACAAGAATTTGATATTACCATTGTGAACAATCCAAGTAAATCTAATGTGGTAGCTGATTTTTGTCAAGAATAACCACTATAGGGGAGCAAGATCCAGTCAAGGATAACTTTCCAAATGAACAATTTGTTTGTTATTTCAACAAGTACACCATGGTTTGTTGATATGGAAAATTATCTTACAATAGGGAAGTTTCCTCCTTCTTTCACTAAGAAACAAATAAAGAAGTTAATCAAAACTAGTGCACAATTCAAATGGTTAAATGGAATGTTATTTAAATGTGGGCCTGATTTTTTTTGCACAGATGTGTAAGAGAAGATGAAATATTTGACATCCTTAGAGCATGTCATGATGAACCAAGTGGAGGAATTATTCAATGAAAAATAACAACTCATAAGATACTTGCACTTTAGTTATTATTGGCCATCTTTGTACAAGGATGTAAAGAGATATATCAAGCGGTGTGATCCTTGTCAAAGGATGGGACAACCAACTTTCACCAATGAAATTCCTCTTCAACCTCAAGTAGTAATTGAACCATTTGAGAGATGGGGATTAGATTTTTTTGGGTCCCTTTAATCCTCCTTCACAAGGAAAGGAATATATTCTTGTGTGTACTGACTATGTGACAAAGTGGGCAGAAGTGCAGGCATTGACAAATGCCACTAAAGAAGTAGTTGTTGATTTCCTTTAGAATAGAATTATGGTAAAGTTTGGAGCATCGAGGAGCATAGTTTCAAATCAAGGACCACAATTTATGTCTAATATGATCCAAGCTTTCACAATGTATTACCAAATCAATCATATGAAGTCATCTCCTTATCACCCACAGTCAAATGGATAAGTTGAAGTAATAAACAAAGAATTGGAGAACATCCTTACCAAAATAGTTGAAGCTTGGAAGAAAAGATTGGGTAAAGAGACTACCTAAAGCTGTTTGGGCTTATAATACAACTTGGAAAACTACAACACGGTTTTCACCATATGAGTTATTCTATGGGAAAAATCCCTTATTGTCCATAGAGTTTAAACTTCAGAAATTGAGGAAAGCAGTTAAGGTGGGAATTGAGTTAGATGTAGCTCAAAAAGAAAGAATCATTCAACTCAATGAGTTGGATGAATTGAGGATGGAAGCACTTCAGCAGACAGAGATAATCCAAGATCAAAAGAAGCAATGGCATGACACACATATCAAGAGAAGGAAATTCAAAGTAGGAGACTGGGCATTGTTGTTTGATTCTAAGTACCAACAATTCAAGGGCAAATTGAGAACCAGATGGTTGGGACCCTATCAGATTGAGTAGATATTTAACAATGGTTCTATTCAGTTACTTCCCATTGATGGCAATAGAAGAACACTCTTGGTTAATGGACATAGGCTGAAACTCTATATGAAGCCTCCCACTAAGGATGAATTCTTGAGGAAGATTGAAGCAAATAAAGAATTTGATCATATGGAAGAACCCAGTTCTTCTAAAATGATCAAATAACCAGATGATAGATCTAGAATAAAGGGAAGAAGATGAAAACTAGTAAATGGTGTTTTCTTCCCCAATAAAATAAATAATAATAATAATAATAATAATAATATTTCTCTCAAAGGTCAATTGAAAACCAACAATGGCGGTTGACCTCTTCTTTTGGCTAATTCAAATAAAAGGGAATTCTTTTGAATTCCAACTATCTTATCTAACCATGTTTTGTTCCACTTGTAGGAATGATGAGTCATCATAACAAAAGGATTACATCATCAAGGATGGTAATTATATCTTTTAACTTATTTAGGGTTAAATTAAATGTTTGCATGTGTGATTTGACTTGATTTAAAAGTTGGTATGATGAGTCATCTATTTATACATTATGATTACAAGTGAGTAATCATGAAGATGATATGGATGGAATAAGTGGCGGCATGGTTATTATTGGTAATCATTAAGTGCAAAATCAAGTGAAATAAGTTGCAGAGATTTTTTAAGAAGCAGTGAATTAAGCTTGTGTTCCACAGTAAATAACAGAGGATTTCGCAGAACTAGAATAGAGGTTCCAGCGCTAAGACCGAGGTTCCACACTAAAATCATCAGTTCCATAGCTAAGCAAGAAGGCCTACAACTGATTTGTATAGAATCAAAGGAAACAAAACTTGAGTCGATATGGGGATTAAAAATAAATTAGAACCAGAGGATGATTCCCAGCTACTCACGGATGAAGAAGTGACATCTATCTTTGAGCATGCAGGATGGTTAGAGTTCCTGAATAAGTTTTCAAAGTATAATGACGAATTAGTAAGAGAATTCGTCATAAACCTAGAGCAATCTAGGAAAAGGTGAGAAATATCTTTATTCCTTTTTCTGTAAATACAATAAGTAATGTGTCTGGAGTGCCAATTGTGCATGTCCCACATCCTGCCAAAGGGACCTTGAAAGAACTGGTTGAAATCTTACTACAAGAAGGAGAAACTGAACCCCAATACATTTACAATACAAAGAAAATCATAAAAGGGGTCAGAAGGGCTAGTTTTCCCAAACCCTTTGACAGGGTAGCATTTTGGATAGTGAAATATTTAACCTATGATGGTCAATTTGGGTCCGTAGGAAAAGAAGTCCTAAAAATGCTCATATATCTGAAGTATGGATCCACAAAACTTGAGTACATAATAAACCTTCCAGGGTTTCTTTTTTATTCTATCTAGACCATGGCCCAGAGGTATTCCTAGGGTGTTGGGACAATCAGGCATCACAGTCTAATTCATTTAGTATGCCAGCACCATTTTCTGTCAAAGAAAAATGGAGAAGAAATTTGGGAAAAGTTTCTTGGCAAGTTCAATAAAAACCCTAATATTATCAAAAGACAATACCAGCTCCATTTTCTCCTTCAACTAATTTGGAAATTGATGCCCTAGAAAGAACAAAAGGAAGTGGAAAGAGAGAATATACCAAAAAGAAGAAGGTCTGTGAGAAAGATCAAAACAACAAACCCTTATGTTCCTTTGAAGGAAATTCCTTCTTCTATGAACTTTCAAGGGAGCCAATATCTATCTCTGATGGTGATAGCTCACCCATGTAAAAGAGCAAGAAACAAGAGTAAGAAGAAGCTCTAGAAATAAATCCACCACTGGGCATGTTGAAATTCCCTAGAGAAGGAAAATTCATAAAAGGACAAGGGAAACCCCAGAGGGAAGGAGTGAACAAGAAAAGATGGAAAAGGAAGCTGCTGATATTTTGGGCAGCATGGCCATGACTCCTCCTGAACCAAGCCAAGCTGAGATGGACAGAGGAGATGAGAGACTTGAAGAGCAGGAGTTTCAAGAATTGGTTGAACCATCAACATTGCCACATGAAGAAGAAGAGTTGGCATCCTGGAGAAGAAAAGGAAAATTTCCTTTGATAGAGGAAGAATGCTCAACTCCTCAAGTAATTTTAGAGGAAGAAGAAAGACATCAGTTAAAATGGCTATGTTCTTGTCTAGAGTAGAGCTCATTATTAGAGAAAAGGATGAGGAATTTCCTCAAACTCAAATTAGAACAAAGGGAAATGCTCATTGGAGAGCTAACAACTCATCTTATAGCCAGGATTGAGGAGTTATCAGTAATTAAGAAACAATTGATAGAAAAAGAGGAAGAATGTCAGACTTCTAGAAAATAGAATGTTGTGTCCACAGTCTCTGCATAGACTGAGTTAACCTATTTTCCACTCAAACAACTATGGAATGACACTTGTAGGGAACTCAGAGAAGCTAAAACATCAAATTAATATTTGAAGACCAATATGGAAGAAGAAAATAAGGCAAGAAAAGAGTGGGAAGAAAATTTTTATAAGGAGGAAGGAAACAAATATAAATGTCTTGCAAAAATTCATATGGTCTGCATTATGAGTGAAAAATTTCTTGCCTACAGGAGGCCCTCTCCTGTATATAGTGTGATTTAGAAGAGCAAGCCATTCACTAGAAGTTTCAAGAGATTGCATGTGGACTTCCACATGAACTAAAGGATGAATCTAAATTCATGACAACTTACTCTTTATCTAGTCTTGAGCAAAAATCTTCTATGTGAATTTTATCTTTGTAATTTTATGCTAGAGAAAAACATAGGATTTATGATCAATTTGTATGTGGGGAGAGCCAGCTCAATGCATTTGTCTCTGTTTATACAAAACCATTACATGGAAGGAAAGGGAATCTGAGTTTTTATTGAAGGCTAGCTCAACTGGTCTCTACATGAGAGCTCACTATGGTAAACCTTCTCTGCATTCCTCATACATTTTAGAACTCATGTCCTTTGATGAGCAATTCAAGACACATTATTTTGTCCATTCTACAAAAGAGTATTGATTCCTTTACCTCTTATGAGAAGAGAAGTTTGAATATATTTATGAAGGATGCTCGAAGAGGTGGGAAATCCTTACTGTTTCCTTGAGAAGAAGGGAAGTAATATCCCCTACAAATCTGATCTGGAGTTTAGAAAGGGCAAAAGCGTTATGCACAATAATTCCTCATATCAATGAGACCTACAAGAAAATATGGATGGGAATGTGAACAAGGCCCCCTCTACTTCTCACCCCCATGTCTCCTTGGAAAAATAGAGAACCTCAAGATCCTACTGAATTTGAAGAGTGGGAGAGGAAAATAGAAGCAGGAGTTGGGTACAATACCTCTAAGTTTAAGCATTGGAAAATCCAGTTTCAGCCATTTGATCTGAGCAATCAAATGGAATGCAGAACATATAACCCCACTTTTGAAGAATGAAGTTTGTAAAGGGACTTACAAACAAGTAAGTTTGGGGGAAATGATGAGGCCAGAATATGCCCGATTAATGTATAATATATGATCTCATCTTACTCTCCTTTTTATTAAGTTTGATTGCATTTTGTGACTTTTAGTTGATCTGATATGAGTTAGGATGTAATTGTTTGTATTTTGATTGATTGTGATTCTAATGTTTAAAAGCTCTAAAATTCTGACGAAGTGTGTGTTTGAAATTTAATTTTGTAATAAAGCAAGTCTAATCAGTCGAAGAAATGAAGTATGTAGTGTTCAGTATGTTTTTGGTAGCATCTGTTCCAACACAACTTAGTTCCGAACTTCCAAGCTAGTTCCGGAACTCCATTACACATTCATCATCTAGTTCCGGAACTTTCAAACTTAGTTCCGAAACTCCAGTATTTAGTTCTAGAATTTTTAGACTTAGTTCTAGAACTCCTGGGTATAGCTCCGGAACTCTCACGGTTTTGATCCTTAATGATTTCCTATGGTTCTGGAACTTCTTTGAAGTTTTGGAACTATTGAAATTTTATCAATTTTAACCACATCTAGAGATTTTGCATTAACGACCCTTCCAATCAAGAAAGGATGAGAAGATTTCTGAACACAGATCTAGGGATAGTTATCTTACAGTTGTCTGATCAGCCACAATCGACTCAACATCTATTATGGGCATGATTTGATTTCATCAGAATCATAGAGACAACTATGATTGTAAATGTATATATAACCAAACTTGTAGTTGATAAAGAGGAGATATGATAAAATAAAAAATAGAGATAGAAACAGAGAAGAGATATAGACTAAGTACATAGATCCAGTATGTTTTGTAATACCAAATGTTTTATCAATAAATAGCCATTCATGTTTGAGAGAATTCTAAGTTGTTAAATCCTGATTCAAGGAGGAGCAAGGGCCCACTCCCCCAAGGACTAGGATATTCATTTATTTGGTATTTATATTTCCTAAGAAAATAGTTTAGATCTATCAATTCTGTATCGCTTTTAATTCTTCCAGTTAAACTTTGTTGTATACTTGTTCCTACAGGTGTCTAGATAGATTCTTATTTTTCTTGCAATCATTTTTAAGCATTCTAAGTTGTGTGTGTTTATTTCCAAAATCAAGTGTTTACTTTACTTTTTAAAGCAAGTGTGTTTATTTCCATTCTCATGCAAAGTGTGTTTCTTTTCAAAGAAAGCTTTCAATGTGTTGCCTTTCAAAGAAAGTTTTCATAGTATGATTTAAATAAGGTTTACCAAGAAGTCCTTAAGACATTGAAAAGATCCCCTAGAAAATACAAAAACAACTACAAATCAACTACTAGATCAATAGGATTACTCTTGTTGCATATAGCTTTAGAATATGACATCAACAAGAAGTTGATTAAATGAAGGGAATAATGACACCCATCGGGGAAGGAAGGTTCCTCCATAAGTAGAGGAGTTGATGAGGCAGGTCCGGTTGTAGGTAGGGAGGTAGGTGAGGTAGTTGGCTTGGTAGGAGAAATCGTGGGTAAGGTCTTCTCCACCGTGAGTAAAGGGGTTCGAAGTATTTCCTTAGTAGATGAAATAGGGGAAATGTATACAATGGGTCGTGCATGGGTCATAGATGGCATAAACTTTGTGAACCTTGGTGGCATAAAGAGAGGTTATGCCACCTAGTTTGATGAAGTGGTATGATTTGGGAGAGGTTTATTGAAGATATGAAGGTTCTGAGTTGTTGGCATGTTAGGGTCATCCAGACAAGATCTCCATTATCCAACATTGCTTGGATAATTTCCTTGAATGTTTTTAGTTGGCATTGTTATGCCCCCTAACTCGATGATAGGTACAGAATTCATGTTTGTTATACCATGCCGACCAATGGTGAGAAGTACCATGATTATCTCATGATTCGATAGGTGGAAGGGTGATAGCTCCAGCTTGTAAAATCTTCTCTAGTGCATGGGGATAGGGTTCTCCTATAGGGGTATACCATCATTGTTCATCTAGCTGGGGAAGGCCTCCTGAGGTGAAATGGGTGTGATGAGAAGAATAGGACATAGGTGGTGCAATGGTGTATGGTTGCGCAGGATGTAGAAATTATGACGGGGGTACATAGGTAGGAAAGGAGGGATAGCCTCCTGAATATGACGTTGAGGCTATAGGTTGTGTGTGAGGTAGGGTATGAGGGGGAGGAATTTATGTAAAGATATCTGTGGATATAGGTGTAAGGGCGTAGGGTATAGGTATGACTGAATTTTGATAAGGGTCATAAGAGGTTGACACAACTAGCGGCTATGTGTATGTAGATATTTTAGGAGGTGATGGCGACGGGGTACCAAATAAAGTGATCATGGATGAAGGCATGACAGAGTTAAAAGGAAGGGTATATTCAAGATGGAAGAGTTATTTGGTGGGTAAGGGGTTGGGATGCGGGGTAGGCGATAGTAGGGTACTCCGGGTTTGGTAATTAGTGAGGTAGAATTGTATGAAAGGATAGGATCAGAATAATAGAAAATGTATTGATCTTCTCCTCATTACATACACAATACATGGCTAATAAATAGCCAAACAAGTAGCCAAAATAACCTCCTATAATTTAGGAGTGGTAACAAACAATGAACTAAATACGTGAAGTTGTTTCACCAACTTCACATATAATACCAAGTAAATATGAGTTGTTTCTCAACAACTCATAATACAATGTTTACACTATTAATTATTCCTAACATTCACCCCCTTAGTGTGAACATGGGGTAAAGTGTAGTTGAAACCAGAATCATATGCCTACGCATATTTTTAGGTCTGCATACTGCTCCTCTCCTCTGGACACCAGCTGCCCTCCTATACAACTGTTTCACTGACTGACACCTTCCACGCCACATCACAACACTTCAAGAGAACATATAGGAATACTCGCATGTACCAAGCAAACATACACAAACTGTTGCTCTTTATTCTGCACACCAGATAAAATAAACACAATTGGAAATAAATATGTCACCACCACAAAATGCGACCTCGTCGTTGGTGACTGACGAGAGGTGCTGAGTAGCCTCCATCCTCCATTTCCTCCTACCTCCAGTTTGGTTATTTTTAGAAGAGATAATCTTCATCGCTAGGCAAGAAATTTCTTCATCAGTTGCATAATCTTCCCAGTCAATTTCTTCTTCAACAATATAAGCCTTTTGATCAATCTTATCATCCAGTAGATCTTGTGCCCGCTTTTTACAATTTAAAATGACATGCCCCACTTCTTTACAATAGTAACATTTGATTTGTCCCTTTGTAGGAATGTGCTTTGAATTGTACTTACCCTTTTTGATGATGTACTAGCTTTATTGTGTACATATAAGACCTCTTCTTCTGGTTCTGAAGGTTCATTCTGATCAAGAAGAGTAGAAACTACTCCTTCTAAACCAATTTTAATCTTGCTCAAAGTAAAAACCATATGAGACATTTTTTTAGGCAAACTATTCAAAAGAATTACTTTGGCATCATCATCTTTACCTTCTCATTAATACCTGCAAGTTGATTGAGAAGAGAGCGGAACTTGCTAATGTGTTCTGCCATTTTTATACTTTCATCCATCTTTAACCCGTATAATTTTTGCTTCAGTGTTGTCTTTGCACTTTCTGCTTTAGATCCAAATAGCTTATTTAATGTCTCCCAGATTTCCTTTGTAGACTTTGTGAAGTCTACATGGTGCAAGTACGCTTTTGACAAACCGAGACCAATAGTTCCCAAGGCCTTTTGATCCTTGATATTCCACTTCGCAAGATCTGTTGGATTTGTTGGTGTTGTCACATTTGGTTTGACCACATCCCACAAATCTTTCTCAATCAAAGTCAGCTGCATTTGGATTCGCCAAGTGTGAAAATCACGTCCTTCGAATTTCTCAACGAGACTCAATTTCTCCATATATATTTTTAATCTTTTCCCTCACTTTGACGAGTGTCGGTTTCAACCGAAAATGCACCCTCTTACAAACACAATAATATGATGATACTTAAGACAACTTAGACAATTTAAAAAGTAATAAAAGAAAATTACTTTTTAAATATTATAAACAACATGACGTTTAATATAATAAATCTTGACCCAACTTTAATGACACTCAATGAAATAAACCATTACCTTAGAAAGTAATATTTGATTACTTTCTAAATACCAATAATAACTATGGACCCAATCTATTAGCCACCTGATATCAATTTTCTGTCTACGTGGATGTGGATTCTCAATTTAGAATGCAACGACCTTTCATCATTGAGTGATTGAATTTAATGCATGTAGAAAATAATGCAACCAAAAGAAAAACTCATACCCATATACAGATCAGAACCTTCTGAAGATGGATGCACAGCTGTGAATAATGGAACACCCAACTGTTAATAAAGTGTCAGATCTGGCAAGGATGTGTGCACAATAGAAGGATCAAACTCGTAGGAAATAAACTGGGACGTTTTTGTGCTGAAAGGCCATGAATACTCCAAAAACAATTTCCAAATTATTTATCATGCATTGGCTGCAGGCTTGGATGTTTATCTTCACCTTCACGGCTTTCCAAACTACGTGGACTGCGATTGTTATCCACAGGACTACACAGAGAAATGTATTCTCTCAAACATTCAATGGGGCATTCAAACCTCGTATAGATCAATCCTAGCTCTGGTACCACATGAAAGGATAGGATCAGAATAATAGAAAATGTATTGATCTTCTCCACATTACATACACAATACATGGCTAATAAATAGCCAAACAAGTAGCCAAAATAACCTCCTATAATTTAGGAGTGGTAACAAACAAGGAACTAAATACGTGAAGTTGTTTCACCAACTTCACATATAATACCAAGTAAATATGAGTTGTTTCTCAAAAACTCATAATACAATGTTTACACTATTAATTATTCCTAACATTATAAGGCATAATGGTTATGATCGAGAACCTAGCAAAATCCTCGTTACTACGAGATATGGGTATAGTGGAATTAGGTTCCATAAGTGTCGTGATGGGAGGTAGAAATGGGTTAGGTGGGAGTGGTTTTAAGACTAGTGTTAGATTAGATATGAGTTAAGAGTATGAGGGTGGTGGTATATTGGGTGGTCTGCCCTTTTGTGAATGTCATGGAAGAATAGAAGATCATAAAGGAAAGGTTCGGTAGATGAATCTGGTTAAAGTTTCAATTAAAAATCAAAACAGGGTAAACGACACCAGTCAAGGTGACTGATGACCATTCTATGGAGACTGATGACGGTTCTGATGGCTGATATTGGTCACCGTAAAAGACCACCAGTTTAAATAAATGAAATAAAATGGATGAGTATGAGCCATGTGAACTGTATCTATCAGAGATATCAGAATGTTAGGTGATATGATGGTGTCCTAAGGACCAAAGAGTAGAAAAGAATAGGTGATGAAGGCTATTTCGGTGAAAAAACCAAAATATCCAAAGTCGATGCCGCTTATGTAAATTGATGACATCGGATGTAAACCGACAATGGTTGTGGGACCGATGATGGTTACTGTGAAATGAGGAGAAATGAAGAAAAATGGATGTTGTGAATTAAAACTATATAATGGATCAGCCCAGAAGTTTGAGAATGACTAGATAAGGTCCTGACACACTCAGAAATAACCAGAATACTCCAGCTATGATGGGGAGTGTGAAAGGAAGAAGAAAGAATGGAGAATCGTAACTCACACCTCAAAATGCAAGTCAAGAACAAAGCTAAGAAAACATGTAATCCTAAAATTGAATTTATGTTTGTTTTAACATATGTTATTTAGGTGACTATGAATTTAGAATAGATTTTTTGGTAGGGAAGGCTTCCTATGAAGAAGGAAATTCTAAAGGTGAGGTTTCAGGTTATGTTTTTACCAGGGTGGGTCATTCACCGATGGGGTACTAGATAGAGATAACTAGTTGGGTGCCCACTGTCAATCCTTTGGTCGTGTGATCATTGACAACTTCTTCCGGGTGGGATATTTTTTAAGAAGATGTGTAAATTCCAATTTTTGCAGTTTGGCAAAGAGAGAGAGAGAGAGATGTGCTTTCTATGATTCAGTTACGTCAACCATCAGTTGGGCATGACTTCCAACATATAGGTTGCCCTCATTTTTAAATGTGAGCTAAAATGCAACATACAAGGATGAAATGCAACAAATTTTAAAACCCAAATCCACAAATTATATTCGATGAAGAAAATGATGAATAGGTCAAGAATGTGCTCTTTCACTACTATGCAAATGCAAGAAGGAAGAATTGGTTTGTTTTAAGCACCAAATGATAAATGTCGTTTAGACAATTAGAAGAAAAGAGTATTACTAGGGAAGAAGATTAGTGTGAATACGTTTATAAGGGAAACAAACACACCACTTTTTCCCTGAGAATGAACAAAATGCAAGGAACCTGGATGGGTCCCACCGGGCATGCCAAAATGTTTCACTATTTTCTTTAAGGATTTGACAAAATAGATAAGGGTATGGGCCAAGGAGGAATACCTATTGTGATGGTCGGTTTAAAGGTCGTTGTGTGCGTTCTAACTTCTTGATCCAATGTTGATTGTGAGAGATTCCTTTTGGCTAGGAGGAACTACCTGAAATACAAAACAAGACCACAAAAGAGAGTTAAATAGTATATGATAGTGGATTGCCTAGCGTATGCTAGATCTAGGAAGTGTGATACTTCCTAGAAGGTCATCAATCCACTTGTTTATAAATCAATATAAAATAACTTAAGACTATAAATAAATGAATCTAGTGCTAAAGTTCTAATTTGGGTGCCTTAGATTACTATCAGCGTCAATCTAATTAAATACTAAGGTGTTGTGTAGGTAAAGGTTTCAGGTCGGGTTGTGGGTAACACAAGTGGTCTGTGGGTCATAGACAGGGTCTTGATAAAGTTGGGTAAGGTGTTTGGGTTGTTTTAGGTGGAGTAGGTTGATTGCTGGTCTGAAGTAGTTTTATCAGACACAAATATTGACACCGGTCAGGGTGAATAATTTTTGTTTAGGTATGGCCAATACCAGTTTAGGGTGACCGATATCGGTCACTGTGTGGAAAGTGGTAGGGAGTCAGGTGGAGGGTGTTTGGGCTCTCTTATATCTTGGAACAGAGAGTTGAAAAGGTCTCTGTGGGGGAGGGTGAGGTGACAAGTCCAAGATAGGTGTGACAAGGTTTTGAGTGAGGTTTGGGGTAGGTGAAGGGTTGAGTTGTTAGGTTGGGTTGATAGTCATAGTGACTGATATCTATTAAGGAGACCGATGTCGGTATAAGAGGGACCAACCACGGTTAGGGTTAACCAAAGGTCGATGACTCGTGGGGAGATGGAAGATGTTGTAGAATGATTTTTAGGTTCTTTATGTGATTGCACAAAAGCGTTTGGAGGGTGTTTGTGAGGTCTACGTGAGGGAGGTGGTTTTGGGATAGGTTTTTATGAAGTTTATGATGGGTGTGATTGGGTGGTTGATAGAGAGAGAGATAAAGGATATATCTAAGTAAGAACAATGAATGGATGAATTCAAAGAGAGAATACAACTACATGTGATAGAGGAGAAACCAACTTACTTAGAGTTCGAAGGGTTCTAAATACTCGTAGTGGTGGAGAGGTGGTTAGAGATGCTTTGGTGAAGGTGTATCTATGAAATGGTGATCGGTGCTACAAAAGAGTACTTCCCAAAATGCTACCATGAATGTAAATACCTTTGGATCAATCTTGATGTTGGCTATGGCTATTTGGATGTGTGAAAGGGATCTGGTTCTTGCTTACATGTAGATCTCCTTCGTTCTAAAACTTGAGAATGTGGCCAACCTCCCAAACAAGGTTACCAAAATGAATATAAGGTAACCGACAATGGTTTAGGTGACCAAAGCATTGGTTTGGGGTTGACTTAATTGGTTAAGGAAGGTAATCCTAAGTTTTCTAAAATACCAAATCTTGGCAATCTTTTTGGGCCAAGTCAGTCTATCTCGTGGATCAAAACAGAATGTTACATTTTAATGAGTGGGAATGTGGTTAGAGGGAGAATAGGCATATGATTTTAGGGTTGCACTAAGTCTTAGTTCATTAAGGTAGGTATGACTAAGTCTTAGTTAGTTATGGTGAGTGAATGTTGAGTCCTAGTAAAGGGAAATATGCTAAAAATAGGTTTGTGGTGAGGTGTCTAGGTGAGGTGGAAATTAGTTTTAATTAAGGTAATTAAATAATGAATGAAGTGAGGATGAGTATTAATTTAATTGTAAATAATTAAATTAATATTAATGTGGGGTAAAAGGGTCATGGTTAGGTGAATATGTTTAAGTTGGCTATTCGAAAAGGGACCAAGGGGAGTGTGACCCAATTTTAGTGTCTACACCTCTCAAAAAAGGTTACCCAAGTGAATATATGGTAACCGACGATGGTATAGGGTGACTAGCATCGCTTAAGGTGGGAAATCCTAGGTTTGCTAAAATTGACGATCTTGGCAACCTTTTTGCTAGCTTTGTCCATTATCCCAAATCAAAATGGAATGTTGCACTTAGTTAATTGGGAATTCGGTTAGAGTAATAATAGGCATGTGATTCTAGGGTTGAACTAAGTCTTAGTTAGTTAAGGTAGGTAGGACTAAGTTTTAGTTAGCTATGGCAAGTGGACATTGAGTCTTAGAAAAAAGGAAACATGCTAAGAATAGGTTTATGATGAGGTGTCTAGGTGATGTTGTGGGGTAAGGTGCTTAGGTGAGGTGGAAATTAGTTTAATTAAGGTAATTAAATAATGAATATTATGAGAGTGGGCATTAATTTAACTATGGGTAGTTAAATTAGTATACATTTGGAGTAAAGGGGAGTGTGACCCAAATTTGGTGTCTACATTTTGCACCCTTTTATCACGTAGCTTGTATTGGTAAGTGAAGCTGACAAAAATAGGAAGTGATTTCCCCATATTTGGGTGAAGGTGATCCCCCTCAAACCAGGCACGGATGAGGTGTAAGACAAAATCAGTGAATGGTTTGGCAAATGTGGAGTTGGTGGAAGTGAAGGTAGGTAGGGAAGGGTAGAAGTGCAATGGTAAAGGGTGATGGTCAACTCGAGTAATAGGTAATAGGTCGGTGAAAATCTGCTAATGGGTAATGGTCAAATTAGGTAATAGGTAATAGGCCAAGGTAAATTGGGTAATGGGTAATGACAATTAAATGCACACACACATATAGATTCTAACACGGTACCAAGTTGAAGAGCTTACAAACTCTACATTGGTCAAGGTCAATAGGTTTATCCAAACAAGGGTGAAGTGATTCATCTATCCAAGGTATAGGATATGGTCTAGAAAAACAACGTAGGTCGTGTGGTGGAACATTTAGGTATGTTCTGTACACCAAAGGTTTGGTTGGGATAAATGGCACAATAATAGGTAAGGTATGGTTGTTAGGTTAAAACAACATGGGTAACAAATTTGCAAGGTAAGGTGAGCACACATGATCAAAGGTCACAAAAGTGGTTCAGGTCAAGGTATATAGGTCATGGCTCATGTAAGGCCAAGGTATGGGTACAATAACAAGTCCCTTAACGCAATTAAGGAAAAGTGTAGGTAATGTGGGCTTGTGGGTAGGGTATAATAAGTGTGGGAATGATAATTAGAGGTAACCAATATCGGTTAAGGAATGACTAATGTTGATTGGGTAGGGCACAACATGACCGGTGTTAGTCATGTCGATTTGGGTTTATAAAGTAAAAATTTTGTATTTTACGGAATCATTGTTGTGTTGTGAATTTTGAGAAAATGACAGAGTTATTTGACCTTTTTCACTTTTCCTGGAGAGAAGGAAAAGGCATTGTACTAGGTTGAGGTGGAGATTACGAGTTGGTGAGAGGAGCTAGTAGATGATTCCATGAGAGCGGTGTGATTAATTTGAATTTTTGGAGGTGAGGAATGGATTTTGTGATGGCAAAGGTGGGGGGGGTCGTGGACCAACCGGTGCAATAACCGAGATGTTCCACCACGCAGATGACACCGAGATGAGGTAGGATCTTGTCCTATCTACACATTTACTTTGAAAAATAGGGTATGGGAATCAGGTTGGGTAAAACCTTGTCGGGTGGGGGTTGATTTTGAATTTGGGATTAATATTGATGTAATGAGGGAAGGGGGTCCCATGTAGGTTAAATAGGGGTGGGGATGAGTTTAGGTTAGGTTTGGGTAAGGAAGGGTAGGTAGTCGTGGTATTTTTCAAAAAAAAATTGAAAATGGTGGGGGTTATGGATTTTGGAAATGCTGACGGTAGACCGACATCGGTCAAGGGTTGTTGACGTCGGTCGACCATAGCCGATATCGGTCACATAGTAGGTGATCGATGCCGTCATGGTGAACCGATGTCGGTCACTTTTGAAAAAAATAGATCAAGAAAGGGTTATGGTGGGAGGGAAAGATAGGTAGTGAGGTATAAAGGCAAGTGTGTTGAGAATAGGTAGGGTAAAAGGTATATATGATACGAGTTGAGGGGTGTGAAAGTGGGATGGGAGAAAGGGGTAGGTCGTTAGGGTTGTGGTGAAATAAATAATAAGAGTTTCAGGAATAGGTTAGTCAGGTAAGTGATATTTTAGGTATGGTCAAGATTTAATAATGGTGTGGTTTGTTGGATGCGCTAGAGAGCAACAGATGAGGGATAGAGTACCACCCTTATTGACAGTGATATAAGGGAGTGTGATGGCAGAGGAGTGGTGTCACATTAAAGATGTGGGATTGATCGGGATCTGATGCTATAGGTGTGTAGCTCAAATCCTAGCTTGATGGTCACACTCATCAATAGATGGGATGCTATAACCAACACATTCCATTTACCGATAGGTGAGATCACAATCACCATGGAGGTCATGTACAGGAAAATTTGGTTACCGATAGTGGGGATGTAAGTTTATTCTATTACCTCAAAGGCATTAAAGGAGCTGATTTTGATGGTGTTTGGAGAGGGGATGCAGAGATGAGGTTCCATAGTGTGAGCCTGAGCTATCGAGATATGTACCCGACCCATCCTCAGGAGATGAGGTTGGTTGGTCTAATTATGGAGGCAGTGTGTTGTTTTGTGCTTCCATATGATGAGGGTGGGAGATTCCCATGGGTGTTGATGGGGTTCTCCATGACATGATGGAGGAGAGGACCTATTTTTCTTGGGCACCAACATTCTTAAAGTGCAGATTATACAGGAGTTATGGGCCTATGGGAGGCTACGAGATGATCAGGGGATCATTTCTGAAAGTTCCCTAAACATCTCTAAATGGTGTCAGTGCAGAAGATCATCTCGAGAGCTTTCCAACGACTGTGAGAACGCGACAAACGGACATCGGGAGCTCTAGATATGTTCGGTCAAAGTTCGGTCAATGGGAAAGTCAACTATGGTCAACTGGTCAATATTTGGACCAATCGCACTGTGACACGTGGCTTGCCAACACTCGTCGAATTCACTCGATTTGCCTATCGGGAGACGACAAGTGGACTACAGGATTATTTCTATTCCACCATTGTATGGGTCGAAATAATATTATATTGGTAAGTTCACGTTCCAAATGGCGCCATATATTTCCAAATGCCACATATATAAATATTAATGTTTAATACATTAATATTAAACCATGTTTTACCACGTGGAAAGTGGTGAAGCGGTGGTAAGAGGGCTAGGCCCATACGTGGACTATCCCACGTGGCAAAAGGAGGATGAAGCGGTTGGGGGCGGTTTATCCAACGTGGTCTTTGACTTCATTGGCGCGTGGAGAAAGGCTATTTAAAGCCTTAAACAATGTTCAGCCGCCTAATATGGGGTTTATAACCCACTTCACCGCCCAAAAATGTGGGATATCCCACTTACCATATGTATGCCGCTCCACATGCCGCGCCAAAGGGGATTCTTATCCCTTAACAAATTCAAATGCGCTTCCTATGGGATTTAATCCCATAAGATATTCAACGCCGCGCCAAACATGGGAATTAATCCCATTTTATATGCAAATCGGCCCTATTTGGGAATTTAATCCCAAATTTCATGTACGGGTAAGGCTAGGCTAATATTAGCCTATGGATAATATGGCATTGCATATTTTTTGGGCCCTAAAAATGTATAAATAGGGACCCATTGCTTTGTAACACACACACGGGTGTAACACATTACACATTGAACATGGCACACAACACGAGCTTATTATTTGTTAAGCTTGTTGTGGACACATTGGTGCACACGGAGACACCGATCCCGAGCTTATTATTTGTTAAGCTTATTTGCGGGATGTGTCGACAGGTATTGTCTATTGGCCTATTATTTTAGGCAATATTAGATGGAATATTTGTGATTGGGAGTGAAATGTAAACTACCCAATAGGCCCATTGAGCCACACCAATTACTTGCAAATCCTGGATTGTCGACCGGAGTGCTAGCTTCGCATTGTTTGCGTCGGGAAGGCCGATCACAGCCGAAGGAGATTGTACGCCAGGAAGGTGGAAGTCGGGTGCTATTTTTCACCCTTGTCGTCCGAAGAACTGGTGTACTGGTAGGCAAGTAAAATTCCATTAGGTTTTCTTGTGAAAGTACTATTGTAACTTACAAGTTTTGACTAGTGGAATGGTTCGATCACGAACCCGGAGACATAGGTAATTGCCGAACTCCGTAATCAACTGCGTATTCAATGCAATTATGTCGTTATTGTCTTGCATTATTTTTAAATCGATTACTTAAAAGGAGTAAATCATCGGCAAATAATTTAAGCCTATAAGGGTCTGAGATCAGGTCATAATAATCTGATTATTTTCGGATCAACCAGAGGTTCGGCTTTATGTTATACCTTCCTCTTACATTGTTGGGTGTACAATCACATTGCATGTGTTCTTCCAGCTTGGCTTAAGCTGACCTCATGTGTTTGAGGTAGGTTTGATCCAAGTTGGGTATAGGTGTAGGGTACCTATTGGTGGAGAGCATAGGGAAGTTAGGGCTGCACATGATGTGGCATATTATAGGTAGGTGTTGGAGGGGTTATCTAGTGTTGATATCATCTAGAGGCCGTATGTCATTTTCCCTTCATACAAGCACATGGTAGTGGAGTTGGATGAGTTACAGCTACTGAGGTGGATAGAGGGGCGTCGTGTCGGTGAGCATGATATGATACCTATTGACGAGTTAGGTGGCGGCATTGGGCTACCCAAGGACATGCCACCACCATTCCTGCAAAGACATGAGGGATGATGTGGAGAGACCTATGTCTCCACCACAACCTATGGTGCCGAAAAGGTAGGAGGAGTGGCCATGGATAGGCTTATTGACGACACGTATGTTACTAATGAATACAAACCAGTAGTGGGCAACTCAAATACGAGCAGTACCACCTAGGATATGGCAGCCAGACTTGGCTACCCTTACATTTCATAGGGATACTTTGTAGGGGTAGGTTGTCACTTTACAAGCCCGATCACGGATTATAGGGAAACCGATAGGTCCGAGGTATAGGTTGCCACATTACAGGCACATGTGGTGGCTTTACAGACCAAACTACATAGGGACAGTACCCGCACAAGGTGGGGATGTGGACTGGGACATATATCTACCTTACAGCTTAGGTAGTAGGATTACGGGCCGATTAGCCATTACACCGCTCGATTGTGACCTTATAGACCCGTGTCACAACACGCAAGCTTACCTCGAGCTTAGGTACAAGGTCCCATGGTACGAGAGAGGATGGCAGATTCGAGGTATAGGGGCCAAGGCCATCATTGGTAGGATAGATCTCATGGGTTACTATGAGACCTATGGCACCACCACAAATAGTGCCTATGGCCGAGTTTCGAGGATTCCCCGAACGAGGCATGGTACTATCAAGATCACCCGACAACCACAGGGATAGATGTCCCCTCTTATGCAGAGTACAGAGCACGAGTGGCGGCGAGAGGACTAGCTCTTGTACTCACATCTTAGAGAGCACAGGGGCCGGTGGGTTTAGAGACAGCTCGGGGCGAGGTGACATGCTCACAGAGGCTAGGTCCAACTCAAGGGTCGAGTAGAAATTGGACCTAGACCTAGGTGCAACAGAGAGATGTCAAAGAGGCACCGCATTGGAACAAAGGATTAGGAGACCGATGAGACCAACACAAACATCAAGTGGGGTGATGAGCTCACAAAGGCTAGGCTCGACTACAGTCGACACAGACCTGACCTAGACCTAGGGGCAATAAAGAGATGTTAGTAGGGCACGCATTGGAGCATAGTAGGAGGAAACCGATGAGACCAAAGATAGACATCGTGGGGTTACAATTAGTCACCATATATGTCATGGGTATAATTTTTGTATATTTTTCATATATATCACCTCCTTGCAAAGATAACGAGGATGTACATGAGATTTTTTGAGTCTTTTGATTATTATATCGGGCATGTGTGCCGAAGATGTTGAGACTATATTTGTGATACACTTGTATTGATTTTACATCTACGCACATATGTATGGACACACATATTTTGATGATTTATATAGAGATGGTGATATTTATGGTATGATGTTGTACTTATGTTGTAAAATTTTCATTTTTATATGTATATGGGTGAAAACCATGTGGATTAGGCATGATGGAGTTAAGTTGGTTTAGGCATGATGGATTCAGGGCATTTTAGGCATGATAGAGTCAAGTCGGTTTAGGCATGATGGAGTCAGATCATTATAGGCATGATGGAGTCAGTCAGTTTAAGCATGATGGAGTTAGGTCAGTCTAGGCATGATGGATTCAGGTTATTTTAGGCATGATGGAGTTAGGTCATTTAGGCATGATGGAGTCGGGTCGGTTTAGGCATGGTGGGGTCAGTTATTTAGGCAAGGTGGAGTATTTTTTAATTTTGATTTAATGTCCAAGTTATTAGTAACATGGGAAATAAATGATGAGTTATATGTATGTTATGGTGTAGATTTAAAAATCATGTGATATTATGGAAATGTGAAATGATTGATTGGATGTTGTTATGATGTGGTAACATGGTAGATATGTATGTTTGTATTAATTTCCAAGTGTTGTAGAAAATGGAAACTAAGATAGAATATGAATAGGAAAATGGGGAAAATAGGTTAGGGTAAAGAGTGGTTGAGCTAACCTCTAAGGGCCCCATGCCCTAGAGTGCTTGCCTATATAGCCCCAGTGAAAAGGGGCCTCAGGCTAATGTAGTTCTCACATAAGCTGGGGAAGAATCGGAGGAATGGGTTGGGAGGTTTTAGGCATGATTGAGTCTAGGTCATAGGCATGGTTGAGTCTTAGGTGATAGTGGAAAGCTTTTAAAATGTAGGTGTCAATGGTTTGGTCTTGTATAGGGTAATCAATAAGTAATGAAGAAGGTAAATAGTAAGAGGTGGTAAAAGAGCCACTTACTTGATAAGAACCCTAATGAGTCCACCATACCAAAGATGGGCTTATGAACGTAAGACCCTAAAGGTGTTACATAATGGATTATTTTAAGGATTAAGAAAGTCTCATTATCATGAAATGTCATAGTTATGGTCAGTCCCTTGAGTGGGTGGGGAATTATGGTGAAAAGGAAATGAGGTGAAAATTGGTGGTTCAAAGTAACTTTAATGTACGACAACATGTTTACACGGAAAGAAACCCATGATCAAAAATAGGCAAGTCCATGACAAAAAGCTATCATTTTCTTCATTTTTTATTTTTTTATAGACCTGGTCGATGCGAGAAGTCTATATGGGATGAGTATATTATCTCCTTAAGGTCTTCATCAAGCTGATCAATGCGGGAAGCTTCTGAATATTTTATTTCAGTTTTTGTAAGGATAGTCTTTTTTTAATAGAGTACGTGTAGTATGGATAGCTTTGTATAGCTATCCTTCGAGGGAGCGGTCTATTTATAGTGTGAGATAAAGAAAATAGATGTCCCTTTTAAGGGATTCATCTCATTGCTGGAAGTTTGACTCAAGGAGTTGAATCCCATTTTACTTTTGGACATTTAAGTCATGGACAAGACTATAGAGAATATTATATTCTTGTTTTGAAAACAAAACCATAGAACACAAAGGTTAACTATGAAAGAGATGGTTTCAGTGACGAATGACCATGGAATTCCATCTTTGAAAAAGATGAAAATTATCCATGAGAATCATGCCATGATTAGAGTTGTGAAACTCATATTGAAGATGAGGCTTAAAGGTGACGGGTAACCACATGATTCTTATTTAGTCGTTGATCCTCAAAACAAGTGACATGGAAGGTGAATGGTGCTCAAGGATGAGCAATCAATAGACGTAAGGTGATATAGGACTATATTTTTACAATAAATTTATCTAAGATGCAAGGCATTGAGGGGCTTAGGTTAAGGTTTACCTTCGAGTGAAGACAAACGATAGGCACCTGATCCATAGGCATGACTAACGATATAGGGTCCAAGCCAATTAGGAGAAAATTTGCCCGCTTACTTTTCTCTTCTTTTGTTACATGTTGATTTTCCTTTTAGATGAGGTCACCAACCTAGAAGGTTTGTTCATGGATGCATTTTTCGTAGACACGTTTGATACATTTTTGGTATATTTAGAGATGATCAAGAGCATTAAGACGACGTTCATCTAATAACTCAAGTTATGTCAAATAGTCTCAAAGAAAAGTAATCATCATTGAGCATGTCTTGTAGTGAGATGCGAGAGAGATGGAATCTAGACTTCGAGAGGCAAGACATCCTAAGTACCACGCACCGAGAGAAAGGTGTGGTAGGAATCGAAGTGTGAATACTAGTGTAGTAAGCCCATAATGCGAAAGGAATGTGCATATGCCAATCCATCTCAAGATCGTAAACTACTTTCATAAGAAATTTTTAAGGTTTTATTGGTTGATTCTGCTTGCCATTTATTTGTTGGTAATAAGGTGACGAGAAACTAATTTGAATGCCAAAAGTGTCACAAATCTTTTATAGGGTTTTGTTTTTAAATTACTTTACATTATCGCGATGAGGAACACCAAAGCGACAAATGATGTGATGGTTGATGAATTCACATATTTTCTCACTTTTGTAGAAATTATGGGAATGGCTTCTACCCATTTAGTGTAGTATTTAGTAATGGTTTTAATCCATTGATGGCATTGTGAAGAATGAGGATTGATCTCTCCGATGACATCCAAACCACATTGAGAGAAATTTCAAAGGTCTTATGTGACCCTGTAAGGCATGACTAGGTGTGTGATGAAGGTTATCATGTTGATGGCATTTCACACGTTGTTTGACATAGTCATAACAATCATGGTTTAGGGTTGGCTAATAATAGCCAAGGTGAAGAATTCGTTTAGCAACAACTAAACAACTAAAGTGACCTCCACAAATTCATTTGTGAACATCCTTGATGGTGTAAGGAATTTCAAAACTTGTAAGGCATCGTAAGAGAATATCGTCAAAGACGTGCTTATAAAGGAGACCACTCATGATGACATACCAAGAGACACCTTTAAGAAAGGCACATTTTCCATTACGAGTGAGATCAGGAGGTAGAATGGAAAGGAAAAGTATTCTGCAAACTATTTATACCAAAGGTCACATGGGTCAGGTGCAACGGTTCAACGGAGTTGACCACATGAGATAAATAAGAGGGTGATTACAACCTTTGTATTGTGACAAAGATTTTGGAGTCAAGAGGTGAAGCGGAATCGAGAAGCAAGGTAAGCCAAGGTATCTAAAAATTTATTAGTAGAACGTGGGGTGGTTTGAAGTTTGTAATGATCAAAGGTAGTCAAAATTATGTCAACGTGACATTTGTACCTTTGTAGTATTTCATTACAACATTGGTATATACCATTGACTTGGTTTACAACCAGTTGGGAATCACCAAAGATATTAATTGATTTAACATCTAGGGAGATGGCGGTTTGAAGGCCTAATACAAGTGCTTCATATTCGGCGATGTTGTTAGTGCAATCAAAATCTAGTTTGAAAGATAAATGCATAGGTTCACCATCAAGAGGAATGAGGATAACACCTACACCACCTCCATGCTAACATTTGGAACCATTAAAGAATAAGGTCATCTGGTAAGTGGTATCATCTAAAGAGAGGGTAGCAATGGATTCGTCTGGGAAATCAAAGTTAGAGGGTTGATCTCTAAAAAGAGGTGTGTCTGCTAGTTGGTCAATGATGGCTTGGCCCTTGATAGATTTTTGGTGGATGAATTTGAGGTCAAGGTTTACAAGAAGCATGATCCAACATGCAACATGTTGATGTTGGTAGGGTTTTCCCTACATATAATGTAGAGGATCCGTATGCGATGACGAAAAAGGTTTTGTGGTTGAGTAGGTAATGACAAATTTTAGTGGTGATAAAAACTAAGGCTAAGCAAAGTTTTTCAGCATGGGTGTACCTAGTTTTATAGTCCAAAAGGGTATGGCTTATGTAATAAACCACTTTATCCCTGTGTTTCTCATCACAATGAGCAAGCATGAAACCTAAGGAATGGTCAATAGTAGAAATGTATAGGTAAAAAGGTTGGTCATCTTTAGGGGGAATGAGCACCGGTGGTTGAAGAAGGTATTGTTTTAAGGTGTCAAAGGCTTTGTGGCATTCATCATCCCATTTGAAGGAGACGTCATTTTTGAGGACACAATGAAATGGTTGTGATGGTTGAAAAGTTGTGAAATGAACCGACAGATAGATTGCAACTTACCTTGCAAAATTTGAAGTTGACAGAGATTATTAGGTGAAAGAATTTTGAGAATAGCCTTTACTTTAGTAGGATCAACTTCTATGCCACGCAGAGAAATGATGAAACCAAGGAGTTTTCCTGAAATTACCGCAAAGACACACTTTTTAGGTTGAAAGCGAACACAATACTTAATGAGGTGTTCAAATATGACCTTAAGGACTATCAAGTGTTTGTCTTGATGTTTGGATTTAGCAAGAAGGTCATCTACGTAATCTTCCAATATGTGATGCATGATGTCATGAAAGATATAAGTCGTGGCGCGTTGATATATAGCACTAGTGTTTTTAAGACCAAAAGGCATGACTCGATAGCATAAGGTACCCCAAGGAGTGATGAAGGTAGTTTTTTTGATCTTCATGGAGTGATTAAAATTTGATTGTAACCCGAGAAACCATCCATGAGTGATAGCATCTCAAGGCCGGTGGTGAGATCAACAAGTTGGTCAATGCCTGGTAAAGGAAATTCGTCTTTGGGGTAAGCTAGGTTGATGTCGTAGAAATCTATGCAAATGTGGAGCCCCCTATAGCTTTTGTGACAGAACAATGTCGAAATCCATTGGGGATAGTCAATGGGTAGGATGAAGGAAACGAGAGAAGGCACTGAAGTTCTTCTTTGACAAGAAGAACAATGCGAGGATGTATTTTCCACAACTTTTGTTTTATAGGTTTGACATCAAGAATGGTTACAATATTATGGACCACAATGTTTGGGTCAATACCAGAAAATTAGCATAGGAAAAAGCAAAAGCATTGTTATGATCCCGTAGCAAAGAAGTAAAAGATTCTGTTTCAAAGAAGATCTAAAGACAAGCCTATCTTTAGAATGTGTGGGTCATCCTGAGTGTTAATTTTGATTTTGATAATCGATTCTTTCAACATGGTTTATGTCTCAGAAGGTAACGACCGGTGAATATAAGAATCTTCTCGCACCAAGGTAGGTGAGTATAGACTCATCATCCTAACATTAAACGATGTTAATAGAAGGTGTATTTTCATCGATCATGTCAAGATACAGGAAGGGAAGAGAAGAGGAGCCTTTCCATTGAGCTAATAAGTCAGAGGTCCCAAGGAAATTGTGTTTACAAAAAAAAAAGTTAGGAGGAATAGATTTAGGATCTATGGACTCCATGGGTGAAGGTGGTGATGTTGGTGAATGGGGTGGAGAAGGTTTGTCTTCCTCAATGAGGTTGATGTGGGCCTTCTTGGAAGATGGTGCAACAAAGCCAATACCACTATGATTATTGTGTTTATGGGTGGTACATGAAATGATAGTATGGCGGCCTTGTTCATAAAAACCAAAACCAAAGCCTTGTCATGTGCAATGATGAAGGAAAGTGTGGTGAAGCGGCAGCTTAGTAAGAGAATGCAAGTCGGATGAAAATGGTCATGTTTGGGATAGAGGTTTGGGTGAATAAATGGCGATATCTAGTCCCCATATGTTAGATTGTTGCGAAGGTGGGGAGGACCATAAGGGAAAACCTCACCTATGTGGTGGTCATTACGAGGGTGTTGGCATAGGTTTCCATACTCTTGCAAAGTGAGGAATGTGTTAATATTGTAGAGGCGGTACTCCCCCAGAGTGAGGTGTTGAAAAAAACCTTCTAAGGGATCAGTAGTAGATATACGGGTAGCGGGATAGATGAATCACTAGATGATTTGGCAGGAGGGGTATCGGTTGGTTAGGAAGTAGATGGGTCAGCTACAAAGGTTGTGGTAGTAGTAGGAATATAAGAGTTAGGTGTGGGAGAGGTGACGAAACATTGGTGGATGGGGTCATGGGTGAAGGAGAAGTGGGGGTAGTAGTAGATGCCTTCACTGGTACAAGTACATCGTTAGGTTGGTACAAAGATGTTACAAGTTTTTCATGGTGATGGATCGGTGGGGATGATATAGTTATGCCCTTCATGTTTAAATTTTACATAGCGGTGTAAAGTTGAAGGGACACAACCCATTACACAAATCCAAGGTCTGTTGAGAAATAGGTTATACTGGAACTCTCCCTCTAAGACATAGAATAGTTCCAAAACAAGTGCGAGGGCCTACACAAACGTGAAGGATACTGGTGTTAAGGGTGAAGGTGATGGCATCCTTGAAGGATCACAACATAATCAAGGGTTATTATGCATACGATTGGAAGGGATGCACATTTGATTGTACTTGTGGGAGGAGATAATGTTAATGCTAGCACCACCATCGATCATGGCATGTTATATGTGTATGTTAACGATATAGACGGAAAAAAGGGTGGAAGCAAGATTATCTTACTAGAGAGGTATAATATCCTCCTCGAGAAACCGAAGGTGGCAACTTGATCTATAGGCATGAGGGTAGAAGAAGGACATGATTTGGTAAGTGAGGCCACGTGGTGAGGGGTGATATTGGAGGCCATTGGTGTGGGGTCATTGGGTAAAACTTTAATGGATTGCAAAAACCTCCATAAGGGCTTGTCATGAGATTTATATTTTTGGACGAGATCATACAAAGACATATTTAGAGGGGACTAATGTAATTGTTTTATCATTGTGCGATGGGTGACAAAGATCGAGATAGGGTATGTGGGTCCCCAAATGGTGATTTTGGGCCTGGTTGGAGATGGTATATTGGGCACGAGATTGATTGATGGGCTGGTTGTTTTTTTTCTTTTCCTTTACTTTTTGGGTGCGGGTAGCAACTTGAACCATGTTAATCTGAGGGGAGGTGGTAAATGGAGAAGGTGTAGGATGAGTAGTGTAATGACATGATGGGAAAACACTCACTAGGGGAAACGCCTTGTGAAGGGAGTTGGGCACACCAAAATTTGGGTGGTGATTTGGCCAACCTGCGATACGAACCATATTGATCTCAAATTTTGGAGGTGGAAAAAAGGGTTGTGGGGGTGGAGATGCAGGTCGTTGAAGAAGCAAAGGATGATGATGTGTGGTGATAGGTGAAGGTGGAACATGGTCCTCATCAAGAAGGTCATCATCGTCGAAATTTTGTTCAGGAGGACAAAGTTGGAGAAGAATGGTTTTTAGAGCCTTACAATTTTCTACATCATGTCCTGACACACGATGATAGGCAAAAATATTGGTTTCATCAAACCCTTGTGTTTGGATTTGAGAGGTTCGTATGGTTGAAGCGGCGAATGCGATGACGGAAGTCTCTAAGAGGTAGGTTAAAATGTTGGCGTAGGACCTTGCCAACGAGTCACAATGGGAAGTGAGTGTAGGTTTCGGTAAAGGTGTGGATGGTCATGAGGGAAGAGGAATTATAGGAGAAATGGGTTGGCCCACTGGTTTGGAAAGTGGTACTTTCTTAGGTTTCGAGGGCATCTTCTTGGGTAAAGGTGTGGTAAAAGAGCTAGCGATGGAAGGTTTGTTGGTTGAACTACCTTATTGGAGGGTAGTGGGTTCTTGTCTATGGGTTGCACCTTATTGGTTAAAGGAGAGGTGGGAGTAGAAGATACATAAGGGAAAGCGGTGGGGAAGAGGATGGGTTACCCATGGGGAAAACAAAGTTGCGTTGGAAGTGGTTAGTAGAGGTTGGGTGGATATATTTTCTCCGTTTACTTTTCTCATCTTTGGTTACATGTTGATTTTCCTTCAAGACGAGGTCACTAACCTAGAAGGTTTGTTCATGGACACATTTTTCGTAGGCACGCTTGATACATTTTTGGTAGATTTGGAGATGATCAAGAGCATTGAGACAACACTCATCTAATAACTCAAGTTGTGCCAAACGATCCTGGCAAAATTCATCATCGTTGAGCATGTCTTAGAGTGAGATGTAGAGAGATGGAATCTAGAATTTGAAAGGCAAGACAACCTTGGTACCATAGACCGAGAGAAAGGTGGTAGCGAAATCAAAGTGTAAATACTAGTGTGGTAAGTCCATAAGGTAAAAGGAATGTGCATATGCCAATCCTTCCCATTATCGTCAACTACTTTCATAAGAATTTTGTTCAAGATTTTATTGGCTGATTGTTCTTAGCCATTTATTTGTAGGTAATAAGGTGACGAGAAAATGAGTTGAATGCTTAAATCGTCACAAAGTTTTCATAGGGTTTTGTTTTTGAATTGCGTTCATTATCGGTGATGAGGCGGTGAGAGGACACCAAAGCAACAGATGATATGATGGTTGATGAATTCACATATTTTCTTGGCTTTTGTAAAAATGAGGGAATGGCTTCTACCCATTTAGAGTAGTATTTAGTAGCAGTTATAATCCATTGATGGCATTTTGAAGAATGATGATTGATTTCTTCGACAAGATCCAAACCCTATTGAGAGAAAGGCCAAAGGTCTCATATGACCTGTAAGGCATGACTAGATGTGTGATGAAGATTAGCATGTTGTTGTTGTTGGCATTTCACACAATGTTTGACATAGTCATAACAATCCGCAGTTTAGGGTTGGTCAATAATAGCGAGGTGAATAATGCCTTTAGTGATAGCTAAACCACTAAAGTGACCTCCACAAATTCAGTCGTGAACTTCCTTGATGGTGTAAGGAATTTCAGAACTTGTAAGGCATCGTAAGAGAATACTTGTCAAAGCCACACTTATAAAGGAGACCACCCATGATGATATACCAAGAGACACCTTTAAGAAAGGCACGTTGTCCATTACAAGTGAGATCGGGAGACAAAATGGAAAGGGAAATGTAGTCTGCAAGATGATTATACCAAAGGTCACGTGGGTCAAAGTGCAACGGTTCTAACGAGTTGACCACATGAGATAAATAAGAGGGGGATTTCAACCTTTGTATTGTGACAAAAATTTTGGATTCGGTAAGAAAAGCGGGTATCGGAGAAGCCAGGAAGGCCATGGTATCCACAAATTTATTAGTAGAACGTGGGGTGGTTTGAAGTTCATAACTGTCAAAGGTAGTCAAAAGTATGTCGATGTGACATTTGTAGTTTTGGATTATTTTGTTGTGACACTAGTATATACCATTGACTTGGTTTAAAACCAGTTAAGAGTCACCAAATATATTAATTGATTTAACATCTAGGGTGATTGTGGTTTGAATACCTAATACCAATGCTTCATATTCAACGATGTTGTTAGTGCAATCAAAATATAATTTGAAAGATAAATTCATAGGTTCACCATCAAGAGGAATGAGGATAACACCTGCACCACCTCCACACTGACATTTGGAACCATCAAAGAATAAGGTCATCTAGTAAGTGGTATCATCCAAAGAGAGGGTAGTAATGGATTCATCTAGGAAATCGAAGTTAGAGGGTTGATCTCTAGAAAGAGGTGCATCTGCTAGTTGGTCAGCGATGGCTTGGCCCTTGATAGATTTTGGTGGATGAATTTGAGGTCAAGGTCTACAAGAAGCATGAGCCAACGTGTAACATGTTGATGTTGGTAGGGTTTAGCATACATGTAATGTAGGGGTTAGTGTTAGTGACGAAAAAGGTTTTGTGGTTGAGTAGGTAATGGCGAAGTTTAGTGGCGACAAAAACTAAGGCTAAGAAAAAAATTAAGCATGGGTGTACCTAGTTTCATATTCCAAAAGAGTATGACTTATGTAATAAACCACTTGCTCTTTGTACTACTCATCGCGATGAGTGAACATGACACCTATGGAATGATCAGTGGAATAAATGTATAGGTAAAAGGGTTGGTCATCTTTAGGGGAATCAACACCGGTGGTTGAAGAAGGTATTCTTTTAAGGTGTCAAAGGCTTTGTGGTAGTCATCATCCCATTTGAAGGAGACATCCTTTTTGAGAATATGATGAAATGGTTGATAATAGTCGAAATTTGTGAAATAAACCGACAAATAGATTGTAACTTATGTTGTAAACTTCAAAGTTGATGGAGATTAGTTTGCGGAGGAATTTCGAGAATAGCCTTTACTTTAGTAGGATCGACTTCTATGCCATACAAATAAATGATGAAACGTAGGAGTTTTCCTCAAAGCACCACGAAGACACTCTTCTTAGGTTGAAGGTGAACACAATACTTAATAAGGTGGTCAAAGACGACCTTAAGAACTGTCAGGTGTTAAACCCAATGTTTGGATTTGGAAAGAAGGTCATCTACGCAATCTTCTAATATGTGATGCATTATGTCATGAAAGATATAAGTCATGGGTTGCTGATATGTAGCACCAACATTTTTAAGGCCAAATGGTATGACTTAATAGAAGAAGGTCCCCAAGTAGTGATGAAGGCAATTTTGTGTTCATCTTCCTGGAGTTAGTAATATTTGATTATAACCCGAGAAACCATCCATGAGTGATAGCAACTCATGGCCAGGGGTGAATCAACTTGAACCACCACAATTCTGGTAGAGGAAATTCATCTTTTGGGTAAGCTAAGTTGAGGTCACGAAGACCGTGTAAATGCGCGAGTCCCACTTTGTCACTTTTGTGATAGGAATGATATTATAAATCCATTGGGGATACTCAATGGGTAGGATGAAGGAAACCGAGAGAAGGCGTTGAAGTTATTCTTTGAGAAGAAGAGAAATATGAGGATGCATTTTCCAAAGCTTCGCTTTATAGGTTTGGCATCGTGGAATGGTTACGATATCATGGACCACAATGTTTGGGTCAATACTGAGCATATCAACATAGGACCAAGAAAAAGCATTGTTATGGTCCCCGAGGAAAGAAGTAAAAGCTTTGTTCAATAGCATCTAAAGATTAGCCTATCTTTAGAATGTGTGGGTCATCCTAAGTGTTAACATTGATTTCAATGGTTGATTCATTCAATATGGTTTGTATCTCAGAAGGTAACAACTGGTGAATATAAGAATCTTCCGCACCAAGATAGGTGAGAATGGACTCATCATCCCGACATTAAACAATATTAATAGACGATGTATCGTCATCGATCATGTCAGGATACAGGAAGGGAAAAGAAGAAGGAGCCTTGTCATTGCATTGATAAGTCAGAGGTCCCAGGGAAATCATGTTCACAAAAAAAAAGTTAGGAGGCATAGATTCAGGATCTATGAACTTTTTGGGTTAAGGTGGTGATGTTGGTGAAAGGGGTGGAGAAGGTTTGTCTTCCTTAATGAGGTCGATGTGGGCCATTTTTGAAGATGGTACGGAAAATCCAATGCCACCGTGATTATTGTAATTACGGGTGGTACATGAAATGACGGTATGATGGCCTTGTTTGTAAAAACTAAATCCAAATCCTTTCCATGCGTAATGGTGATGGGAAGTTTTGGCAAAGCAAGGGTTAGTGAGGGATTGGAGGTCGGATGAAAAAGGTTGTCTTTGGGATGGAGGTTTGGGTGAATAAGTGGCGGTATAAAGTCCCCATATGTTAACTTAGTGAAAAGGTAAGGAGGACCATAAGGAAAAATGCCGTGTATGTGGTAGTCATAACGAGGGTGTTGGCGTAGGTTTCATACTCTTGTGAAGTGAGGAATGTCTTGATATTGTATAGGCGGTACTCCCCAGAGTGAGGCGTTGAAAAAACCCTTCTAAGGGATCATCTGTAGATATGTGGGTAGCGGGGATAGATGAATCACTAGATGATTGGGAAGTAGGGGTATCGGTTGGCGGGGAAGTAGATGGGTTGGATGCAAAAGTTGTGGTAATAGTAGGAAATGAGAGTTAGGTCTGGGAGAGGTGGCGGAAACATTGGTGGATGGGGTCTTGGGTGAAAGAGAATTGGGGGTAGTGGCAGATGCCTTGACCGGTATAAGTACATCATTAGGTCGGTACAACATGTTACAAGTTTTGAATGGTGACAGTTGGTGGGGATGGTATAGTTATGCCCTTCATGTTTAAATTTTACATAGCGGTGTAAAGTTGAAGGGACACAACCCATGATGTGAATCCAAGGTCTATCGAGCAATAGGTTATACTAGAACTCTCCCTCCAAGATGTTGAATAGTTCCAAAATAGTGTGAGGGCCTACATGAACATGAAGGATAATGGTGCCAAGGGTGGAAGTGATGGCATCATTGAAGGAGCGCAACATTACCGGTTATTATGCATACAATTGGAAGGGATGCACATTTGATTGTACTCATGGGAGGAGATGATGGTAATGTTAGCACCACCATCGATCATGACACATCATATGCATATGTTATTGATATATACGGAAATGAAAATGGTGGGATCGGGTTCATCTAACTGGAGAGGTACAATATCCTCTTCGAGAGAAACTTAGGCGGTGACTTCATGAGTAGGCATGGGGATAAAAGAAGTAGATGATTTGATAAGCAAGGCCATGTGGTGATGGGTGATAATGGAGGCCATTGGTGTGGGGTCATTGGGTAAAACTTTGATGGATTACAAAACCTCCATAAGGGCTTGTCTATGAGATTCAAAAGTTTAGACGAGATCATACAAAGACATCTTTAGAGGAGATTGATGTAATTGTTTTATCATTTTGTAATGGGTGACCCCATTGGAGATAGGGTACGGGGGTCCTCGAATGGTGAGTTTGGGCATGGGTGCGAGATGGTTTATTGGGCACGGATTGGTTGATGGGCTAGTTTTTTATTTTCCTTTATACTTACAGGCATGTGGGTGGCAACTTGGACCACGTTAATATCAGGGGAGGTGGTAAATGCAGAAGGTTTAGGATGAGTAGTATAACAACATGATGGGAAAAAACCTAATGTGGGAGAAAATCCTTGTGAAGTGCGTATGACACACCGGGCATTAGGGTTGTGATTTTTCCAACTCTTTGATATGGACCATGTTGATCTTGAAATTTGGAGGTGGAAAAAAGGGTTGTGGGCATGGAGATGCAGGTCGTTGAAGAAGCAAGGGATGATGATGTGTGGTGACAAGTGAAGGTGGGACATGGTCCTCATCAAGAAGGTCATTATCATCAAAATTTTGTTCAAGAGGATAAACTTGGAAAAGAATAATTTTAGAGCCTTACAATTTTCTACATCATGTCCCGACACACGATGATAGGCACAAATTTTGGTTTCATTAAACCCTTTTGGTTTGGGTTTGAGATGGTCGTAAGGTCGAAGTGGCGATGTGCGATGACGAAGTATCTAAGAGGTTGGTTAAAATTTTGGTGTAGGACCCTACCAATGGGTCATAATGGGAAGTGAGTGTAGGTTTGGGTAAAGATGCGGATGGTCGTGAGGGAAGAGGCTTTATAGGAGGAGGAATGGGTTGGCCCACTTGGTTTAGTAAGTGGTACTTTCTTAGGTTGTTAGTGCATCACTTGGTAAAGGTGTGGTAAAAGAGCTAGCAATGGAAGGTTATGTTGGTTTAACTACCTTATTGGAGGGTAGTGGGTTCTTGTCTTTGGGTTGCACCTTCTTGGGTAAAGGCGAGGTGGGAGTATGTGATGTAGAAGGGAAAGCTGATGGGGGAAGAGGACAGGTTACCCAATGGGACAACCGAGTTGTAGTGGAAGTGGTTGGTAGAGGTTGGGTGGATGGTATGGGTTGAATTCGTATAGGCAAAGTTACGATTATAGTAACCATTGGAGGTATAGGTGGTAAGAAGTGCACGGTAAGGACGAGGATGTTTGTTGTGTGGGTAAATGAGGTGTAATAAAGGTTTGTGATGAAGAAGTACGTTGCTTAGCTTTTGAATGGATTTGGATAAGAGATTATTTGGCGAGTTGATGGATGAGGCCCTAGAATGGACGGAAAGGGGGAAGGTGACAAAGGTGTGGTAGGTGAGACCGACGTATGTGGCACGGAGTATGTGGCCCTGGAAGGTTGGGTCTTCCTTTTAGGTGGAGGAATAATGTTGGTGTGGGTTTGGGAAGATGTGGCTAAGTCTAATTTGACAGGTGGGTGAGTAAGGCTTGATGTCGGCATGACACCCAAGGTAGTGATGGGTCTAGATATAGATGAAGATATAGGTGTGGGTAGGATTTTAGGTTTTGGAATGGTTTTAGTCGTGGGTAAAGGTTTGGATGTAGGTAGAGATGATGAAGAAGAATTCATTTCGATAGGCATGGTCAGTGTTGATCTAGTTATTGGAAATACTTTTGGGTAGATCATGGAAGTATCCTTAGGAAACATTTGCATTTGAGTCGAAAAGGGGAGCTGAAGACGTCCCAGAGAATGGAATTATCAATGTAATCCAAGTGATTGGCCAGCCGTGAAAATGGGACTGTTGTAGAAGAAGATGGAGTTGGTTTGGTGGCAATCCCTGTAAAATATGTCTGTGAGATAGGGAATTGACTACCCTCAGACTCTATGGGAAAAAGAGCCGAGATAATATCAATGGGGTCCTAGGATGATGAGGGATAACTTCCCCCAATATGTAGTGGCGTGTATGATGAGTCTCCCATGGGTAGGAGAGATCGAAGGTGGGGTGAAGTAGACTTCTCCCTTAGTGAAGGAGTAGGTGATTATGATTATCTTGTTAATGGGAGAGTTAAAAGGGTTGACTGTTCAAAGTAAGTTGTGAGGTAGATGGTGAAATGGCATCAACAAAAAGCATGGGTTCCTCCATGAGAGTAGGGGAGATAAAGGGGACTCCTCTATGGGTAGAGGAGCTCATGCCAGAATTTCCTCAATAGACGAAATAGGTGGGATTTGGGGAATGGTTAGTATGATATCAAAAACCGCATGGACTTCACAGACATTGTTTTCACTAGATGAAGGTTCACTATTTTGATTAGATGATGGTTTATGGTTAGGGAATGACTTTTTAAAGATGTGCAAATTTTGATTTTCCAGTAGCGTTGCTGTTGTCCACGATGAGGTCTCTGTACAAATGAAAATTGACATGCAACCTTCAACCGCACTTGACCCCCAAGGTCATGCTGAGAGCAGCCGATGTTGAATGTGTGTAGCTAACTATAGGAGGATCAGTGACTAAGATATGGTAGTGTGATCTCCTTGTAGCTGATTTGACAAAGGGAGATTCATGGGTTGTGAACGGGTAACATAAATTTCCTATGGTTTGTTCACCTAACTTTGATCTAAGTGTTAAAATAGTTTGAGGTGTCTAAATTAACTAGGATGAGACTAACAATCTATGTTACTACTGAAAGGAAACTAATTTAAATAAATCACAAAACTGAATTATTACAATCACAAACAATAATTCACTTTTATTCTAAATAAACTCTACCTCTACACCAAAACTAAACAAGCGAGATAACCCGATGTGGTTATTCACTTGTGTTGAGTGTATTATAACTAATGCTAACATAAAACAAGACCTTTTCCAATTAATGTATGATCAACCTCCTACAGATATTCTCTCCTTCAATCCATAGGGATAGGAAGAAAAGATCTATCACCAGGAGTTGCTATTAAATATCTAAACCCTCTTGAAATTAATAATTACTTACAAATGAAAGGAAATAGATTTCTACTCTATTTGATATGATGTGACGATGATAAATTGCAAGAATGAAAGAAATAGAACAATAAATCCAACCTGGAATTCACAGAACAGAGGTAAATCCAGCTATGTAGTAATTTTTCCCCTCATTTTTTCATTTCTTTCTCTAGATGTTCATATGAGTCCAAGTGATTGGAAATGCAAGAACAATAGGAGGATGGAACTTGAGCAATGGTAGCTTGATGGCATTTTGGATGTAAAGTAGGTAGAAGAGAGATAACACAAGAGATCATAGCTTGGCTATGTAATTCCTAGAAATATCGTAGCAGCAGTACAATGCATGATACACAAAATTCTTTGGCCTTATGCTTGAATACAAGCATGGAATATATAGGAATGGAGGATGGGAGGTGCCTTCATGCACAAGGCAAGAAGAGGTAGTTAAAACTAAATAAATCTATTTAAAAATAGGAGGAAAGAGAACCAACCAATCAAAGCTAATTTTAGACAATTCGGCGCACGAGATGCATGCAAAAATAAAAATTAAGTGAACCTTCACATGTTAAAACACGCATGAAGAATCTGGAAAAAGCGGGTAGGACCTCCACCCTGCGTAAAGCAATAGTTTCGGACCACTTTGCCCTATTTTGGGTGGTGGATTCAAAACCACCACCCGGGTAGGGTAGAGGTCCCGCACTAAAGGACAAAACTTGTGCAGAAAGAGGCGAAATCTAGAAGAAGCGTGGGAAGGATAAGTAAAGATGTCTAGGCTAAAAATATACACTGTGAATGGGTTTTGGAGCTCAAACACCTTCTTAAATGACATGAATCATCATTAGGGACTTTTGTAACCATTTTCTGACAATGTAGCACATGTAATTTTTGGTGCATACATATTGCCCCCTCAAAGAAGCGTCTTAGCCATGAAAAGGTGTAAAACGTAGAGTCCGAGTATGGCATTCTGAAACGGGAGTTAGAAGCTATACCTGACACGCCCGTGTGTCAAAATGTCACCATCCAAACTCCCGCTACCTATAAAATGAAAAGAAGACTCAAGTGTAGATAGATAAAATATCAAAAAATAAACACTAAATTAAAATGACAAGAGGACTTACCATCCGTATGCGGGGATGTAGAAATATACCTACGCCAACACTTCATCCCGTGAACACATGCAAAAACAACATATATAGATATATATATATATATATATATATATATATATATGTGTGTGTGTGTGTATGTATGTATGTATGTATGTATGTATGTATGTATGTATGTATGTATGTATGTATGTATGTATGTATGTATGTATGTATGTATGTATGTATGTATGTATGTATGTATGTATGTATGTATGTATGTATGTATGTATGTATGTATGTATGTATATCAAAATAAACTCAATTTTCAATTCATTTATGTGTACCGACTCGGTGATTTTGAGCTTTGGGCCCACGTTGAACATTTTCACTTTTGAGTATGGCTAAATTGGAATGGATTTGGTAATGGTATTTTGTGTTAGGCTTGAACCCTTTGTTTTTGAATTCTTTTGAGAAAAATTCCCAAGAAATTCGTAACTAGAGCAGTGATAAGGGGCCCGAAAGAGGTAGATAGGAAGAGTGCCTTTATTGCTTAGTCTTCATTTTGTGAGGCATATATGATGTTTTGATATTTTGTGCTCATTGCGTGCATTTTGACCGCACTAGTGTGTGATGTCATTGTAAAAAACTATGACACACCATGACATGTGCTTATATCTCTTTTTGGCTCTGTTATTCCTTGCATATAGTTGGCTTAAATTGATGATTTGATTCATGTGTGTACTCTTAGATGTTTAGAATTTCCAATTTTCTATGCTTTTCAAAATGTATGCAAAGTGGACATAAATCCTAACAAAATGAATTTTTTTGTGTTTTGTAATGCTAATATATGATAATGTTAACACATTGTGATGTTGAACTTTAGTTTCTCTAAGAAAATTTTGGTACTTCGTAATGTTTTGAAAAAAATATAGTGAAAGAGTGATATGATAAGTGAAGGAACTTGCCCCTCTCCTAACTCTACACAACCAAGAAGATGTGAGGGCTCGGCACCAAGAGCCAAAAGGGGCACAAGTTATAGAAATTTTTGAATGGTAATGATGAGAGAAAGACGAGGATTTGACTAAACCAAATTAAGACACCACAACTTAACTTTACTCAAGTTTTCTTCATATTTTAGAATGTGAATTACTTTCTAGTGTACCTAGACTTAGATCCATGATGGCCACTTGGTTGACAAAATCTGGTTTTGAGGTTTTAAGCTCTTTTGGAATTTTAGACATCTAACTCACTTTGTTTTGATTTATGATTTCACAAAGATTTGAATGGACTGCTTCTAACTTTCAACTTTGTTAAAGAGACCCCTACACCTTGCCCCATGCTACCAAAGAGAAGCATGGGCTCATCACCATGGGCAAGGCATAGGCGAGTAAGGGCATTTCTCTCCTTTTCTAACCCTACATCACTTGTAAGAGACACAATATCAATGCTTTGAAGGTTGGTAGGGAAAAGAAATGTGTAAAATAAAAAAATTCTATGGATTTTCATTTGGTTGGTAGGAAAAGAAATGTGTAAAATAAAAAAATTCTATGGATTTTCATTTGACTTATTTATCTAGGAAAAATGTCTAGAATGTTCTTATTTCAAAAGATATGTTTATGGGATATATGTGACACCATGAAGCTTCTAGAATAGACTATAAGAAAAGACACCTAATCTATAAAGAGATTATAAAGCGAACCAAGTATGCAGCCTTGGTTTGGTTCTTGAAAAAACTTTGTCATATCCTGTTTGGATCGAATAAATGATTCAAAAACAATTGATGATACCGTGAATATTTGAAGAGACATTATTTGAATGTTTTGCCAATATTTTCATAAGTTTTTAGGAGTTGCTTATAAAAATAAGTCCCTTGATCAAAAATTTTACAAAATGAAATGGAAGATGAAAATGCAATGCGGATGCAGTAATGTACATATGGGAATGCAAGTGAAACTACATGTCATGATAGCTAAGGTGAAGAAAGTTGATGAATATCAAATTCTTCACCCCTAAAAGTACACAACGAAGAACCATGATCCTCAAAATTTCCATTCTCTTGACAAGGGCCTAATATTCTGATTCTAAGCTTACAACCTTTGCCTAAAAGTGTATATGTCAAATCATTAAAATCATTTGGCTAAAAGAGATGTTCGTGCAACTCTTTGTCACATTCTTGAGACATGATGTGCAGGTAAGCATGAATATGTTACTCAGCCTTGTCTCCTATGTAGAGCATTGTGCTCACTTATAACTCTTGTTGAATGATGAGGCTTTTCCCATGAATATGGAAAACTTAGTTTCAGACGCACATGGGTTGAATCCGAGGTTTAGAATAGAAAACCCCTCGAGATGGTTTTGATGAGCATCATTTGAATCTCAAATTTCCCTTCTTCGCTTGTTAATTCTATCATGTTTACACCTAGGCCTAGGTCATCGGAAAGAAGAGATGTTAAACCAAGATGCTAAACCGAAAAGATGAAGAAGAATTGTTTAGTTTTAATGGGGCATTCTTGTTTTGCAATTGGATTTTCTTTTCTTCAATGGTGTGAATTTCCATCTTTCATACCATGGTGAATGCTTCGTCAAAGGTTTGGAAGGTTTGTAACTGCAGAGCTGGTGTGATGTGTCTAGCACAAGCTCTAGTGAACAACTCAATAAGTTCAGTTTGAGGTAACTAGAATGTTAACTATTTGATAAGACTCTGCCAGATGAGCAACAAAATATATGATAGATTCATCTTCATACTATTGTGTCGAATACATATTGCTCATGGTGACCTTCTTGACTACATTGATCGAGAAGTGTTCCAGGAATGCTTGAGCCACTTGGTTAAAGGAGTAGATGGAATGTCTAGGTAAAATTTTGTACCAATCTAAGGCGGGTCATGTTAGGGACATGGGAAATGTTTGTAAGAGAAAAGCATCATCATGGGCAATTAGGTAGCACCAAGCTTGAATGACTGCAAAT
This sequence comes from Taxus wallichiana var. yunnanensis, assembly GCA_018340775.1. Taxonomy (NCBI): domain Eukaryota; kingdom Viridiplantae; phylum Streptophyta; class Pinopsida; order Cupressales; family Taxaceae; genus Taxus; species Taxus wallichiana. The sequence continues at coordinate 547,749,393 of CM031234.1, forward strand.
GTTGTTGTGGGTCCTCTTAACTATTGAAACGATTGAACTTGGGCATTTCCCAATGCACATTATATAAGTAAGTAGGAATGTATGGATGAATAGGCTTGTTACAGATTCCGTCATAGGTCAAGGAGTTATGAGAGCCGAAACCGATGCTTCTAATGTCTACATCTTTTCCATCATCATCCTAATGAGGTCATTAGTGGGTTGTGAGGAATGGGTGCCTCTTGCAGTAAAGGGAGGTTGATGATGGGTGTATGATGTGGATGGCATCCCAAGTACATGAGGGCTTGAAATATGAAAACTACAAAGGGGGTATAGATACAGTGGAATTTACCCCAAATAGGTGACAAGAGATCGAGGGATGCTGATGATGTGTGTAAATAGGTGGGGTGGTCACAACAAATCTCATGGTAATGAGTGGTAGACACGAGAGGATAGAAAGAATCATATTTTGGAAAGGGGTGTGGGTTACCAACATTGGAGGTGGTTGTGATGTAACTGGTACATACAAGGAAAAGGGGGTGGATGGGGCTATGCTCAAGGCATTCGGTGAAGGAATGGTTGACATTACAGGTGTGATAGTGTCGTTGGGGTAGCAGTTATGGAAGAGGTGGAGCCTAACTGAGAAACCACATGGGGTAATGCGGATGAGGGTAGCGTCGAGCTAGTGGTAGTTGATGTGAAAGTGGGTGCGAGGGAAGGATGGATAGATACAAGCATGTTATATATTAATTGTCCTAGGCATCCCGGTAGATGAGTGAGTAAGATAGTATTATAGGGTCGCAGGATTTTGATCAATGAGTCTTGTGAACTCCTCGTCATTGGTAGTGATGGGGATAAGATGAGTTAGATCCATAGGAGACAAGATGGATGGAAGCGATGGACTAGGTGTGAGTGGTTGACGGCTAGCATGAAATACAAGGGCATTAGTTTGGTTATGAGTCAACACCATGTGAATTATTGTTCACCTGGTAAGACGGTATTATGTAAATGACACAGAAAACAATGGAAGCAGAGAAGAAGGAAAAAGTCTGGTAATAAATCGGTCGGTGTTTTGATTAAAAATCAAACACAGAAACCAATGACGGTCAGTATGACTAATGACAATTACTGAAAATCAATGACAGCTATGATAACTGATACCGGTCACTATGGAAAGTACTTGTTTCAGCAAATGAAATAGAATTGATGAATATGAACTAGGGAAATTGTATCTGTCAGAGATATCAAAATGTTGGGGGATATGATGGTGTCCTGAGGACCAAAAATAGAGAAGAATAGGTGATGAAGGCTATTTCAGGTAAAATAACCAAAATAGCTAGAAGCTAACACTAGTTAGGTAAACCAACGACAAATCATATGAAAATTGATGACATTATTTGGACTAACGACTGTTACTTTGAAATTAGAATAAATGAAGAAAAATTGGATTTTGGTGAATTAAACTAGATGAAGGATCAACCCGAAATATGAGAATGATAAGATGAGGTCTTGACACACTCAGAAACAATTGAAATACTTCAACTATGATGGGGAGTGCAAAAGGAAGAAGAAAAATGAAGAATCGTAACTCACACCTCAAAACGTAAGTCAAGAACAAAGCTAAGAAAAACACATAATCCTAAAAGTGAATTTATGTTTATTTTAGCTTATGCTATTTAGACTGACTTGTGAATTTAGAGTAGAGTTTTTGGTTGGAAGGTGTCCTACAAAGAGGATCTAAAGGTGAGGTTTCAGGTTATTTTATGGTGGGTGTGGTCCTTTCTCTGAGGTGATGACTAGAAAGAGATAACCAATTGGGTGCCCACTGTCAATCCTCTGATCATTGAAAACTTCTTTCCTGGATGGGATGTTGTTTAAGAATCATGATATGATTAATCAAAAATAAATATAATGAAAACATTGAAGAACCCAGTCTTTTGAAAAATATAAATCACCTACCATAGACTACATTACTTAGATGAAAATGATGGAATTGGCCGCAATTATGGGTTAGGCCACAAGACTGTTGGTGGAAACGAAGGGACTGTTGAGATGTTGATGACAAGACATGGACATTTAATTCTGGGATCCTTTTCTTGGTAATATTTGAGTGGAAGTTTGGGTGAGAACAAGCGTGGATGTTCCTTCCAAATTCCAATGGTGCATCTATCAATTGCATTGTTGTGTTGACAATATGAATCAAGAGCCTAGTTTGAATATTTAGAGCTTATACAACATATTCAGGAAAGAGATTTGGCACAAATCCACACTAATAATAGCTATAACCGATTATTCGTGATCTTGTAGAATTGATTTTTTGCTAGACGTTGATAGATCTAAATGCAGAGGAGACTGTTGAGGCCCCAGACTATTGATGCAATAGAGCTCAAGCCAAATGCCACCGTTAAGGAGGGAAGATTTCAATGCTCCACAAGCGATGAAACTGATAACAATTGACATCAAAACCAATTCAGGTAAAAATTTGAAAGGCCGTGTACCCAATTCTAATGTAAACAAATAGAATTACTTCAGAATTCTTATTCTACGCTAAAAATGCTCACTTTAATCTTTCATTCACTTTGGCAACCATAAAAGACAATATTAGTTGTCTCAACAAAACATAATTATTCCTCCATTGAAATGAACCGGCTTTGATCTTTGATTCTCGATTTTGACATAGAATATTAATGGACCAACATGGAGTAGTCTCACAGATACAACGAATACCAAATGATATGAATCAGATCTATTGAATGGAAAATAAATATCCCTTGCATCGTAGTCAATACAACACGAGCCTTTGATATTATCAATCCATATGTGGATCTCAATTGGAGGGGTAGTGACCAATAACCAGTAAGATGACCCCTAGAAAATCTATTACATCTCTATTACATGGATCAAACTCACTCGATACCAAATGATGGTACAATAGCAGATTTACACAACAAAACAATTAATTTCTTCTCTCTATTTTCATACGGGAACTCTTAAAAATATATAGGAATAGGTCATTCCTATAAAATAGGAAACTAATATAACAACATTCCTTAATTACGTATTATTGTTTATAACAATAATACGTTTAACCATCTTACTAATAACCAACTTAATAATACAACATATATGCATATATATTGTTGGTTATGACAATATATATATGACTAACCATTAATGAATAATTACTTACGTAATTATTCATTTTACAATAATCCCATTAATAATGTGAACACTACATTATTTTCCTAACAGAATAGTCGTAATATTAGGAATAATAGTGCTTTGATCAAACTACAAGTGTCTACAACAACTTACCTTGCAAACTTCAAAGTTGACGGAGATTAGCAGGCAGAGGAATTTTGAGAATAGCCTTTACTTTAGTAAGATCGACTTCTATGCCACATAAATAAATGATGAAACCAAGGAGTTTTCCTGAAATCACCGCAAATACATACTTCTTAGGTTGAAGGTGAACACAATACTTAATGAGGCAGTCAAAGATGACTTTAAGGATTATCAGGTGTTTGGCCTGATGTTTGGATTTGGCTAGAAGGTCATCTACGTAATCTTCCAATATGTGATGCATTATGTCATGAAAGATATAAATCATGGCTCACTAATATGTAGCACCAATGTTTTTAAGGCCAAATGACATGACTCAATAGTATAAGGTTCCCCAAGCAATGATGAAGGAAATTTTGTGTTGATCTTATGGAGTGAGTAATATTTGATTATAACTCGAGAAACTGTCCATGGCATCATTAGTAGATATGTGGGTAGCGGGGATTCACGAATCACTAGATGATTGGGCGGGAGGGTATCGGTTTGTTGGGAAGTAGATGGGTCGATGCAAAATGTTATGGTAATAGTAGGAAAGCGAGTTAGGTTTGGGAGAGGTGGCGGCAACATTGGGCGATGGGGTCCTAGGTATAAGAGAAGTGGGGGTAGTGGCGAGATTCCTTGACCTGGTACAAGTACATCGTTAGGTCGGTACAACATGTTACAAGTTTTGAATGGTGACGGGTTAGCAGGGATGGTATAGTTATGCCCTTCATGTTTAAATTTTACATAGCGGTGTAAAGTTGAAGGGACACAACCCATGATGTGAATCCAAGGTCTGTCGAGCAATAGGTTATACTTGGAACTCTCCCTCTAAGATGTAGAATAGTTCCAAGATAGTGCGAGGGCCTACGCAAACATGAAGGATAATGGTGCCAAGGGTGGAGGTGATGGTGTCGTTGAAGGAGCGCAACATAACGAGGTTATTATACATATAATTGGAAGGGATACGCATTAGATTGTACTCGTGGGAGGAGATGATGGTAATGTAAGCTCCACCATCAATCATGACATGTCGTATGTGTAAGTTATCGATATAGATGCAAATAAAAAGGAAAGATCAGTTCATCCGACTAGAAGGTACAATATCCTCATCGAGAGAAACTTAGGACGACGACTTGATGAGTAGGCATGGGGGTAAATGAAGGAGATGATTTGGTAAGAGAGGCCTCCATAAGGGCTTGTCTATGAGATTGAAAGTTTGGATGAGATCATACAAAGACATCTTTAGAGGAGATTGATGTAATTGTTTTATCATTGTGTTATGGGTGACCCCGTCGGAGATAAGGTATGGGGTCCTCGAACGGTGATTTTGGGTGTGGGTTTAGATGGTTTATTGGGCATGGGGTTATTTGATGGGCTAGTTGCTTTTTCTTTTCCTTTATATATCCGGGTGCGTGTGGAAACTTGGACCACATTAATCTCACGGGAGGTGGTAAATGCAGATTGTTTAGGATGAGTAGTATAATGGCATGATGGGAAAAAACCTAATGGGATAGAAAATCCTTGCGAAGTGCATATGACACACCGGCATTTGTGTTGTGATTTGGCCAACTCTCGATACGGACCATGTTGATCTCAAATTTTGGAGGTTGGAAAAAGGGTTGTGGGGGTGGAGATGCAGGTCGTTGAAGAAGCAAGGGATGATGATGTCTAGTGACAAGTGAAGGTGTGACATGGTCCTCATCAAGAAGGTCAACATCATTGAAATTTTCTTCAAGAGGACAAAGTTGGAGAAGAACAATTTTTAGAGCCTTACAATTTTCTACATCATGTCCCAACACACGATGATAGGCACAAATTTTGGTTTCATCAAACCCTTTTGGTTTGGGTTTGAGAGGGTCGTAAGGTCGAAGTGGCGTAATGTGATGACGGAAGTATTTAAGAGGTTGGTTAAAATGTTGGTGTAGGACCCTACCAACAGTCACAATGGGAAGTGAGTGTAGGTTTGGGTAAAGTTGTGATGGTCGTGAGGGAAGAGGCGTTATAGGAGGAGGAATGGGTTGGCCCACTTTGGTTTAGTAAGTGGTACATTCTTAGGTTGTTAGTGCATCTGCTTGGGTAAAGGTGTGGTAAAAGAGCTAGCAATGGAAGGTTATGTTGGTTTAAATACCTTATTGGAGGGTAGTGGGTTCTTATCTTTGGGTTACACCTTCTTGGGTAAAGGCGAGGTGGGATTATGTGATGTAAAAGGGAAAGTTGATGGGGAAAGAGGACGGTTACCCAACAGACAACTGAGTTGCAGTGGAAGTGGTTGGTAGAGGTTGGGTGGATGGTATGGGTTGAAGTCGTATAGGCAAAGTTACGGTTATAGTAACCATTGGAGGTATAGGTGGTAAGAAGTGCATGGGTAAGGACGAGGGTGTTTGTCGTGTGGGTAAATGAGGTGTAATAAAGGTTTGTGATGAAGAAGTACGTTTCTTAGCTTTTGAATGGATTTGGATAAGAGATTATTTGGCTAGAGTTGATGGGTGAGGCCCTAGGATGGACGAAAGGGTGAAGGTGACAAAGGTGTGGTATGTGAGACCCACTTATGTGGCCTAGAAGGTTCATTCTTCCTTTTAGGTGCAAGAATAATGTTGGTGTGGGTTTGGAAGATGTGGCTACATCCAATTTTACAAGTGGGTAAGTAAGGCTTGATGTTGGCATGACACCCAAGGTAGTGATGGGTCTAGATACAGATGAAGATATAGGTGTGGGTAGGCTTTTAGGTTTTGGAATGGTTTTAGTCATGGGTAAAGGTTTGGATGTAGGTAGAGCTAATGAAGAAGAATTCATTTCGATAGGCATGGTCGGTGTTGATCTAGTTGTTGGAAATAATTTTGGGTAGATCATGTAAGTATCCTCGGGCAACATTTGCATTTGCGTCCAAAAGGGGAGCCGAAGATGTCTCCATAGCATGGAATTATCAACGTAATCCAGTGGTTGGCCAGCCATGAAAACATGACTGTTGTAGAAGAAGATGGAGCGGGTTTGGTGGCAATACTTGTAGAATATGTCCTGTGAGATAGGGAATTGACTACCCTCAAACTCGTGGGAAAAAGAACCGAGATAATATCAATGGGGTCCTAGGATGCTAAGGGAGAAATTCCCTAATAGGTAGTGGCATGTATGAATAGTCTCCCATGGGTAGGAGATATGGTAGGTGGGGTCAAGTAGACTTCTCCTTAGTGAAGGAGAAGGTGATTATGATTATTCTGTTGATGGGAGAGTTAAAAGTGTTGATTGTTCGATAGGTTGGGAGGTAGACAAAGTGAAATGGCATCAGCAAAAAGCATGGGTTCCTCCATGAGAGCAGGGGAGATAAAGGGAACTCCTCTATGGGTGAAGGAAAAGAATAGGTATGCTCCTCTATGGGTAGAGGAGCTCACGCTAGAATTTCCTCGAGAAGACGAAATAGGTGGGATTTGAGGAATGGCTGCATACGATATCAAAAATTACATGCACTTCATAGACATTGTTTTCGTTGGATGAAGGTTCACCATTTTGATTAAAAGATGGTTTATGGTTAGGTAACGGATTTTTAAAGATGTGCAAATTTTGATTTGCCAACATGTTTAGGTTTTCCATGACGAGCTCTCTGTGCATGATGAAAATTGACATGCAACCTTCAACCGCACTTGACCCCTCAAGGTCATGTCGGAGTAGCCGATGTTGAATGTTTGTACCTAACTATAGCAGGATTCGTGACTAAGATCCGGTAGTGTGTTCTACTTGTAGTTGAGTTTACAAAGGGGAGATTCGGGGTTGTGAATGGGTAGCATAAATTACCTATGGTTTGTTTTCCTAACTTTGATCTAAGTGTTAAAATAGTTTGAGGTGTCCAAATTAACTAGGTTGAGACTAACAATATATGTTACTTCTGAAAGGAAACTAATTTAAACAAATCACAAAACTAAAATATTACAATCACAAACAAGAAATTCACTTTTATTCTAAATAAACAAATCTACCTCTACACCAAAACTAAACAAGCAAGATAACCCGATGTGGTTATTCACTTGTGTTGAGTGTATTATAACTAATGCTAACATAAAACAAAACTTTTCCAATTAATGTATGATCAACCTCCTACAGATATTCTCTCCTTCAAATCCGTAGGGATAGGAAGAAAAATATTTGTCACCGGGAGTTATTATTAAATATCTAAAACCTCTTGAAATTAATAATTACTTAAAAATGAAAGGAAATCTATTTCTATTGTATTTGATATGATGTGATGATGAAAAATTGCAAGAATGAAGGAAATCAAACAATAAATCCAACCCGGAATTCACGTAATGCAGGTAAATCCAACTATGTAGTAATTTGTCCCCTCATTTTTCATTTCTTTCTCCGTGTTCATATGATTCCAAGGATTGGGAATGTAAGAACAACAATAGGAGGATGTCACTTGAGGAATGGTATTTTGATGGCATTCCGAATGCAATTCAGTAGAAGAGAGATAACACAAGAGATTAGAGCTTGGCTATGTAATTCCTAGCAAGATCATAGTAGCAATACAATGCAAGATACACAAAATTCTCTAGCCTTATGCTTAAATACAAGCATGGAATATATAGGAATGGAGGATGGGAGGTGCCTTCATACACAAGGAAAGAAGAGGTAGTTAAAACTAAATAAATCTATTTAAAAATAGGAGGAAGGAGAAACAAGCAATCAAAGCTAATTTTAGACAATTTGGCTCATGGATGCATGCAAAAATTAAAATTAAGTGAACCGTCTCATGTTAAAACATACGTGAATAATCTAGAAAAATCAGGTAGGACCACTGCCCTACACAGGGTGGCGAGTTTGGACCATCACCTTGTCTTGGGCGGCACGGTTTGAACTACTTTGCCCGGTCCAGGGCAAAGGTCCTAGCACTAATGGCCAAAACTTGTGCAGAAAGAGGCAGAAAGCTAGAAGACGCATGGGAAGGATAAGTAAAGATGTCTAGGCTACAAATATACACTGTGAATGGGTTTTGGAGCTTGAACACCTTCTTAAAGGACATGAATCATCATTGGGGACTTTTGTAACCATTTTCTGACAATGTAGCACATGTAATTTTGGGTGCATACATATTGCCCCCTCGAGAAAGCGTCTTAGCCATGAAAAGGCATAAAACGTAGAGTCCGAGTATGGAATTCCTAAAATGGGGAGTTAGAAGCTATACCTGACACGCCCGTGTGTGTCAAAATTTCACCATCCAAATTCCCACTACCTGTAAAATGAAAAGAAGACTCAAGTGCAGATAGATAAAATATCAAAAAATAAACACTAAATTAAAATGACAAGAGGACTTACCATCTATGCGGGGATGTAGAAATATACCTACACCAAAGTGCTCCGAATCCTGTGAACACATGCACTCAAAACAACATATATATATATATATATATATATATATATATATATATATATCAAAATAAACACATTTTTCAATTCATTTGTGTGTACCAAATTGGTGATTTTTGAGCTCTAGGCCCATGTTGACCGTTTTCACTTTTGAGTATGGTTAAATTGGAATGGATTTGGTAATGGTATTTCACATTAGGCTCGGCCCCTTTGTTTTTGAATGATTTTGAGAAGTACTCCTAAGAAATTCGTAACTAAAGCGGTGATAAGGGGCCTCAAAGAGGTAGATAGGAAGAGTGTCTTTATTGCGTGGTCTCCATTTTGTGAGGCATATACGATGTTTCGATATTTTGTGCTCATTGCAAGTGTTTTGACCACACCTAGTGTGCGATGGCATTGTACAAAACTATGACACACCATGACATGTGCATATATCTCTTTTTGGCTCGGTTATTACTTGCATATAGTTGGCTTACATTGATGATTTGATTCATGTGTGTACTCTTAGATGTTTAGAATTTCTAATTTTCTATGCTTTTCAAAATGTATGCAGTGGATATGAATGCTAACAAAATGATTTCTTTTTTGTGTTTTGTAATGCTAATATATGATAATGTTAACACATTGTGATGTTGAACTTTAGTTTCTCTAAGCAAGTTTTGGTACTTTGTATTGTTTTGGAAAAACATATCGAAAGATTGATATGATAAGTGAAGGAACTTGCCTCTCTCCTAACTCCACACAACCAGCAAGATGTGAGGGCTCAAAACCAAGAGCCAAAAGGGGCACAAGTTATATAAATTTGTTGAATGGTAATGATGAGAGAAAGACAAGGATTTGAAAAAACAAAATTGAGACACCACAACTTCACTTTACTCAAGTTTTCTTCATAGTTTAGAATGTGAATTACTTTCTAGATTATCTAGACTTAGATCCGTAGATGGCCACTTGGTTAACAAAATCAAGTTTTGAGGTTTTAAGATGTTTTCAAATTTTAGACATCTAACTCACTTTGTTTTTATTTATGATTTCCCAACATTTGAATGGATTGCTTCTAACTTTCAAATTTGTTAAAGAGACCCCCTACACCTTGCCCCATGCTACCGGTAGGAAGCATGGGATCATCACCATGGGCAAGGCATAGGCAAGTAAGGAATTTCTCTCCTTTCCCAACCCTACATCACTTGTAAGAGACGCAATCTCAACGCCCGAAGGTTGGTAGGGCAAAGAAATTTGTAAAATAAAAATTTCGTGGATTTTCATTTGACTTATTTATATAGGAAAAATGTATAGAATTTTCTTAGTTCCAAAGATATGTTTATGGGATAGATGTTACACCAAGAAGCTTCTGAAATGTACTATAAGCAAAGACACCTATTCTGAAAGAGACTATAAGCAAAACCAAGTATGTAGGCATTGGTATGGTTACTATCAAAACTTTGTCTTATCCTGTTTGGATCGAATAAATGATTCAAAACCATTGATGATACTGTGAATATTTGAAGAGACATGATTGTAATGTTTTGCCAATATTTTCAAACATTTTTAGGAGTTGCTTTATAAGAATAAGTCCCTTCATCACAAATTTTACAAAATGAAATGGAAGATGAAAATGCAATTCGGATGCAATAATGTACATATGGGAATGTAGGTGAAACTACATGTCCTCGATAGCTAAGGTGAAGAAATTTGATGAATATCAAATTCTTCACCCCTAAAGGTACACAACAAAGAACCACAATCCTTAAACTCTTGATAAGGGCCTAATATTCTCGAGTCTAAACTTACAACCTTTTCCCAGAAGTGTATATGTCTAATCATTAAAATCATTTGTCTAAAAGAGACATTCATGCACCTCTCTGTCACATTCTTGAGACATGATGTGTGGGTAAGCATGACTATGTTGGTTGGCCTTGTCTCCTATGTAGAGAATTGTGCTCACTTGTAACTCTTTTTGAGTAATGAGGCTTTTCCCCATGAATATGGAAAACTTAGTTTCAAATGCACATAGGTTGAAACCAGGGTTTAGAATAGAAAAACCCTCGAGAGATGATTTTGATGAGCATCGTTTCAATATCAAATTTCCTTTTATTTTTTCTAATTCTATCATGTTTACACCTAGACCTAGGTCGTTAGAAAGAAGAGATGCTAAACCGAGATGCTAAACCTAAAAGATGAAGAAGAATTGTTTAGTTTTAATGGGGCGTTCTTGTTTTGCAATTGGATTTTTTTCTTCAATGGTGTGAATTTCCAGCTTTCATGCCATGGTGAACGCTTCCAAAGGTTTGGAAGGTTTGTAGAATCAGTAGAGTTGGTGAGATGTGTCTAAGCACAAGCTCTAATGAACAACTCAATAAGTTACGTTTGAGGTAATCTGGAACGTTAATCGGTTGATAAGACTCGCCAATGATGAAAAAAAAATCTACTATAGATTCGTCCTCATACTTTGTCGTGTTGAATACATGTCGGTCATGGTGACCTTCTTAACTACATTGATCGAGAAGTGGTCCAGGAATGCTTGAGCCACTTGGTTGAAGGAGTAGATGGAATGTCTAGGTAAAATACTATACCAATCTAAGGCAGGTCATGTTAGGGACATGGGAAATGTTCATAAGAGCAAAGCATCATCATGGGAAATTAGGTAGCACCCATGCTTGAATGACCACAAGTGCTATTGTGGGTCCTCTTTACTATTGAAACAATTGAACTTGGGCATTTCCCAATGCATGGGATACATGTAAATATGAATGTATGGATGAATAGGCTCAATTACGATTCTCGTCATAGGTCAGGGAGTTACGAGAGCTGGAAACCAACACTTCTAATGTATACATCTTTTCTATCATCATCCTAATGAGGTCATTGGTGGGTTGTGAGGAATGGGTGCCTCCCGTAATAAAGGGAGGTTGATGATGGGTGTGTAATGTGGATGGCATCCTAGTACATGAGGGTGTCAAATATGAAAACTACGAATGGGGTATAGATACAGGTGGAATGTACCCTAAAAATGCGACAGACGAGATCGGGGGCTGCAATGATGATGCGTGTAAATAGGTGACATGGTCGCAACAAATCTCAAGGTAATGGGTGGTAGACATTGAGGGATAGAAAGAACAAGATTTTGGAGAGGGGTGTGGGTTTTCGATATTGGAGGTGGTTGTGATGTAAATGGTACATACGAGGAAAAGGTGGCGGATGGGGCTATGCTCAAGGAATTTGGTGAAGGAACGGTTGACATTACATGTGTGATAGGCATCGAGGGAAGTAATTACGATAGAGGTGGAGCCTAACTAAGAAACCACATGGGGTAATGCGGATGAGGACAACGTCCGAGCTAGTGGTAGGCGACGTGGAAGTGGGTGCAAGGGAAGGATGGATAGATACAGGCATATCATCTATTAACCATCCCGAGAGTCCCGGGTAGATGAGTGAGAAAGATAGTATTCTAGGGCCACAAGATTCTGATCAAGGATTCTTGTGAACTCCTCATCGCCGGTAACAATGGGGATAAGCTAAGTTGGATCCATAGGTGATAGGATGGATGGCGTGATGGACTAGGTGGGAGTGGTTAACGGCTGACATGAAATACAAGGGCGTTAGTTTGGTTCCAAGTAAACACCGTGTGAATTAGTGTTGACCTGGTAAGATGGTATTCTGTAAATGACACAGAAAATAATAGAAGCAGAGAAGGAAAAAAGTCCGAGGTAAATTTGGTCAGTCTTTTAATTAAAAATCAAACACAGAAACCAATGACGGTCAATATGAATGATGACGGTTACAGAGGAATTGATGACGATTATGATAAGCGATACCGGCCAATGTAGAAAGTACTTGTTTCACCAAATGAAAAAGAATTGATGAATATGAACTGGGGAGACTGTATTTGTCAGAGATATCAGAATGTTGAGGGATATGATGGTGTCATGAGGACCAAAAATAGAAAAGAATAGGTGATGAAGGCTATTTTAGGTAAAATAACCAAAATATCTAGAAGTTGACACCGGTTAGGTAAACCAACGATGGTCATATGAAAATTGATGATGTTATTGGACCGACTCTAGTTACTGTGAAATTAGAAGAAATGAAGAAAAAATGGATTTTGGTGAATTAAACTAGATGAAGGATCAACCCAGAAATATGAGAATGATAATATGAGGTCTTGACACACTCAAAAACAATCAGAATACTCCAACTATGATGGGGAGTGCAAAAGGAAGAAGAAAAATGAAGAATCGTAACTCACACCTCAAAACGTAAGTCAAGAACAAAGCTAAGAAAAACACATAATCCTAAAAGTGAATTTATGTTTGTTTTAGCTTATGCTATTTAGACTAACTTGTGAATTTAGAACAGATTTTTTTGTTGGGAAGGTGTCCTATGAAGAAGGAAATCTAAAGGTGAGGTTTCATGTTATGTTATGGTGGGGGTGGTCCTTTCTCTGAGGTGATGACTAGACAGAGAGATAACCAATTGGGACCCCACTATCAATCCTCTTATCGTTGACAACTTCTTTCCAGATGGGATGTTGTTTAAGAATCTATTGATATGATTAATCAAAACTAAATATAATGAAAACATTGAAGAACCCAGTCTCTTCAAAATTATAAATCAAATACCATAGACTACATTACTTGGATAAAAATGATGGAATTGTCCGTAATAATGGGTTAGGCCATAAGATTGTTGGTGGAAGCAATTGAGGGACTATTGAGATGTTGATGACAAGACATGGACATTTAATTCAGGATCCTTTATTTGGTAATATTTGAGTGGATGTTTGGGTGATAACAACCATGGATGTTCCTTCCAAATTCCAATGGTGCATCTATCAATTACATTGTTGTGTTGACAATATGAATCAAGAGCCACGTTTGAATAGTTAGAGCTTATACAACATATTGAGGAAAGAGATTCTTCACGATTCACACTAATAATAGCTATAACGGATTATTCGTGATCCTACGAGACTTGATTTTTGCTAGAAGTTGCGAGATCTAAATGCGAGAGGAGACTATTGAGGCCCCAAACTATTGATGCAATCAAGCTCAAGCCAAATTCCACCATCAAGGAGGAAAGACGTCGATGCTCCACAAGTGATGAAATGTATAACAATTGATATCAAAACCAATTCAGGAAAAAATTTGAAAGGCCGTGTAGCTAGTGCTAATGTAAACAAATAGAATTGCTTCAGATTTCTTATTCTATGCTAAAAATTCTCACTCTAATATTTCATTCACTGGACAACGAAAAAAAAGAATATCAGTTGTCTAGACAAAACATAATTATTCCTCCATTGCAATGAACTAGCTCTGATCTTTGATTCTCGATTCTAACACGTACTATTAATGGACCAACATGGAGTATTCTCACATAAATAACGAATACAAAATGATATGAATCGGGTTTATTGAATGGAAAATAAATATTCTTTGCACCATAGTCAATACCACAACACAAGCCTTTGATATTATCAATCAATCTATGGATCTCAATTGAGGGAAACAACCAATAATAAGTAAAACGATCCCTAGAAAATCTATTACATGGATCGACTTAACCCGACACCAAATGATGAGTACAAAGAGTAGATTTACACAACGAAACAATTAATTCCTTCTCTCTATTTTCATACAGAACTCTTAAAAATATATAGGAATAGGTCATTCCTATAAAATAGGAAACTAATATAACAACATTCCTTAATTATGTATTATTGTTTATAATAATAATATGTTTAACCATCTTACTAACAACCAACTTAATAATACAATATATATGCATATATATTGTTGGTTATAACAATATATATATATGACTAACCATTAATGAATAATTACTGACGTAATTATTCATTTTACAATAATCACATTAATAATGTGAACACTACATTATTTTTCTAATAGAATAATTAGTGAAATATTAGGAATAATAGTGCTTTGATCAAACTACAAAGCGTCTACAACAACTTACCTTGCAAACTTCAAAGTTGATGGAGATTAGTAGGCAGAGGTGTTTTGAGAATAGCCTTTACTTTAGTAAGATCGACTTCTATGCCACATAAATAAATGATGAAACCAAGGAGTTTTCCTCAAATCACCACAAAGACATACTTCTTAGGTTGAAGGTGAACACAATGCTTAATGAGGCGGTGAAAGATGACCTTAAGGATTGTCGGTGTTCGGCCCGATGTTTGGATTTGGCTAGAAGGTCATCTATGTAATTTTCCAATATGTGATGCATTATGTCATGAAAGATATAAGTCATGGCTCACTAATATGTAGCACCAATTTTTTAAGGCCAAATGACACGACTCAATAGTAGAAGGTCCCCTAAGTAGTGATGAAGGAAATTTTGTGTTGATCTTATGGAGTGATTAATATTTGATTATAACTCGAGAAACTATCCATGAGTGATAACATCTCATGGCCAGCGATGAGATCAACTAGTTGGTCAATTCCTGGTAGAGGAAAGTCATCTTTGGGGTAAGCTAAGTTGAGGTCATAGAAGTCCATGCAAATGTGGAGTCCCCTATCACTTTTGTGAAATGAATGATATTATAAATCCATTGGGGATAGTTAATGGGTAGGATGAAGGAAACCGAGAGAAGGCGTTGAAGTTCTTCTTTGAAAAGAAGAGCAATGTGAGGATGCATTTTTGAAGCTTCTATTTTATAGGTTTAGCATCAGGAATGGTTACCGGCATATCAACATAGGACCAAGAAAAAACATTTTTATGGTCCTCGAGGAAAGAAGTAAAAGGTTCATGTTCAGCAACATCTAAAGATTGGCATATCTTTAGAATGTGCAGGTTTTCCTGAGTGTTAATGTTTATTTCAATGGTTGATTCATTCAACATGGTTTACATATTAGAAGGTAACGACTAGAGAATATAAGAATCTTCCACACTAAGGTAGGTGAGGATGTACTCATTGTCTTGACATTGAAAAATGTTAATAGAAGGTGTATCGTCATCGATCATGTTAGGATACAAGAAGGGAAAAGAAGAAGGAGCCTCACCATCGCGTTGATAAGTCAGAGGTCCTAGGGAAATCATGTTCATGAAAAAAAAATAGGAGGAATAGATTCGGGATCTATGAACTCCGTGGGTGAAGGTGGTGACGTTGGTGAATGGGGTGAAGAAGGTTTTTCTTCCTTAATGAGGTCGATGTGGGCCTTTTTGGAAGATGGTACAGAAAATCCAATTCCACTACGATCATTGTAATTATGGGTAGTACATGGAATGATGATATGATGACCTTGTTCATAAAAACCTAATCCAAATCCTTTCCATGTGTAACGGTGTTGGAAAATGTTGGTGAAGCGGTGGTTAGTGAGGGATTGGAGGTCGATGAAAAATTTCATGTTTGGGATAGAGGTTTGGGTGAATAAGTGGCGATAAAGTCCCCCATACATTAACTTGGTGTGAAGGTGAGGAGGACCATAAGGAAAACAACCTTCTAAGGGATCATCCATAGATATGTGGTTAGCGGGATTCACGAATCACTATATGATTGGGTAAAAGGGGTATCGGTTGGTTGGGAAGTAGATGGGTCGATGCAAATGTTGCGGCGGTCGTAGGAAATGAGAGTTAGGTCCGGGAGAGGTGGCGGCAACATTGGTGGATGGGGTCCTGGTATAAGAGAAGTGGGGTAGTGGCAAATGCCTTGATGGTACAAGTACCTCGTTAGGTCGGTACAACATGTTACAAGTTTTAAATGGTGACGGGTTGGCGGGGATGGTATAGTTATGCCCTTCATGTTTAAATTTTACATAGCAATGTAAAGTTTAAGGGACACAACCCATGATGTGAATCCAAGGGCAATCGAGCAATAGGTTATACTTTGGAATTCTCCCTCTAAGACATAGAATAGTTCCAAAATAGTGCGAGGGCCTACTCGAATGTGAAGGATAATAATGCCAAGGGTGGAGGTGATGGCGTCGTTGAAGGAGTGCAACATAACTGGGTTATTATGCATACAATTTGAAGGGATGCGCATTTGATTGTACACATGGGAGGAGATGATGTTAATGCTAGCACCACCATCGATCATGACACGTCGTATGTGTATGTTATCGATATAGATGGAAATGAAAAGGGCAAGATCAGGTTCATCTGACTGGAGAGGTAAAATATCCTCATCAGAGAAACTGAGGGTGGCGACTTGATGAGTAGGAATGGGGGTAAAAGAAGGAGATGATTTGGTAAGTGAGGCCATGTGGTGAGGGGTGATAATGGAGGCCATTGGTGTGGGGTCATTGGGTAAAACTTTGATGGATTGCAAAACCTCCATAAGGGCTTGTCTATGAGATTCAGAAGTTTGGACGAGATCATACA
Organism: Taxus wallichiana var. yunnanensis; assembly: GCA_018340775.1. Taxonomy (NCBI): domain Eukaryota; kingdom Viridiplantae; phylum Streptophyta; class Pinopsida; order Cupressales; family Taxaceae; genus Taxus; species Taxus wallichiana. The sequence goes on from CM031234.1 coordinate 547,766,382, forward strand.
AAGACATATTTAGAGGAGATTGATGTAATTGTTTTATCATTGTGTTATGGGTGACCCGTTGAAGATAAGGTATGGGGTTCTCGAGCGGTGATTTTGGGTGTGGGTTCAAATGGTTTATTGGGCACAAGGTTATTTGATGGGTTAGTTACTTTTTCTTTTCCTTTATCCTTCCGGGCATGTGTGGCAACTTGGACCACGTTAATCTCGGGGAGGTGGTAAATGCGAAGGTTTAGGATGAGTAGTATAACAAAGCATGATGGGAAAAAACCTAATGGGGGAGAAAATCCTTGTGAAGTGTGTATGACACACTGGCATTTGGGTGGTGATTTGGCCAACTCTCTAATATAGACCATGTTGATCTCAAATTTTGGAGGTGGAAAAAAGGGTTTTGGGGGTGGAGATGTAGGTCATTGAAGAAGCAAGGGATGATGATGTGTGGTGACAAGTGAAGGTGGAACATGGTCCTCATCAAGAAGGTCATCATCGTTGAAATTTTGTTCAAGAGGAAAAATTTGGAGAAGAACAATTTTTAGAGCCTTACAATTTTCTACATCATGTCCTGACACACGATGATAGGCACAAATCTTAGTTTCATCAAACCCTTTTGGTTTGGGTTTGAGTGGGTCCTAAGGTAAAAGTGGTAGTAATGCGATGATGGAAGTATTTAATAGGTTGGTTAAAATGTTGGTGTAGGACCCTACCAATGGGTCACAATGGGAAGTGAGTGTAGGTTTGGGTAAAGGTGTGGATGGTCATGAGGGAAGAGGTAGTAATGCGATGATGGAAGTATTTAATAGGTTGGTTAAAATGTTGGTGTAGGACCCTACCAACGGGTCACAATGGGAAGTGAGTGTAGGTTTGGGTAAAGGTGTGGATGGTCATGAGGGAAGAGGCATTATAGGAGGAGGAATGTGTTGGCCCACTGGTTTGGTAAGTGGTACTTTCTTAGGTTATTAAGGCATGTGCTTGGGTAAAGGTGTGGCAAAAGAGCTAACAATGGAAGGTTTTGTTGGTTTAACTACCTTATTGGAGGGTAGTGGGTTCTTGTCTTTGGGTTGAACCTTCTTGGGTAAAGGTGAGGTGGGAGTATGCGATACAAAAGGGAAAGCAGACGGGGGAAGAGGATGGGTTACCCATGGAGACAACCAAGTTGTGGTGGAAGAGGTTGGTAGAGGTTGGGTAGACGGTATGGGTTGAAGTCATATGGGCAAAGTTGGGGTTATAGTAACTCGGTGGAGGTGTAGACACCTAGAATATGATTACACTTAGCATTTCATCAAATCCAGTCAATTAATGACACTTCGTTAATTCCCTATTCTTCACTCCATTATCGGATGCCCATTCACAACACTCTTTCGGTCTTATTCTTCCCATATTCAGCTTATTTGGCTAATATCTCTCTTATTAGCTAAACATTCCTCCTTTCGACCATTCAGAACCTCCCTAGTTCTCTCTAGACCACTTCTATTGGCTTTCTAGGCTATCTATCAGTCACAATTGGTTATCCATACCCCTCCCAACTCTCAATGAGTCTCTAATCACTTGCTAATCAATTTTAACTAGCCTAAACCCTAGTTAACTAGCCTAAACCAAGCTTAACTAAGCCTAAAGCATGTTTATCCTAATCTAATCTAAAGAGCTTTAGTCCCACATGCACCCAAATTCCAAACTCTCCCAAGTGAAAAAATATATACAAGGCTAAGCCTACCCATTCAAACTCACAACTTTATATAACACAAAGCCAAAACAAGCCTAAGAAAGCTTAAGAGCTCATTTGCATTAGCCAAGCTAATAAGGCATTTGATCTTGGGTCATCCACCATTAAAATAGCTTCATCTTGCACCCATGTTAGGTTAGTAATGGAATAGCTAAACTTGGCCATGTAGCCATTTAGTGAGATTCATTCACCCTCATGGAGTAAACAACAAAACTGATTGCTTAAGTCTTTAGTAGGCATATTTTGTTAAGCTTTCAAGAATAGAGGTTAATGTTATTTGTTAGATTTCTTGTTTATTTCAAGTTTTAATACATGCAAATAGGATTCCTTGCTCATTTCTTATCATATGGTCCATTGAGGGACTTTGCACAAAGCTTTGGGGTCTTACTCCATTTCAATAGCTTTTGCAAAACCTTTCATTGAACACATTTGGCATGCCCGGTGGGACACTTATGTCCATCCTCCATTAATGGAGGTCTTTTAGGTTTTTCAAAGTTCATTTTCAAGTTTTTGGGTCAAATCACTTGTTATTTCCTCATTTATGTTTCTAACACTAGATAAATGACCTTCATTTACATGTATTTTGTGGGTTTGATATAGAAATATGACACTTTGACTAACAACTAACCTATTTGCTCTTGAAATTTTGAAAATCCATGTTTTTTGCAGGTTTTTCACAAGGTGCGCGTAGGTGTTTACAAGGGGCACGTACATGTTGAAACCCTAGCGTCTCCATCGAGAATAGGTGCGTACCTATCTTTCTTTCATCTTTTCAATTATCAATTGAGTTATTCTATCACCCCATCGAAAATCGAGGGGCATCCTCCATTATTCTCATTTTTATTCTATCCCTTCAAAATTTTCTACTTGTTTATGCTTGTCTACTTTCTTTGAAGTGATGTAAACTTACATCACCCCAAAGAGGGGCAAATGTAGACACCTAAAATATGCTTACACTTAGCATTTCATTGAATCCAGTCAATTAATGATACTTTGTTAATTCCCCATTCTTTGATCCATTCTCGGATGCCCTTTCACGACAATCTTTCACCGTATTCTTCCCATATTTAGTTTATTTGGCTAATATCTCTCTTATTAGCTAAACATTCCTCCTTTCGACCATTCAGAACCTCCCTAGTTCTCTCTAGACCACTTCTATTGGCTTCATAGGCTATCTATCAGTGACAATTGGTTATCCATACCCCTCCCAACTCTCAATGAGTCTCTAATCACTTGCTAATCAATTTTAACTAGCCTAAACCCTAGTTAACTACCCTAAACCAAGCTTAACTAAGCCTAAAGCATGTTTATCCTAATATAATCTGAAAGAGCTCTATTCCCACATGAACCCAAATTCCAAACTCTCCCAAGTGAAAAACTATATATACAAGGTTAAGCCTACCCATTCAAACTCACAACTTTATATAACACAAAGCCAAAACAAGCCTAAGAAATCTTAAGAACTCATTTGCATTAGCCAAGCTAATAAGGCATTTGATCTTGGGTCATCCACCATTAAAATAGCCTCATCTTGCACCCATGTTAGGTTAGTAATGGAATAGTTAAACTTGGCCATGTAGCCATTTAGTGAGATTCATTCACCCTCGTGGAGTAAACAACAAAACTGATTTCTTAAGTCTTTAGTAGGCATATTTTGTTAAGCTTTTAAGAATAGAGGTTAATGTTATCTCATTAGATTTCTTGTTTATTCAAGTTTTCATACATTCAAATAGGATTCCTTGCTCATTTCTTATCATACGGTCCATTGAGGAACTTTAAACAAAGCTTTGGTGTCTTACTCCATTTCAATAGCTCTTGCAAAACCTTTCATTGAACACGGGAGGTATAAATGGTAAGAAGTGCATGGGTGAGGGTGATGGTATTTGTCGTGCGGTAAATGAGGTGTAACAAAGGTTTGTGATGAAGCAAGGGTTACTTAGCTTTTGACTAGCTTTGGGTAAGAGATTATTTGGCCGAGTTGATGGGTGAGGTCCTAGGATGGACGGAAGGGGAAAAGGTGACAAAGGTGTAGTAGGTGATCTTGACGTATGTGGTCTAGAAGGTTGGGTCTTCCTTTAGGTGGAGGAACAATGTTGGTGCGGGTTTGGGAAGATGTGGCTACGTCTAATTTTACAAGTGGGTAAGTAAGGCTTGATGTTGGCATGACACCCAAGGTAGTGATGGGTCTGATACGGATGAAGGTATAGGTGTGGGTAGGATTTTAGGTTGTGGAATGGTTTTATTTGTTGGTAAAGGTTTGGATGTAGGTAGATCGATGAAGAATAATTCATTTCGATAAGCATGGTCAGTGTTGATCTAGTTGCTTTGGAAATACTTTTGGGTAGATCATGGAAGTATCCTCAAGCAACATTTGCATTTGAGTCGAAAAGGGGAGTCGAAGACGTCTCAGAGCATGGAATTATCAACATAATCCAAGTGATTGGCCAGCCGTGAAAATGGGACTGTTGTAGAAGAAGATGGAGTTGGTTTGGTGGAAATCCCTGTAAAATATGTCTATGAGACAAGGAATTGACTACCCTCGGGATCTATGGGAAAAATATTTGAGATGATATCAATGTGGTCCTAAGATGTTAAGGGAGAACTTCCCGAATAGGTAGTGGCATGTATGACGAGTCTCCCATGGGTAGAAGAGATGATAGGTGGGGTGAAGTATACTTCTCCTTAGTGGAGGAGAACGTGATTATGATTATCCTATTGATGGGAGAGTTAAAAGTGTTGACTGCTCGGTAGTTTGGGAGGTAGACGGTGAAATGACATCAACAAAAGCATGGGTTCCTCTATGAGAGTAAGGGGAGATAAAGGGGACTCCTCTATGGGTGAAGGAGTAGAAGAGGTATGCTCCTCTGTGGGTAGAGGGGCTCATGCCATAATTTCCTCAATAGAAAAAATAGGTGGGATTTGAGGAACGGTCGATACGATATCAAAAACCACATGGACTTCATAGACATTGTTGTCGTTGGATGAAGGTTCACCATTTTGATTAAAAGACGGTTTATGGTTAGGGAATGGCTTTTTAAAGATGTGCAAAGTTTGATTTTCCAACGCATTCAAGTTATCCATGACGAGGTCTCTGTCTGAGATGAAAATTTAAATGCAACCTTCAACCGCACTTGACCCCCAAGGTCATGCCAAAGCAATCGATGTTGAATGTGTGTAGCTAACTATAAGAGGAACGGTGAATAAGATCAGTAGTGTGATCCCTGGTAGCCGAGTTGACAAAGGGGAGATTGAGTTGAATAGGCATGTGATTCTAGGGTTGAACTAAGTCTTAGTTAATGAAGGTAGGTAGGACTAAATCTTAGTTAGCTATGGCAAGTGGATATTGAGTCCTACTAAAAAGAAAACATGCTAAGAATAGGTTTATGATGAGGTATCTAGGTGAGGTGGAAATTAGTTTAATTAAGGTAATTAAATAAAGAATATTGTGAGAGTGGGCATTAATTTAATAACGGGTAATTGACTTAATATACATGTGGGGTAAAGGGGAGTGTGACCCAAATTTGGTGTCTACATTTTACCACTTTTTGTCGCTTAGCTTTTATTGGTAAGCAACCCTTACAAAAACAATAAGTGCTTGCCCCATGTGTGGGTGAAGGTGATCCCTCTCAAACCAAACACGAGATGAGGTGTAAGATGAAATTCATGAATGGTTTGACAAATATGGAGTTGGTCGAAGTGAAGGTAGGTGGGGAAGGGTAAGATTACGATGGGAAAGGGTGATGGTCAACTCGGGTATAGGTAATATGCCGAGGCAAATATGCTAATGGGTAATGGTCAAATTGGGTAATAGGTAATGGGCCAAGGTCAAATTGGGTAATGGGTAATGACAATCAACACACGCACACGTATAGATTACAACATGGTACCAGGTTGAAGAGCTTACAAACTCTATGTCGTCCAAGGTCAATAGGTTTATCCAAACAAGGGTGAAGTGATTCAGGTATCCAAGGTATAGGATATGGTCCGGAAACACAACGTAGGTCAGGTGTAGGAATGTTTAGGTATGTTCTGGTACACCAAAGGTTTGGTCGGGATAAACGGCATGGAAATATGCAAGGTATGGTTGTTAGGCTAAAATAACACGGGTAACAACATCGCAAGGTACATCGAGCACACATGGTCAAAGGTCACAAAAAGTGGTTCAGGTCAAGGTATATAGGTCACGACATGGGTAAGGCCAAGGTGTGGGTAAAATAACAAGTCCTTAAACACAATTAAGGAAAAGTATAGGTAATGTGGGCTTGGGGAAGGGTACCATAAGTGTGGGAATGATAACGGTAGGTAACTAATTTCGGTTAAGGAATGATCGATGTTGGTTGGGTAGGTCACGACATGACCGACGTTGGTCATGTCAATTTGGGTTTATAAAGTAAAAATTCCATATTTTATAGAATCATTGTTGTGTTGTGACTTTTGAGAAAATGACAGAGCCGTTTGACCTTTTTGCACTTTGCCTAGAGATAAGGACAAGGCATTATATCGGGATGAGGTGGAGATTATGAGTTGGTGAGAGGAGCTAGTAGACGGGTCCACAAGAGTGGATTTATCAATTTGATTGGTTAGAGGTGAGGAGTGGATTTAATGATGGTAGAGGTGGGGGAGGGGTTGGGTGGACCCCAGTGCAGTGACCATACATGCCTCCACACGAGATGACACTAAGATGAGGTAGGATCTCATCCTATCTATGCATTTATTTTGAAAAATAGGGTATGGGAATCGGGTTGGGTAAAACCTTGTCGGGTGGGGGTTGATTTTGAATTTGGGATTAATATTGATGTAATGAGGGAAGGGGGAGGTCCCATGTAGGTTAAATAGGGGTGGGGATGAGTTTAGGTTAGGTTTGGGTAGGGAAGGGTAGGTAGTTAGGGTATTTTGTCAAAAAAATAGAAATGGTGGGGGTTTTGGGTTTTGGAAACGCAATGCAGAGATCGACATCGATCAAGGGTGGCCAATGTCGGTCAGCCATAGCCAGATTGGTTACATAGAAGGTGATCGATTCCGGTCATAATGGACCGATGTTGGTCAGCTTTTGAGAAAAAAATAGATCAAGAAAGGGTTATTGTGGGAGGGAAAGATAGGCAATGAGGTATAAAGGAAAATGTGTTGAGAATAGGTAGGGTAATAGGTATATATGATAAAGGTTAAGGGGTGAAAATGGGATGGGAGAAAGGGGTAGGTCATTAGGGTTGTGGTGAAATAAATAATAAGAGTTTTGGGAATAGGTTAGTCAGGTAAGTGATATGTTAGGTATGGTCAAGATTTAATAATGGTGTGGTTTGTTGGATGCAGGCTAGAGAGAAGTTATAGATGAGGGATAGAGTACCACCCTTATTGATAGTGATACGGGGAGCGTGATGGTAGAGGAGTATGATTCAAATAAATAGCATAAGTGTTATTAAAAGGGGAGAAAAAGGGTATGATTTAGTATGTCCTTATGATGAGTGATTGTGTAGCTTTGCATGATGGCATATAGGAGTAGGATCAACATTAATGGTTATTTACTCCTTGATAATGTGAGACAATATTTTATGTAGATTGAAATTGAATCATTAATTATAGTAAGATTGGGAATACAAATCTAAAGAGTTATCTAACTTATATCTGGAACAGATAGGTAGAAATGAGTATTATTGGAACTACATTTTACCTATTGTGATGTTATAAGATAGGACTCTAGATACACTTCCTTCATGATGAAGGAGACAGTCTAGAACAACCTGTCATGTTTAATTAATTAAGATACCGTGTTTCAATTTAGGACCCTTGACCGGTCAACTCACTACAACCATTACGTGGTTGTATCCATTTAATGGCATTAGTCATTATTTGAATATTGCCACTTAACAGCTATATTGAGTTTCCCTTTCAAGACCCTAAATTGTGACATGGTATTGAATTAAGTACAAGCTTGTTAAAGTTACAAAGGCAGATGGAACCCCATAGATTCGAACCCCGATGCCAACATATGATGACTACGGGAGATAAGTGGTCAAGTAATGATGTAAATCATTACGAAGACACTTGCTTTCCCATAGGCATCATAGGATGACATAGAGGACATCTTCATGTAGGTTAATCCAAACTTGTACCTTATACAAGACTTGTAGCTATTTACAACATCATTGACTACTAATCCATATAATTGAACAAGTGATTAAGGTGAGATGACAAGATTCCAATGGCGAGTGTGTCATCATGGAACCGAGCATGGCATACATGACTATGAAACCTTGCGCAAGGTAGTGTAAGTTGTTGATTACACTGTCATGATTTCACCAGATCTAAGTTGTGAGATTCCTGTGGAATTTCATAGGTGGAACCTAGGTAGACACTTAGATATCTTCACTTAATTATCATATCCTGAAAAAGGAAAACCAAAGGATACATTTGATGTATTGTCTCATAAAGAGTATTGAGGGGGATCGAGTAGGATCTATTTACCCTCAAACAATTGCACATGGTTTATGACATTTATTGGAAATGGATTGCATTAAGGTTTATGTTGGATTTAAATATATGGGTATTTAAATTAGCTGCATAAAGTAAAAAAGGATATAAAGTGACAAAAGTGGTTGTTACACTCCTATATGTACCTTTATTTTCTGATCTATGAGCATATCGGACACATCGTTGTCTTTTTTGTACTTGATTTTACTTATGATTCGTGCTCTTTCTAATTACGTGAAGTGTTCTCATCTCCATTGGAAGTGTAACCCTCTTGATGTACACGAGGTTCCAACATTGATGCTCGAGGAAAATCCGTAAAAAAACACCTTTTAAAATTAATTAGATCTAAATTAAATTAAATGTAATCTAAAACTTTTTTAAAAAGTCCTAATATAATAAAACCACCCCTTATATGTTAAAAACCTAGGTATTTTTTTTTTAAATTTACTTTATATTAAAAGAGGCCACCTTTATAATACAAGGCCACAACGTATCTTTAAAAAAGGCCTTACTTTTTAATATAAAGGCTTATATTAAAATTCTACGAATTTTAAAAAGACACTCCACATTTTAAATCCTATCCCACCAATCCACTTTTAAATTATTGATTAACTAAAATTTTAATTTTAAGAGTTAATCTAAGAAGTACATCAATGTAATGACCAAAATATACTTGATATATGTAAATGATAAATGATTTATTTGATATTTTAAATGAAATGAAATAATTGAAATAGGAAGAAAAAGGTACTAACCTAAAAAGAACTTACCTCGCAGTGAACTGGGACTTGGTAGGATGATGAGCGGATCGAATGAGTGTCTCAACACACCTCAGAAAATTGCAATCGAGGCGAGATCTAGCCGACATGGGCACTGGGGAGGATTAGGTCACCTAGGGCACCCTGGTCTATGAAATAGCTCGAACCCTTATTTTGGAAGGGTCGCTAAGTCTTCAAAATAATTCACCTTTTGCCACATGCATGTCACATTAGCTTCGTTGATGACATCATGAACTTGCAATGAAGAATCACCTACAAAACCCCACACAAAGCATCAAACTCCTAAAAATAAAGATGCATATGAAGGGGTCGAGACTATCCTTAGCAGCCATAATGGTGGTCTTACAACTAAGCGTTACACTACATCTTAGACCCAATGTAGTTATGTGTGATTGTGTGTGCAATAATGTTCCTAGGATGCCCTAGCGCTAATGACGCAGAGATAGGGGTAATATCTAGATAGAATGCAAAATGGTGGATGGAATAGAATAGACTTCCCTTTCCTATGCAAAGGTGTGAATAGTACCCAAATTCAATCCTTTGCCTTGTGTAGATAGCTAGCCCTTAGTAGAAAATAGTTTGCCCATAAGATAGTATGTATGTTGTGTTTATATAAGGATCTCTTGCTCAAATTTTAACACTAATGACCCGACATGTTGACTATTACCTAGGGGAATGGGAGGGAAAATCATAAAGACTGACCTCAAACATCTAAATGAGAACCAAGTGTGATCGGGACCAGGCACCTAGAAATGAGGACCAAGGTGCCCGAGGCACCCTAATCCCTTCCTAGGCACCCTAGTCAAATACTAGAGACAACAATTGAGTGAATAACGACACTAAGACTCCCTGAGAGATGACCAAAACTATGCAAGTAAGTGACAACTATGCAAGACACACAACGACAATGACCAACTAAACTAATGATAGGACTAGGGGATGGGTCATTAGTGAATACTTTTCTTACGCAAGATCCATATATAAAACAACATACTTTGTGGTATAATTATAGTAATAAGTGCATGATTTTGTGACTATATTTTCCCCCACTTTATGTTGGTGAGTGGAAATCTTAGTAACATAAAGTAGATAGAGATGCGTACGAGAGATATCCAAATAATCCCATGCTATAGTAGAATGTGAAAATGTGGTAGAGAAGCATGCCAAATGAACCATATAACATGTCAAACCATAGATCAGTGTGTTGATCCATATAATAGCGAGAAACATAATGAAGTGCAATGAATGAAAGTGATGATTGTAATATTGGAGATTGATTATTTCAACCATTGTATGATGGCGATGGGATGGGGTAAGGAGTGATCAATTCTCAATCCAATTGTGTGTATACAAAAAAATTGACCGGAGGATTTGGGCGTCCCGCCGCATTGAGGAAGAGTGTAGGGAGAAAGGTTCATTATTCTCTAACCCGTAACTACATCCACAAGATCTAGCCACTATAGATAGACTCATATCAAATTTTTTTTGGTTTATGGATCAAAATAATTAGATCAAATAGTTGACCCATATAGGAGTGGTATAGGAAAGGAACTCTTTCCCCCACTCCATAGGTGTCACCACAATGTGTGATGGATTTCAAGTTAGGTCATCTAGAAGCAAACACGAAATGTATGATGGCTTCCAAGTTAGGTCATCTAGAATCAAACGCCAAACTTCCCAAGTTAGGTCATCTGGGAAAGTAATGAATGTAACTCCCAAGTTAGGTCATCTGGGAGGCTACATGTGTTGTATCGTATTGATTGAATAGTGTGATTTTGATTGTTAGAGATTTGAACGCATTGATGAATTGATTAATTGATTCTTTTGATTGGTTACTCATAGATATGTTTTACACTAGCTACCCCCAGGTTAGGTCATTAGGGGGAATCAATAGAAATTGATGAATGATCACATGGAAATATTTTAATGCTTGTTGCCCCCACGTTAGGTCATTAAGTGGAAGTGGTGAAATTTCATATAGAAAAATTATACATTTGTTTCCCCCAGGTTAGGTCTTTAGGGGGAATGATGAAGTGTCACATGGTGTAAATGTTCAAAAATGATGAATTCACATTGTTGATTAATCACATACTGATCTAATCAGAATTATAGGATGACCCCGATTGTATTCCTCCCCCTCAACAAAGGGGGAATGAGAATAACAAACGTTGAGCCGAAAGTAAGCACGAAATGGATAGAATGTGATAGAAAACACCAAAATGTGTATAGATTAGATAAAAGACAATGTCAATGATATATAACACATGTGTAATGTGTATAGTACGATTGTAGGTAGAATTATGAAAAGAGCATTGCAAATGGGGTGTAAATCAAAGTAGAAACATTCAAGACATGGCAAAATCATGTGGTGTATGTTAGTTGAGGAAATGATCACAAAATAATGACTATAGTGAAATGGGTAGGTAAAAATAACTATAAATAGTAAAGTGAAAAAGTGATTAGTCACTTCATTTTTATTTTACGTGAGTGAGATTGAGCTCTGAGTGTGGAAAGATGTCGCAAGTGAGAGTAGGATGTCCTAGCCGATTCAAGATGGTAGTGACCATTGTAGCATCACGCATTTACGACATAGTTGGTAAGTGCATTGTTTTTTCAAAAAATGTGTGTATGGTAGTTGTGTTTAGTGAATTTTTACGAAATTGTGATTTGTACGTTTCTTGGAATTTTAGACTTGGACAATAGTGGGGAAGGCACTAGTGACCTTCAAGACAATAGCACCCAAACCAGGCACTAGTGTTCTACTCTTGGGTGCCCTAGTCTTGCTTCTTGGCATCCCAATCTAAAGGGTGTGCATTTAGTATAGAATGGTGTTTATGTGATTTTTATTGTGTAATAATATCGTAAGCAAGTGTGTATAGGTTTTTATAGTGTTTTAATGCTACATTTATTGTCGTTTTGTGTTGTGTAGAGGATATTCACTCAAGAGAGTTCAAGGGGTCGTCATTTGAGTAATTTTCTTAAGATAGGTTTGTCGAGATGATGATTGAGATGTTATGGACCATGATGTCCTGCAGATGTAGTCACAAAATCATGCACTTTAGACATTATTTAGTCTCGGTCTCATACTATTATTCATATAGTTTTTGAGTTAACAAAACACTAGTTAACCTATGTCCTTTGGTCATTTTACTTTGTTTGTTGTCATCACTTTCGACCTCCCACATCCATTCGCCTAGTCAATTATTCCATTTGGCATCATTTTATCTTTGGTAGGGTGCCCGCCCCGCTTCGGATGCCCCAAGTGCCCCGTCCCATTTGGGGAACCCCGAGCCTTACTACATTTTCTCACCACTTCTTAGGCACTTTATAGCTGTTTGAACTTCCTATCTTTTTAGTGATCATCATTTTTGGGGTTAATTATGAAATTAGAACAAGAGAACCATATAAATATAAAGTTATGAGACCATAATGAGGGACCAATCACTAAGCACTACTATCATCACCTAAGGTTGTATCCATCAAAGGCTCTATTTACATCCATCATAAGGCACAAAGTTGGTTCATGTGTATCATGTTGCATAGGAGGGAAGTTTATTATATTTCATCCACAATTTTATTACATTTCTACACGCTTATTTCTTGATACTTTCACAAAGTGTGACTGCACAAGAGCAAATAAGGCATGATTGCACACACAAGCACATAGAACTACATCAATTCTAAGATGTAGTGCATCACTTAATTAGTAATTCTACCATTGTGGACGCGAGGATAGTTCGACCCCTGCATATGCACCATTATTTTTAGGGGCTTGATACTTGTCTTAGGGTTTTGTAGGTCTCTCCTTCATCACTGATTTCCATCGACATATTGTGCGGTCCAATGACACTAGTGTGATAGGAAGCAAACCTTGATCATTACTAAGTGACACCTCGTAGGAGGTTTGTAGAGATTTTTATAGACCGGGCGCCCATATCTCAAACTAGGGTGCCCACAAAGCACCTCTGTACATTGCAGTGCCCTAGTCTAGCCTATTGTTCCCGGATCTATGTTTTATGGGGCTTCTATATATTTTTTCCTATATTTTTTTCATCCAGTTTATTCTACGACATAGTCCCGAGGCATCATCAAAGCATCTAATATATTTCTAGCTCTTCTTGCACTTTAGGGTTTTCTATTTTCATAGCTTATATTTCTTGGGTCATTTTTCTTTATGTGTAGTGCCCACTTTGCTTTGACACCTTTTGATGCTTATGCCGATAATGTTGATTACATTTTAGACATTATTATGTTTTGATTTAGTATAATGTTAGACATTGATCATGGATTATTGTTGATCTTGATTTGATTTTGATGCATGTTGATTATTAGAGATACCTTATATGTGGATGATGATATAATATTGACATGGATATTTTATGGATGTTGTTCAGACATGTGATTGGATATTACGAGTTGATCTAGAAAATAGATATTATTTTGATGATGATATAGTTGTTGATTAAAAATGCAAATGATGTAGTTGTTTCTTCGATGTTGTTGTGATTCATTTATATAGTTGGTATTGTGATTTCATTTATATCACGTTGGATGTTCTGATATGGCCATGAGGCCAAAGGAGGTATTGTATTTTACAGGTTAAAAATATCACAACAAAGCATCGGGGATCGAGACCAACCAAAATGGAATTCTAGGTGAATTCAACAAGGTCACCATGGCAACTCGTTTTATTGTATTGTGTGTTGTTTGGTTAGAGATTCCCATGAGGGGGAGATTTCCTTTATATGTGACCATGGGTTGTGTATTTATTAGTGTGTTATTTTATTATTGTTGTATGTATTTTATTAGTAATGTGTTCTTTTCTTTTAATTAATCTAAATTGTGATAGAATTAATGTGAGAATCATATGATTAAAATTTTAATAAATTAAATTGGGATGTGGGAAAGTAATTATAAGAGTTGTTCGCCGATTGCATTTAATTATGTAAGGGATGTGTAAGTTGTGTAAGAGCTTGTGTAAATTAGTTTTGGAGTATGAAATGCTCCACCTCCATGGAAATTTGAATTTTTCCTTGGGGCTATTTTTGGAGGCTTGTGGGACAAGTAAAACTTATCTCATGCCTCTAAATTTAATCTACCAACCATACTTATGGATGGAGATGTGATTTGTGACTTTTATAATGAATTTTAATAGTCTTGTTGTATGGTTTTAATTGCACTTTCTTACATTTTAATTAATTTGTTGTCCCTTGAGGTGTGGGCTTTATAGAGTGTGCAAGTAACTTGTCATATTTTTCACCCACCTCTTTATTGTGCTTGGGAGAATGGAGTTTTTCTTTTGTGTTGAATTGGAGGATGTGTGATGTGGCATCCTACATGGATCCACATCATTCTCTTCTCTCCCTCTTCTATTTAATCCAAACTCTTGTCTCGTTTTGGGTTGTTGAACCTTTTGCATTTGTCCTCGGGGGCGCATTTTTATTGTGTGGAGCTCTTATTTTGGAGGAAGTTGGAGAAAGCTTTGCATTCTTGGAGTTTGTTATTTTGGACTGTGTTTTGATATTTAAAGCTTGTTGTTTTGGAGAAAAACGTAACCATGGAGAGGTAGGAATTTAACTCTCTTATTATATGTTGTCATTTTCTTGTTTTGTTGTGTGGATAGTGCATGCCTTGTTTTATTTGTTGGCTAGTTGGGTAGAATGCCCATAGGGATGGTGTAGAGAAGGATATGGGGAATTCATGTGGGGGGCATAAGGAAATGTCATTGGCATCAGAATTTTGTGGAGGGAGTTTGGTTTTGGGATCCACCATGGAAAATAAATAGCTTGCATTTCTTACTTTGTGGGGGGCATAAGGAGGGATTTGTGGGGGGCATAAGGAAATGTGTGTGATGAAATATTTTGGTGGTTTGTTATTGGTGGATGCCCAAATTCCAATTGGGAGGCATAAGTAGCTTCCCCCATAGACCTTGCTCCTTTGGCTTGCATGATCAAGCCTGAGTTCTATTTTGAAATGAATTTTAATGCAGTTGTAAACTGTTGTTTTTGTGTTGAATTGTGCTTTAGAAAAAAGAAAAGGAAATGTGTATGTGAAAGAATGTTTTGTTGTGGAAGCCAATTGTTGCCATGGTTGAATTACACCTCTTATTATATTTTGGTTGGGGCTTGGAGGCCAATGATGAAGGCTTCTCTTTTCATTGGATGTCTTGGTTGCGTGGAGAGCGTTGCCTTTCCCCCTCTTTTGTTGTGATCAACTGGAGAAAAGAGAAATGTGCATGTGCCTGGAGCAAATGAAAAGTGCAGTTTGACAATCCCTTGTGAAAACACATTCATTTGTAATCCTTTCCCACATGATGTGGATGAAATTGTAATAGTTATGTTATGGAGAAATGATGTTGTAATTGATTATGAGAATGTATATTTGATTTGAGAAAGGCATTTGCTTTCTCGCTTCTCAGACACGTTGAAGAAATAAATGAAATATTGTTAACTATATTCAAGAAATGGAAGAATGTGAAGATGTAAAGTTTTATAAATGAAGTCAATAAAGAATTGCAAGTTTATCTCTTATTTGCATTGTTGTGATGAAATGGGAATATCAAATTGTGATTTGAAGCTCTATTTATTTGCAAAAGAAAGAAAATGCGTATGAAGGAAGGATGTTGCTTGTTTCTTTTGGGAAAAATATGAAATTGAAATCAGAATTGCTTTGAGTATAGAATAATTGATTTAAGTCATTTAAAGGTATTGGATTGGGTTAGAAATGAAGTTGCAACACTTAAATGATAAAATTGATATACATATTTAAAAGAAATAGATCTCTGTTATAAAATTTATACTGGCAATTAATTTTAATAAAAATGTACAGTTCGGATCTGCACACATTAATCAACTTGGAGATGTTAAAATTTAGTATGTTGTATCTTAAATGAACTCAATTTGACAAAGAAAACAATCTAACCATTGCAAAATCAAATCAAATCCCTTCCTCAATCATTTTTCTATCTATTTTGGAAAAAATACAATTTTGAATCAATTGAACAAATTTAACTTCCTAAACCACTTTAAATCCTTCCTAGATCAATTCTCCATGTCTGTTTGACATGTTGAGTGAAGGAGGAGATCCAATTTAATCAAATTAAAAGTTGGAAATTGCCGGTTGCTAATTAAAAGCCTCGCAGATAATTTTTGTAAAATTGACCCTTTAAACTTTATCAAAATATAAATTTTATGTTTGTTGTGCAAATAGGACATCGAGAGCTTTATAAAAAGTCCTTGTTTGCCCAAAACTGAGCTTTCTAGTTCAAGTTATGGCACTTTGAAGTTTTTGTGCCTTGGCGGAAAATTTGAGAAAATTTTCTCAAGGGACCGCAACAAAAAATTTCTGTCAAATTGCCTTAGAAAAAATTTTGAAAGGGAAAAATTTAAATTTTCCTCCGCCGCCCGCAGCCAATCAGAGGTTGCCACATGTCCTCACGGGGCAGTGGTGGAGGTGCGGCATTTTCTTTGCCCTTAGACTTTTTGAAAATTTTGGAAAAATTTTCCTTTTAGCCCCACCAACCTGCGGCCAATCGCAGGTTGCCACGTGGCAGCTTTGGGTGCTTGCAGAGGGGGTAGACCCTTTTTTTTCTTTTGGTTTTTGGCCTTTGGAAATTTTGGAGAAATTTCCCCACGGCCCCACATCTCCCACCCTTGCCTTGGGATTTTCACCTCAAATGCGCGGACCCGCGCGACTAATATTTTCCTTTCTCCCCGTTGGCGAAGTTGTTCCAAAACCATGCCGCCATGCCTGTCCCCTCTCTCCTTCTCCCCATATTGGTTCACTAAACACCACGTGTCTTCTCGGTGGCGTAGTGGAGGAATGGGTAAATAGGGAAACATTGCCCCACGTAGGGGAAAAATGTCAAACACTTTGCTCCGCCTTCCCTGTTTTCCCCAACTTTGTCTCGGCGACCGCCATGTGTCCTTGGAAGACCATGAGGCGCTGGTGTAATTGGGAAATTTCTCCCATGCAAGGAAAATTTCCTTAAGCTGTCCCACAACCCGCCAACTCGCCAAAGAAGTTTTTCCTCCTCTTGACACGTGTCCCCTTGGGGAAAATTTGACTCCAAAACTCCGCCTGACCATAACTAGAGTTCTACTAGGAGTTAGGAGGACTTCTTTATATCACCGGAAAGGTGAGAAAATTTTCTATCCAATGGGAATGAATTAGGGAATTTTTGGGAGCATTGAGTATAAGAAAATTGAGTTGAAACTCTGAGCCTATTAGAGAGTGGGTATGGGGGTAAATTACTCCCTGAACCTAACTGAAACCTCTAACCCTAAAATTTGAACCTTGTGAACTTGAAAATTTTTTAATGAAGGAAGAATATATTCTAGTAATTTAGATTCTTTCCAAAACCTAATAGGGTCAATTGTTTCCTTGCAACTTGGTTGTGGACACTTCTAATCAAAAAAATATATTCCATAATTTTATAACTAACCCTAGGTTATTTCTTGGGTCTCAAGTGGGTTGTTTTAAACGGAATTACATTATGCATCCATCTCATATCTCATGTTGTTCTTAATATTAGATTAACTATAGAACTAGAATAATTCCACATTTTTAGTTAATCATTTTGGTGAACTCGGCGTCTTTCACGCTTGGGATCCTCATTTTCCCTCTATTATGGCTTCCAAAGTTGCTCAAGTTTCTTTATCTGTTTTACTTAAGAGATATCCCAATTACCATGCTATTTTGTAAAAAACCCTAGACACCATGTATCTTGATGGTAATACACTACCACATGAAATAAGTCCTATATTCACCGATACAACCTAGAATTCATCAGATGACACCCTAGATGAGTTGGCACATCACTCAACCTAGACTGAGCACTCACTCGAAGTGTGAAAAGGTACCAGGTCTCTCTTTAGGGTTGTTATAGAAAAATACTAACATGATGAAGACTTAAAGCATATGGATCCATAACTAATACATCATTATATAGTGCATGACAGATCTAGATCTAGGAAAGAATAGGTTTAAACAATAATCATGATAGAAATAAGAACATGCACTACCCAATTACACACGGAATAACACTTAGGTTCATTCAATATCTTCCATCTCTAAATTATCACAATAACACAGAAGCTTCTTACAATACTAGTAATCTATGCCGATGTGCGCATGGATCTGATACGGTAATACATAAACATGTATACTATGTTATCTATCTTTTCATATCCATCATCTCCTACCAGGTAATTCACTACACACACACACACACACACACACACACACACACACATATATATATATATATGTTGGGGAATTTCCCTTCACCGCTTATCTATTCCAAAAATAGGTCGTATGATATTAATAGCCACGCGCCATTTTCATGCATAGCCACACATGCAAGTGTGTTATCTATAGACTACTGATAGTTAACTAAGGTGACAATCCTATTCTTAGATTGTCTCCATGTAAAAGTGCTCTGAATACGATCCTCTAGAAATAGACAATGCGTCGTGCACGTCTCTGCATCATTGGTGTGTTCTGCACGCCATCTTCTAAAAATAGATCTTCATGCCCAAAAATGGCTAAGTCCTAAAAACTAAACTTCTGCTCTACACATGTGTTCTTCCTATCCATTTGTGCCTTTGCGTATGACTTGCTTTCCCACGTGGACTTCTTGTGTGCTTTCTCTATCAAGTGTTCTTTGATCAACATTACCCGCACTAATTTCATTGTCACCCCGACAATGGGTATCTCCAAAAACTGAAGTAAAGAATAGAAGAATGGAAAGAATGAATGAATGTATGAAAGAATGTTTTACCTGCAGTCTCTTCTTCAACCTGAACAACTAATTCAAGATATTCCTGTTTTATTTCAGCCTCCAAGTCTGTCATTCAGTGAGTACTTGTTCTATTTTTTCTGGAATGTCCATAGTAATGGACTCCAATTCATCCCTCATGATATCCCCTTTTTCATTTTACAAGACTAACACAATGTTGGACATTGAGGTCATTATTCCCTCTAGAAAATCCATCTTCTGTGTAATATTCTTCCCAGAGCTCTCCTAATTGAGTCTTTGCGGCTCTTATGTTGCTTTATCAGTGGCCTCGTGCTTTTGCTTAACCATTGACAATCTTTCTGCATGGCCCAATGTTTCGTCCTTCATTTCTCTCTGGACCTCATTGTTTTCTTCCAAGGTCTTTATGTTGATAAGTTCCTCTGGAGCTGTGTAAAATTTTAAAGCCTAGTTTGTTTTCTTCAATTATTCTTGTAGCACTTGTAGAAGCCCTTTATAGGATGTAATCTTTTGCATCACTGAAGCTTTCTCTCATTCTACCTCTTGTTCTGGATCCCTTGCACTAGCATGCGCAGAGGTTCATCTTCAAGTACCAAGTCCACCAACTTTCCTACATAATGTATCACTGAGGGAAATGTCTGTGGTACCTTGGTCTCCAAGTGTGGCCTAGCTCTTATGACATTATCTCCAATCTCCTCTGTGATGCTTTGATAAATACAACGTTCTTCTTCTATGCTAAGTCCCTCTCTTGCGTTAGGCATGTTATCTCTGCATCCTTTGTCTTCGCCTCCTCGCGCGGTGCTCTTATTGTTGCAACTTTGTCCATGTTTCACCTTGCCACCTCTATTGATACTTTGACCAATGCATTACTCACTTGTTCATCCAACATGATAGTAGGCTTTACTTGTCATGTGTTTGGCTTGAGGTGTCTTCTTCAACCTTCATGATACACATGACTCCTCACATACATCAAAATATGGCTCATCCATGTGTGTGTGCATGGACCATGACAACTACTTCCTCGTGCGCACTGTGGTCATATATTCATCCATGAGCTCCCAGCCATATAAGTATTTCTATGTCAGTGTGCTCTGAAATGGACGTGGATGATTTTACATATGTTCTCTGCATAGCCTATCACCGGTGGAATGTGCTCTCCACTTGTTCTTCTAGACCGTTGCTACTTAGGAACTTTAGCTTCTAAACTTGGGACTTGTGTCTCCATGTCTTGAGAAGTCTCTACAGCTATCTCCTCTCGTCCCTTTTCTTCCTCATCCTTTTTTTCTTCTATGTTCTCTATAAGTGTAGGAGAATTAGGCACGCTTTCCTCTTACTCTTCCACCTCCTCATTCAATTTCATTTTCCTCCTTCTTTGCATGGTTGCCTCCTTCTATGGAGAGAGTCTGGGTGATCTACACACCATTTATGGAGTAGCACCTTGGATCCAAATCTATGCTCTCCTTGGACTTCATTCAAGTCCTCATCATCCCCCTCTTGCGGCTAATGTGGTGTAGTGGCACGCTCGCCTTCATCCTTATTGTAGGATTTCTTCTACCTCTATGCTCCAAACCACCACTATCTTCACGCTCGTCCTCCACTTAAATTGGCTCTGTGGGCTTAGGCACTAGGATGTTCTCCATTGTATGCTTTCCCTTTGGTGGTGTTGGAAGTGTGAACTCATCTTCCACATACTTGTTACTCTCCATCTTTGGCTTGAGAATGCGTGTGAATGCATATGGAAACTTACACCAAGGGCTCCATGCTCCATCTTTCATGGCAAACTGCGCTATACATAAATGTTGGTATATAGCAAACTGAACTACCTTTCCAACCATTGAAGGCAAGTCCTTGGGGATGCGCCATTCTTCCTCAAAAGTGCACACGGAGCCTATCATACAACTTCTCAGCCTATTGCTTAACCTATTCTGTCATGGATCCCTCACAAAAGTACTTCTTGAAGAATTCTGTAAGCAATTTTTGTTCCATTAGATACTCCCATACCTTCTCCTTTGGTCCATCAGGTGCTCCAATATCCATGAACACCAGTGATAACAAAACAGCTCCAAAGTTGATCTTTCCTCCTGCGCATGCTTCCTCAACAATTGTCTCTACAATATAACGTGAAATGTTGTAGACTACTCCTTTAGACATATTTTTGGCAATGTGTAGCCACATGGTATTCACTTGTGACCACCTTTCTTGGTCATTTATCTTTGTAACAAGATGTGTAGCCACTTGCACAACTAGATACTTCTTCAGTTTGTCGATGTCCATACCATGCGGAACCTTTGTATACCCCAACTCCTTTTTGGTCTCCAATATTGTGGTTTTTTCTGTCAGATCATCTCGTAAATCATCTCCTATGCCTTTCAACCCCATTACCATGGAGATGAGTGCGGCTGAAATTCTAACTCTGCGACCTGTAAAGTAGAAAAATTCCTTGTGCACTCTACTCATGAGCCATTGGTACAAGGGCTCATATTTCCCATAGTAAGGGAGCTCATAAAGTTGGTAAACTCCTATCCTCTGCAAGAGCTTCTCACCAACATCATCATACACTGACATGTCTTCCACTGTGTGTTTATTTTTCTTCATGTTCAGCAACGCATCAAGCTCCTTCTTATTCTCTACTTCGTTTATGATTGTACTCACTTTTCTTTTCCTTATGTGAGAATCCCACTCCTTGTCGAAGATAACCCCTCCCAAAAAAATTGCTTTACGGAGCCATCTCTACTTCTTCTTCTACCACTTTCTTCTTTCCCTTCACTCCTGCGCCGCAACTACTTTCTTGGGTGTCATTTCTACCTTGCAATCCTTTGTAGATACTTACCACTCAAATTCTGCAAGGTGTGAAGCAAACCCTAGTTCAATTCAACATGCCCCATGTGAAATTACGTGCCCTACCTTGTCTCTGTCATTTCGCTTCGCTCAAAACCTTCACCACCAGGGACACAAGCTCCTTTTGTACACAAATTTCTTCATCACGATTGGTTACACACCTCTCACACCTTAAAATGATCACTCGGCTCTTCACACTTGGATTCTTCCAAATACTCTTAATCGCAATAGTAAAAATGAACTCGAATCTCATCCTTATATAGGTTTTCAAATTTTTGATACATTTAATGCTCCTTCACCTACCAAATATCCTCTCATTAATTGACCAATTCCATCCTTTCTGTGTGTTACATCCTCACGCCCCACCTATAACCTTCTAGTGCACTTTCCTACCCTCTAGTCATAGACTTCTCTTCAATGCATGCATCCTTGTACCCAAGTACCTCGTCATTGTACCTTATCCTAGTAGTTATCATGGCCTCTACTTACCTTGTGTTATATTGTTCCTTCATTCATCTCCATCCTTGGTCACTTTTGAGAAGCAATGTTTTTACTTTGACAAACACTTGTAGCAGCTTATTCTTTTCATCTTTTAATTCCCATAATCTTGTACCTGGATATCAACAACCACCCCACACTAAAAGGATGTGCAGTCTTCTATGCATAAACATGCTTCATGTAGTAAATAGTTTTATGCGTGCAAGCACACTTATTACATAACAAAAACAACTAAAGTGAAAAAGCATAGCAAAAATGAAGGAAATACATTAAGGAAATACATAATGGAAACCTAATCTAAATGGCAATACTACCTTATTACAAACACCAAGAAGACTTATTTATAGTAGGGCTTCAGCCTACTCCCATTGAAGTAACCGAGTAGTCATGTTTTGTCTAGTGCTTCTAACTGGCAAGCGCCTGTTTCAAGGATGTAAGTAATAACATACGACCCTAACCAATGTACCTTAATTTTTCCTGGATGGCGTAAGAACTTAGAGTCATAGAGAAGTACCATTTGTCTAATCTCAAACTTCTTATCCCTTATGTTTTTGTCATGTCATGCTTTCTGCTTGGCCTTTTCCTACTTCTGAATCCATCGTGTTATGGATCATCGATCATCTAGTTGAATCATCTTCTCAATACACTCATCTAAAGCATGCTCATCAACTAGACCTCCAGCATGTGCAATGCACAAAGAAGGTAACATAAATTCTATAGGGAGAACAGATTTTGTGCCAAACACCAACTGAAATGGTGTGGCTTTGTTTAATCTCTTATAAATTGTTCTATATGCCCAAATAACAACTGACACTTTATCATCCCAATCCTTTCTTACAACATCACAATTTTTTGTCAAACATTTGTCAAGCTTAAAGGACATCCATATCTTGTAAGAACATTCTCCCATAGAAACCTAGTTGTTGTAGCCATTGTACAGTCCTTCGTAGGTGTTGCTTTTTCCCACCTTGTGAGATAATTTGTACAAGTAATGATATAGTGCGACCCAGTCCTATGCGCAGCTAGCAAAATAGGTCCTACAAAGTTGATGGCCCATTTCTCAAATGGTTCAGCACTAGTAATTGGTCTCAAAGGCATCTCATCTCTTTGCCCTGGTTTACCTAGACGCTGACAATGGTCACACACTTTGCAATATGCTTTACAATCTTTATACAGTGTCTCCCACCATAATCCAACAAGTAGGATCTTTCAGGCAGTTACATCACCTACATAGTGGCCTCCTGCAATACCACCATGGGATTCTTCCATAATATCCTTGTGCTCATGCTCTAATACACAACGGTGTAATAATTCATCTCTTCCTAACTTGTAGAGGTCACCACTAATTAACATAAACGGTGTCGCGTGTATAGCAAGTTGTTTCTTTTATAATGCCTTCATTCCTTCACGGTGCCACATCAATTTGTAGAAAGATAGCAATGTCTTCTAATTCTCGATGGCATGCATTATAACATATATAATTTTACATCGAGCATGGTGTCTTCAATTGTTTGTGCTTCTTCTCCTGAGTGAATTCTAGACAAGTGGTCTGGTCCAAAGTTACTTTTCCCTAGCTTCACCACAACTGTGAAGTCAAACTCTTGAAATAGGAGTACCCATCTGCATATGCACCCTTGTAAGATGGGTTTTTTCACCAAATACTTCAATGCCATGTGATTTGTATAAAACAAAAATGGTGTTGCTAACAAGTACTGTCAGAACTTGTGCAATGCATAGATCATTGACAAAGCTTTAAACTTTGTAGTTGTATAATTTTGTTCACCAAGAGTCATCTTCCTACTAGCTAAACAAATTAGATGATCTACAATACCTTCGTCAGGTTGAGCTAACACAGCACCGATGGCCATGCCAGAGGCGTACACATGCACATGAAATGGTTTATCCCATAAGGGAAAGCACAGAATGGCCATAGTAGTAAGTTTATCCTTTAATGTCTAAAACGTGTGTTGCTGCAGTTCTCCCAATAAAATGTACCTTTCCCTTTTAGTAATTCTTCCAAGGGTGTAGCAACTTTGGCATACCCTTTGATGAACTTCTGATAATATCCTATGTGACCCAAAAATCCATGCACCTCACTTTGACTGGTAGGTGCTTCTAGGCCTAGAATGACTACAACCTTAGTTGGATCAACCAGCAAACCTTCCTTGCAGATTATATGTCCTAATAGTATTCCAAAAGGTGTAGCAAATATGCACTTCTTGATGTTCAAAGAGATACTCAATTATCTGCACCGTTCAAACATTAAGTGCAGATTATCACAATGATCTTTCACAAGCCCATATATTGTCCAATCATCTAGATAAACTTGTAAAAAGTTGTGACTAAAATATTTGAGTGCTCAACAACTATCTCGCAAGAATACAAAGCGGAGGCATGTTTTTTAGTCCAAAAGGCATCACAATATAGGCAAAACTACCCGATTCAGTAGTAAAAGTTGTATTTTCTTGATCCTCCTGTGCAATTCTAACCTGGTGATACCCAGAGAACCCATCTATAAAAGAAAATATTTCGCACCTTGCAACTCCTAGTATTTCCTCAGTAAATGGCGTAGGGAATGGATCTATTACACATGTAGCATTCATCTCCTTGTAGTCCACACATATTCTAATTCATCCATCCTTCTTGATATTGATCACCATTGGACTAACCCATTCTAACTCATCAAGGGGCTTGATAATTCTAGATTTCAACATGTTGTCAATCTCCTCTTTGACCTTTTCATACAAATTGGGGTTCATTCTCAGAAGACCTCTTTCTAACTAGGTGTGCACCGTCCTTAAGCTTTATCTTCATTTCCCTAAGTGATTCATGCATGCCTTTAAGTTCATGACACCCTTAAGGGAATAAGTCTCGATAATCCCGAGTAACTCAATGATCTTTGCCACTTCCAATTCTAACCAATAGTCTCCAATTATGACCTCCTTTGGCTTAGCCTCCAAACCTATATTTACCTTATTTGTCTTCATGAGTTCATGATAGGCGTGTGTATCTTTATTTGTACTGTCCAAGACCTCGCACACCCCTTGTGAATGTTTAATATCTAGGTTCTCATCTTCCTCATCATCCACGATGTAAACCATCTTTCCTTTCTCTTTCTCAAGACAAGCGCATTCAAGTAGTATGGATTCCATTTCTTCTTCCTTTTCAAAACGTGCTCCAGACTCTATCTCACCAAATAATTCCTAAATATGCTCTTCTACCTTTGCACTATCTCCCATAGTTAAGTGCTTGACAAATTTTAATGCTTCTTCTATTGGAGGTTTAGTCGAGAAGTAGTCAAAGGTCTGGAGCATTCCTGCAGTCAAATTCTACCAATTCCTAGTCTCTCGATGTAGTTCTATGTATACATACCAGGCGCGTGTGCATCCTTGTAGAGTAGAGTACAATCTATGCACCCATAGTGAAGGTGGTAATGCTTCTTATCCCGTTGTCCAGAGTCTCTCACACTGCTAAATGTGATGTTGAACAGGTTGATCACCATTATAAGTGTAGATCTATGTAGGTGCATTGCTCCTTAAAAACCTAGTAGATAGGGCAACTCCAATCTCCTCCCATTCTAGAAGATTATCTTTGTGGACTACCCACCAATGCACGTTGTTGTCCCATGTAAGGTATACACTAACATATCTCTTCTCTTAATTTGATCTATCCACTATGCTTCCATGGCTTTCAAAAATACAGGAAGATCTTACGCCTGTATACCAAGGTACTGTGCTACCTATCCATCAAACAGAACAAATTCCATTCTTACGCGCAACCGCACTTTTTTACCTTGCACCCTACTAGTTCATATGTACCATGAGCCCAATTGTCACAAGCAATACTCGTAGTATCACTAATAGAATGAGAATCTTCCCACTGTAGGATGCCTTCCTTTGATGGCTCATTGACCTTTGGGTCCTAAATAGCGTGTACATAGATTTTGTTTAAGTCCTCCTCACTTAGAGGCTCAACATATGGTGTAGACTTCCCATCTGTCAAAGGTATCACAACCCTTTCCTCCTTTTTCTCAAAGTTGATATACCCCTTATTGAATCTCAAGTCGAATTATTCACATAACACCAAGGGCATCCAAGCAAGGCTAGAAAATTGTCTACTTCTGCAAGTGCTAATACCTCAAAATCCCCAGTGAACTTGGCCCCTTGTATGGTTATAGATGCATCCTTCAAAACTCTTATTGGAGTGACCTTAGTCCGGTTTACCATAAACAACACATTAGATGATGGCTACAATGGACGCCTCCCCATTTGTACACATGCATCTAATGTAAGCACATTTACTTCCGCACCTATATCAATCAATATGTTGTTCAAGACCATCCATCCACAACATCATTCAAAGTAATTTCCTTGTCATAGTCAATGTTATCAGGGGGAATATTTTCATGCAAGATTTTTCATCCGATCTCAATACTTACGCATGGAGTGTTCCCTTTTAACCAACTTCCTAATAGTGGAATGATGTTCTCTTAGCGCAACATTTTGCACACTTCTCTCAGATCATCGATATCAGTTTAGACTGTCTCTGATGCTTTCTTCTACTCCTTTAAGTATTATATCTCACCCTAAAGATTCCTTAGCACTTCCATGGTATCCTCGATAAACCTCCTTCTAATAGGAAGGATCTGGGTACGGCATGAAGGATGTCATCCTTAGTGATGGTAGGTTTCTGTTGTAATGCCTCTCTTGTGTGTGCCACTTCAGCTCATGTAGTAATCTTCATTATTAATACCTCATGTCCCGGTGCTATTTTTGGAATCCATTGATCTTCTACCGCGCGACTGGATTCTAACCATCCCGGTGCCTTTGTTTTCTTTCTTGTGTTACTTACTCATATGCTCATATAAGTCTAGGCACTCTTCATAGCTATGGTTCTTTTCACAAAAAGAACATGTAATATTCTAAGGACATTCATGCCTATAGTGGTCAGGAGCTCCACATGTCTAAAATGTTCCACGAGGGAACTCACCTCTTCCTCCATCGTGGCCTCATCCTTCATATCCACTGTGATATCCACATCCTCTTCCATGACCTCCTTCAAAACGTCCCTCATTCTTGTCATAGCGCGTTTGATTATGATCCCAATCCTAGTGCTCATTCTTGCCCTTAGAATTATTTGTTACGCTTGTCTCGCCATACCTCAATGTCTATAGCATCCTGATCTCACCAATCAACTGAAAATCTTTTGTATCATGGGTTGTGGACCATAAAATTTTACAGTAACAAGATACATTCTTCCTTATCACACATTATAACAAAGGACAATGACTAACATTATGATTCAAATGACAGGTCTCGTATTCCAACAGTAATGAGCATATAGATCTACGAGGGAAACTATTCTTGGTGTGACCTTCCACTTCACAATCTGTACACCAAATTCCTTGGCATGTTTCATGGGTTGAATTTGCTGATAGCTTCTCTAACTTTTTTACCATAGCTGTAATGTGTGCATCCAAGAATGGCCTAATGCCGTGTCAATGCTCCTAATCGCCTCAAAGACATAAAGCTACTTCCGTTGCTTCACGTGGATCAATGTATGTCTTATGTGACAAAGTCTCTTCTAAATGGTGTAATCAATCCACCAACGAACCATTGTGCATGTTGGCTTGTGTGAATATCATAAGAAAGCTTAGATAGAAGTGTTTTAAAATGGGCATCATACTCATGTACACTCTCAGTAGTGCCTTGCTTGATATCCTTGAGTGCGCTTATACTCTTCTGCTCAAATTCTGGGATATAGAACTCTTTCAAGAAAGCATCCTTCAACGTTGCATAATCCATGCAAGTTTGATCAAGGTCAAACTTCCTATACTAGCTGTGTGCACGTCCCTATAATGTAGTAGAAAATTGACTTACCTTGCGCTCAGAAGCGTGATCCCTTTCGCGTGCCATAATATTTCACACATGTGCACATGCTCAGCAACATCCTCTATGCCTCTATACTCCAAAAGATGAAGAGACATCTCCATATAAATATTTTGGGGTTGGTGCGGACCTTTTCCACTTAATCCGAACCTCATGTGTTTCCCCTGCCTCTAGAACCACTAGATCCACTGGAACTAGAACCACCTATACCTTCCTTGACCCTCCACCTATAGCTAGAATAGAACTCTGTATATGTACTCCCATGTGCTCGATAGTAGTACTATATTGAACCCCTATAGTCTTGTGTGGTAGTTCCACTTCCAAAGGTGAATCCAACATTCTACGCACTTACATTCTATGTAGATGATGCACCTAAAAATGTTCCTCCAAATAACATTGAAGTCATCTGTCCTGCCATTGATGTACTTTCTCTCTGACTTACTTCGGTTCTCTTGTTTCCCAAATTCACTTGTTGATTACTTGTCATACTAGATACTAGAAAACCAAGTGCAAGGGCTAGGTCACTAGGTGGATTAAGATGCGTGCCCATGGCCCAGGTAGTCTCTGCTAGTGCACTTATGTGTGAGGCCAAGGGGGGATCTCTATCATGCTTTCCAAGATGGGGGAGTTCCTGATGCTCTGCTCCATGTCTTCTACGTGAGCTTCAAATCCTTCACGAGCCATCTCTCTCCTCAATGCCATACTTTCTGCAATGGTACGTTGCTTTGTTATCTCCCTCTCGTGCACCTCATTATACTCAAGCCACCTTTCCTCTCTCTACCTTTCTACCGCTAAGTCTGCCATCTTTCACCAAACATGTTCCTACCCTCGCTTGTGGTGAGGTTTAGTTAGCCATCGGTTTACTCTTTAGGTTCAAAGTTATCATCAAGATCTTGATTTCCAAAGTGGAATACATTGCAGATATGTTCCTCTAGATACCGTAAAAACTGGAATTCAACTAATTCTAGGCAATAATACATCGAAATTGAATATTCCATAATATAACTGTTTAGAACACCATGAAACCATGTATCCACAGTGCAATTCCAGATCAAATCACCATCATAAAGGGCCTGAAATTCTTCCTATGTCTAGAACAAGTACATGATACCTCTAATTCCACTTAGATGCATAAGCAATCAGCCACTTGTATAATTCTACTAGAAAGATGGTGAAAAATCTCTCATATAAATTGTCATACAGATTTTGTTCTACCCAAGTGCATGCATTAAACTCAGATCCAATGTTGAACCGTCATGCATATTCTTCCTCCAGATCATGCATCCACTCCTCAATACTTGTTAGAGTTAACCAAGACGTCTTCATTGTGTACCATCCTCGAAGACAACTAAAAAATAGGTCCCGGCAATGGAACCAATGATGTAGCCTAGAATTCACCAGATGACACCCTAGACGCATTGGCACATCACTTAGCCTAGACTGAGTGCTCACCCAAAGCGTGTAAAGGTACCAAGTCCCTCTTTAGGGTTGTTGTAGTAGAATACTAACATGATGAAGACTTACAACATATGGATCCATAACTAATACATCATTATACAGTGCATGATAGATCTAGATCTAGGAAAGAATAGGTTTAAACAATAATCATGATAGAAATAAGAACATGCACTACCCAATTAAACACAGGAATAACAATTAGGTTTAATCAATATCCTTCATCTCTTAATTATCACAATAACACAGAAGCTTCTTATAATACTGGAAATTTATGTCGATGCAAGCATGGATATGATATAATAATCCAGAAACATGTACACTATGTTATCTATCTTTTCATATCCATCATCTCCTACCAGGTAATTCACTACATATATATAGGGTGGGGACTTTCCCTTCACCGCTTATCTATTCCAAAAATAGGTTACATGTTATTAATAGCCACGCGTCATTTTCATGCATAGCCACACATGCAAGTGTGTTATCTATAGACTATTGATAGTTAACTGAGGTGAAAATCCTATTCTTAGACTGTCTCCATGCAAAAGTGCTCTAAATCTAATCCTCTAGAAATAGACAATGCATGGCATGCACATCTCTACATTGTTGGTGTGTTCGCACACCATCTTCTAAAAATATATCTTCATGCCCAAAATTGGTTTTCCCGAAAACTAAACTTTTCTCCGTGCATGTGTTCTTCCTATCCATTCATGCCTTTGCATATGACTTTCTTTCCCACATAGACTTCTTGTGTGCTTTCTATGTCAAGTGTTCTTTGATCAACATTCACTCATCTATTTGACAACCTTAGTGTTCCTCCAACTTATCAACCCCTATTATAATCAATTCAATCTCTACATGCTTTATTTCAAGACAAATTTAAGGCCATGGAATCCAAGATTACATCTCTCAAATCTGAAATTCAATAGCTTAAGGATGCTTCTCAAGTGCATGTTTGTTCTCATTCTACATTTCACTCTCATTTTATGTCTGCTACATGTTCTCATATCAGTGAGCCTTAAGTCATACCATTACCAAAGCCTCACATCCTTGATAGCAATACTAAGCAACCTGAGCTCCTTATTCGTCACTTGATCACTTTACCTACTCATTATTATTCTTCTTATCAATTAGCAAAGTATCAAGGGCATCCATATTGTCATTATTTTCAAATCAATGGACATAATGATGATGATTTCCATGCATTAAACCGAAGAATAAACCATATTGAGTGTCAAGGATTTATCTCATTCACTACACAACATTCTCTTGCATGCACGTCTACAAATGTTCCACCTCAATGGGTTCCTAAATCTAATTCCACCATGTCTAATGAGCATCCATTCATCACTTCTAATGTTTCTTCCATCACTCAAGTGCAACCTATGCAATCTACTCAAGTCAAGCAACCACTTCTCAAAATTAGTCTCACTCCCCCTCCTCTCAAGGCATCTATGGCACCAACAAGTCAATCTAAGCAACCTCCTTTAAAACTCAGTGCAACTTAGCCTCCTATCAATCCTTTGAAAGCATAATCAACACCACCAAAGTTGCCACCATTCAAGATACCTCCCCATCCTACACCACTTCAAAGATCCAATCATTTTTGTCAAAGCAACTACCCCTTCTACTACTGGTCAAGACACATTACAAATTCCACCACCACATGGTCCCACTGTTACTCTTCCCCACCATGCTTCCATCACT
Organism: Taxus wallichiana var. yunnanensis; assembly: GCA_018340775.1. Classification (NCBI taxonomy): domain Eukaryota; kingdom Viridiplantae; phylum Streptophyta; class Pinopsida; order Cupressales; family Taxaceae; genus Taxus; species Taxus wallichiana. The sequence goes on from CM031234.1 coordinate 547,797,492, forward strand.
TCATGCAAACTTGGTCATTGGTAGGTGATTCTTATCATCCTACCCTCCCGATGAAACACTCATATTCTTATGATTATTATAGTTAACTATTCATCCGAGTTCTTTCCTCTTCTCTTGCACATTAGGATTTATATTTTCATTAGATTAGTTGCTTGGGTCATTTACATACTTCTTTACTGCAATTACATGTCATTCTCAATTATATTAACTATAGGATGTTTTTCACATTTTATTTAATCATTTTGGTGAACCCAACTCGATCATTCACGCTTCTAGATTCTTCATTCATACCTTATCATTCTAGGGTTTATTCTCCTTTCACCATGGCTCACTCTCATATTAATTTTACTAAAGAACATCTTAAGGCCATTAATGATCATATTTCTACACATCCACAAGATCTAGACTTACTTTTACATGTGGCTCGTGAGGAAGCTACTAATTTGGCGGAACTCAATGCTTCTACGGCCATACCCACTTTTATTGCTACTCAACCACTTGCTTCTACTCTTCCACCTATTTATACTATTCTCATTTTTGTTACTACTCCTACTAATCATTTTACGTTGCCCTTAGTTTCTCATATATGACAGGTTTCCTCCATTGGCAATCAAGACTTAACTTCTCTTTATCACGACCTTCAAGCTCAAATTTGTAAGTTACAATAGGCCACCTCACATGCATCATTGTCTTTAGATTCTACTTTATTATTGCATACTCCATTCACACTTGCCATCTCTACTTATCCACTTCCTCCTAGTTTTTTCACCCCTAAACTTCCCATTTTTAATGGGCATGGTGACCCATAAGAACATCTTAGAGCATTTCATGTCGCTTTTCTTGATTTTGTTGATGATCATATTCTTCTAGCTAAACTCTTTCCTCATAGTCTCCATAATTATGTGATGTGTTGGTTCTATGACTTACCTATAAACTCAATAATGTCCTCCATACATCTAGTTGATGCCTTTATTAATCATTTCTCCATCAATATTGGATCTAATATATCTTACGCTCAACTAAGCACAAATTTAAACAGGATCAAATAAACATCTCATTAACTATGTTTTCAGGTATAAAAACAATCTATCTAAGATGACAAATGTACTTACAGACTGTAATCTTTAGGACTTGTTCATTCAGAGTCTTTTACCACCTCTCCAAGAGAGTGTTCTTTTTAAACCTTTCCTTCATTTGATCAGCTTTTTCATACTCTTAAGCTTTGTGAGACCAAACTCCTATCCATAGGCAAGCTTAAGTATCAGGAACAGGCTTCATCCTCCACTCATTTTCCAAATAAGATGCCATTCAAACCATCTGCCACTAAGCCAACCAATGTTAAAATTACTGTCAATGTAGTTACTCCTACTAAAGAGGTTCAGTCACAATAACCTCGGCACACGTTTAGTAACTTTCTAATGGCTCCGCATCTTATATTGAAACAACTTCTTGAGAGCAATCTTATTACCCTTCCCCCACCACTCAAGTTAGACCCATCATGACCAAAAGGTAGGAACTACAATGAGAACTTCCATTGTGATTATCATTGATGTGTGGGACATTCTACAAATAGATGTTTCAAACTCAGATAATCATCCAAGATCTAATTGATGACAACAAACTAGAGTTTCCAGAGTCTACTAGCTCTCCCCCACTTAACGATAATGGTAAACTTAATCTCTTTAACAATGAATCTCAACAACGTGACAAGAAGACATCTAACTCTTCTACCAATCATACATATCATGCAATACCTCCTCTTGGATCAGGAGCTTTAGATTTCTTAGTTGCAAGTACTGATGCTTCACCGCCAATAATTTTCTTCTTCGATCATGATTATCATGAAAATTTCACATCTAATCATTTACATATCAAGCTTTCTGTTGGCTCGAACTCCATCAACAATACTAAGGTTGACCCATCATTTCCCATTAGTGATTAACAAAAATATTGTCCTAATGTAGCCTAAAGAGGAAAAAATAGGGTATTAATGTTAATCTAGTTAGGAGGAATACAAAGTTGTAAATGAAATACTACAGTGGTATGAAACAAATGTAAACAAAATATTCTAAGTAAATCCAAACCCTAATATGCAAGAAGAAAAAGAGAATTGACTTAGTTGATAATAGGATATAGTCTCACAAAGTGTTTCGATCTAGGAGTGGAACTCAAGCGTACAGACGAACACTCAAGAACCATGTAGAAGGTGGATTTGTCCTATCTAAGATGACAGAGGTGCCTGGAGAGGGCTTGGGTACCATGGGGCACCCCGATCTACAATTTGGGTGCTTTGGGAACTGTGGATGCTCAGAACCTCAATTTGGTATCATCACTAGATGTCTCTAAATACTTCCCGCTTTGTCATGTTGGATTCATCGATGAACTAGAGAATGATCTCGTAATACAAGTAGAAGTAATAAACCCTACAAAAATGAAAGATGCATATGAATGGGTCGAAATGACCTCAGACTTCTAAATTAGTGGACTTCTAACTAAGAACCGCACTAAATTATAGACCACTGATGTAGTTATGTTGTATGTGTGCATGTTGTGCCCTAGGTGCTCTCATGTCACTCACACTTTGTGAAGTAGCGAGCAATAGTAGCTATATAAATGTAAGTATCATGTGTGCATGGAATAGAATCAATCATACCCCATATGAAGTGTGTGTGATGCGAGATATCCTAGATTTAATGCATGGGATTATGTGGATGCAAAGTGATGTAATAGATGTAACCCTAGATGGAGTGATAGTAGTGATAGGATGCAATGACCTAGGACCCTTATTATGGTCTTATAAGCTTTATATTTATAGGGATCTCAAGTTTAATTTCATAATTAATCCCAACAAGGCTGACTGAGAAGAAGATAAGGATGACCAATAGCTAGAAGTGACCCAAAAGGAGTGAAGGAGGTTGTGCATAGACCGAGGTGCCCTGAGTGGGACCAAGAAACCTCGTAACCCCCAATACAACCTGGGGCACTCTGATTTAGGGATAGAAACTCGGGGATGTTAGAAAATGGGTTGATAAGTATTGGAAATGATGTGGGAAAGATGAAATAAAATATAAGAAGAAGATGGCCAAAAGGTGGGATTAATTAGTACTTTGTACACTTGAGAACCTTCTAAATAGTAGTATAAGACCAGGCTAAATATTTGTCTAATGTGTAATATTTGTGTCTACATTTGCCCCCACTTTATGTTGGTGAGTGGAAAGCTCGGTAACATAAAGTAGATAGAGATGCATACTTGATAACCATGTAGAGTGTAGAAGACGTGTCGATGGACTGACTCAAGCGTGGAATGAAAAAAATAAAAATGTGGAGGAGCATGGATTCTAAAGATGAAACATGTGTAGAAAAAGTGATGAGAGTGAACCTAGGCGGAATGCATGTATAGTTGTTGTTGTGTGTAATGTACCTACATGGTTAGTATGGAAAGTACATGCCACGGTGTGTTATCATTGTCGTTGTCATTGTTGTCATTGTTATCATTGTTGTTGTTGTTGTTGTTGCCCCCAATTTGACTATTTGTTTCTCATACAACGGACCAGTAAGGAGAAAATGATCAAGTAGTCAAATATGTATGTATGTAAAAACATTGTGTAAAATACACAAATGTAAAGTACACTAGAATAGAAAATGTAAATGGAAAAATGGAACATGTGCACCTGATCCATGTTGAGAAAAAGGGTGCGTAAGGATAGCATCTATCATCGTGAGTTTTTCAAGCGATCTCACACCACCTCACAGGCTAAAGAAGTGTAGGGAGGAAATACTTTGTGTCTTCCAACTCTAACCACTTCTATTGTAATTTGTTAAAGAGATATTTGTATTGTCTGGGTTTTTGGGTGATCTGATGCCACTGGATGGAGAAGTGTAGAGAGGCCACCAGTAACCGTAACCACTCCACAGAATTTTCAAAGGACACCATGTCCTATTAAGGCCATTGTGTATGGAGTTCATAGACTGGTCTAAACTCACTCGTTGTTTCTGAACCAGTGTAAATACGTTGTGTTAGTAGAAACCCTCAATGATGCCACCCTCTTTGGGGGCACATGTGATGACCCTGAAGGAGAATGTGGCCTCAAAAGAGGACCAACCACATTCTGACCTTTAGAAATCTGCCTTACAAGGGGAAAGGGAAACATTTGGTAGAAACCTAGGTGCAAAAAAAAGGGGATTGCTAGCCAAAACAAGTGTTAGTCCACAAGCACATGCATGTTATCGGTGTAAATATGAAAGAAATAGTAAGAAGACCGCATAAAGCGGGTTTTAAACATGGGACATCACTCACGATGTCACAAGACATGCAAGGCCATCATGGCTGAAAAACAATAGACAAGTGTACTCACACACAAAGGGAAAATCCCACAAATAATGGTAAACAAAGACAAAGCAAGTAGAAATAAAAAAATAGTCATGGAACACATGTAATCCTTCAAAACAAGTGTTGCATATGGAACACCCATTATCATGTTAGAGTGATAACTAATATGTCAAAGTGTGGAAGAGAAAGTAATAAGATGTTAAGTATGAAATTAAACAATAGCACTGGATACGATGAAAGTGGATGCCCCAAATGACCGGTATTAGAAGGGTAAAAGCCAAGAATCTACGCATGCATGGAAATGTCATGTATCTATAATCACACTAAACAAAGGGGTGAACATGCATGTGTGTATGATAATGACATATAAGAAAACAATCTAACATGTGTAGTAGAATGAGCATGTAAAACACTAGTAGGAAAAAGTAAATGCTACCAAGATAATGCAGTATGTTATGGATGGATGAAATGGAATGCAAAATGGAATGATAGGGGAAATGTGCCCCCAAGTGTATCAAAGTGTATGCAGTGGGGTTCATTTTGTTTACACCCTCGATGAGTCAAGAATGAACCGTAAATGAGAGTGCATCATCAGGAAATGGTCGAGTAGGGTTGGTTATGTCTAGTGCATTGTGATGAGTGTGTGTATGTGATAGTGAGGAAATTTGACATGAGGAGAAGATATGTGTGGACCTTATAGCATAAGCGTAAACCATGACTTTGTTTAATAAATGATTGATGATTTATCCCTAAGCATATATTACTATGGATGTAAGGAAAGATAACTATGGACCCTATAGCCTAAGCATATACCACAACGTGTTGAATGGATAAGTGATGATTTATCCCTAAGCGTATATTACTACATGATGAAAGAAGAAGGTGATGATGTATCCTATAGTGCATGTCACTATGAGATAGGTGATGAGGGTGTATGATAAAATAAGGTGGTGTTTTAGCACTAAGTGTAGACCACTACTTGATGAAGAAGGAAAGGGTGCTTATTTAGCCTAAAGCATATACCACTAAGTAATGGGGAAGGTGAGGGTGGTGATTTAGCCTAAAGTGTATACCCCTAAGTGATGAGTGAGAGTAAGGTGGTCATTTAGCCTAAAGTGTATACCACTAAGTGATGAGTAGGATAAATGATGACAGAATGTCGTAGAAGAGGATAATAGAATAGGTGATGATAGGATGTTGATGAAGGGAGTGGTGATTTAACCTAAGGTGTAGACCACTACGTGATGATCAAAAATGTGATGAGAAAATGTGATAGAAGGATATAGTAGAAGATGGTAGCCTAGAATAGGATGATGTAGAAGTGATGAAAAAGAGTGGTTATTTAACCTACGGTGTATACCACTATAGTATGTGATTAAGCATGTAGGTGACGACACTGCCTATAGTGGCGGTCACTAGTACAAGGAGTGTGGTATGATTCCATGTTGTATATAGGTAAGGTTCATTTGATTAGTAAACCCTCGGTAGTCGAGTATGAATCAAGGAACTAGAGTGTGTCATAGGGTGGTGAGTGCAGTGCGTAGAAAACGACACAGTGTAAAGGACCATGGTATGTGAGTGTGTGGTGTAAGTAATGAAAGGTAGAATGGGAATAACACAATGACTATGTAAATAGTGATAGAATGTCTAAGGATGATAGGTAAGGCTAGACCCAAGAAGCAGAAATCAAGTGTACTATGTAGAATAGGTGATGTGTATGAATGCCATATGTAGGGTGTACATGTAGTGTGGGGAATACGATGATAGATGTAGGTATAAGATGTGATGGTAGAAGCTAGACTCATAACGTGACCTAGCGTAAATGGAGGCTGAGAAGGTGAAATGTAAAACTAGGCGCATATACAATGATGACTAGTACAAGGTATGCTTTATGGATATATGACGTAGGATGATGGAATGCAAATGTATAGGTCATGTATTGTAGTGTGTGGGGTTCAATGTAATGGTAATCCCTCAACATTCCAGTGTGAACCAAAGCACTAGGGTGTGTCATCGGGTAACGAGGGTTCCACGATGTGTGGGATAAACATGATGATGACTTGAATAATAATATGTAATGGCAGACAGTATAAATATGTGAGACTATAAGAGGGTGGGTTGGGAGATAATGTGATGTGCCCCCAAGCATGTGGAAATAAAGAGAAATTAATTGAGAAGGTCGAAGGGTTGAAGTCCTTTGACGGGGTCTTAAGATAAAAACGAATGGAGGGCCATGATCTACCAAATGGGTGATATAATATAACTAGATGGTGTGGGTGAATGGAATTGATATGTGCATGAAGGATGGCCTAGCGATGAAGACTCTTGTGTGAAACCTATATGGGGAGATAAGGGATGCGATGGTAGAGGCTTATGTTGGGTTGATATGTGGGGATGGCGTGTTGGTTTCCAAGCCAACCGGTCGTAATGTAGGGGTTACACGTAAAATAGGAGGAGGGGGATGTTGAAAGAGAGATTCCTAATTGTTGGATATCATGGATAACATGGGCTAATGTGTAACAAGAATCAATATGATGACCACGAATACGATGATAGTGAGAAAATACACAAGCACGCGAGTGTATTAATCGCGAAGGAGGATATGAATGAGTAGGTGGTAACGTAAGGAGTTGGCGGTGAATAAGGTGATTAAGAATGTGTTATGACATTGTGTTAAAAGGAAGAATAAGAGGGGAAGGGAAAGGTAGAACTAGTTGATTGGGGAGGGGACCGGTAGGAGAGATAGATGGAGTATGAGTTGTAGGTAGAGTAGAAGCATGTGGAAGCTATGAAATTGTGGGCTTGAAGAGTCACAGGTTGTGTCTTCCATAGACCGACACCAAATTTATAGTGCATGTATAGCTTCCCATAGGTGTGTATTAGAAGAAGGACTGAGAGTAAGGATCATCAATTGTCTCAAAGGAGAAAGAGTGTATTGTATGAGGAGGGGAATCATAAGAGGCTAAGGGAGATGAAAGGTCTTCGAGAGAATGATCAAAATTGTATGGTACAACATGAGATACTTGATAAGAAAGAGTATGTGGGTGGTGATCTAGATGACCATGGAGATGTAAAATATGCATGACCATGACATATTGTTTGTCGGTAAAGGGGATAATGGGAAGCCCAAGGCATACCAAATGGTGAAGTTGGGTGAATAACAAAGGAAATAACTACTACAAATACACACATCACCAAATGGCATGGGAAAAGTGATATCAACATGATCAGGATCGAGTGTCCCTCTGATATAATCTAGCCAAGATTGGCCAAGAGTGAGCAGAGAAATGTCAGGAACATATGCAAGAAGAATGACAATGTGGAAAACACGAGACAAGATGTAAAGAACAAGAATGACTAAACCATGATACAAGTGGGGATCGAGATAGAGGAGTATGAAGGTCATCAAATTCAAACCCAAGTTGGAGGAGACCATCGTGGGAACATACAATGGTTGTGTAGGATGTGTCAAGTGGTATGTGTTCCCAATAAGAATTATTTATGAAGAGAGTGCAAGTGAAAGGTGGGCACACAAAGGAGGAGAATGTTGGTGAAGAGGTGGGGAGGAGATCCATGGATGATGAAGGACCTTGGTATGGCACAATGGTGGTGGTAGGATCAAATGGTGGGGAAGAGACTATACTAAGTTGGCGAGATAATAGCTGCGAATGAAATCTCATAAAGAAAGGGAGATAAGGGAGGAATGGGAAAAGTAACCATATATTGTGGGGGTTTAGTGGATGGTGGTGAAGTAACAACAGAAGTAGGAGGGACTAGATCAACCATGTAGACAATAGGGACTAGGGTAGGTGAAGTTGGTTGAGGGGGAGACATGAGTGGGGATGGAGAAGAAGAAGGTGTAAGGCTAGATTCAAAGTGATAGTCATGGTAGGAGAGAGAATGATAGGATCGGGGGAGAGACTTTGGCTTTAGTGATGAGTTTAGCCAAAGAAGCAAGATTAATAGTGCACAAGTAGGAAGTAATGACATCTGCGATAGCACGAGGATCCATCCCAGAATATGGAAGTTCGATAAAAGAAGGACAAGGGCTATAACCAGAAGAGGCAGTGGGAGTGTTGGTGAAAGCACGGCCACGACTATCAAATTGCAAAGTAACTAGAGGGTTAGAAGAAGAAGCCTTTCTATGATGTTTACCCATGATGGAAAGTGTGGAGTCAAGATCCGAGGAGTGATAAGAAGAAACATCGGGTTCACCAAAATGATTAACAAAAATATAGTCCTAATGTAGCCTAAAGAGGACAAACTAGGGTATTAATGTTAATCTAGTTAAGAGGACTAAAATGATGTAAATGAAAGACTATAGCAGTATGGAATAAATGTAAACAAACTATTCTAAGTAAATCCAAACCCTAATCTGTAAGAGGAGAGAGAGAACTGTCTTAGCTGATAATAGGAGACTGTCACACAAAGTGTCATGCAGATCTGGGAGTAGAACTCGACAATGCAAGCAAACACTCAGGAACCCTACAAAAGGTGAATTTGGCCTATACGAGATGATAGAGGCACTGGGAGGGCTTGGGGCACCTCAGGGTGCCCTAGTCTACAATTTGGGTGCTCTAGGTAGTATGTACACTTAGAACCTCAATATGGTATGGTCACTAGATGTCTCTAAATGCTTCATGTTTGTCATGTTGGATTCATTGGATGAACTGAGAATGATCATGTAATACAAGTAGAAGTAGTAAACCCTAGAAAAATGAAAGATGCATATGAATGGGTCGAATGACCTCAGTCACCAAGATAGTGGACTTATAACTTAGCGTTGCACTACATTACAGACCCTGATGTAGTTTTGGTGTGTGTGTGTTGTGCCCTAGGTGTTCTCATATCAGTCATACTTCATGAAGTAGCGAGCAATAGTAGCTATATAAATGTAAGTAACATGTGTGCATGGAATAGAATGAATCTCGCCCCTTATGAAGTGTGTGTGATGTAGATATCCTAGATTTAATGAATGGAACTATGTAGATGCAAAGTGATGCAATGAATGCAGCCCTAGATGGAGTGATAGTAGTGATAGGATGCAATGATCTATGACCCTTATTATGGTCTTATAAGCTTTATATTTATAGGGCTCTCAATTTTAATTTCATAATTAATACCAACAAGGTCAACTGAGAAGAAGATAAAGATGACCAATAGCTAGAAATGACCCAAAAAGGAGTGAAGGAGGTTGTCATAGACCAGGCACTCAGGGTGGGAACAGGGTGCCTCAAGGCACCCTAGTAAAGCACGGGTTCCCGATTTAGGGCTAGAAAGTCGGGATGTTAGAAAATGGGGTGATAAGTATTGGAAATGATGTAGGAAAGATGAAATAAAATATAAGAAGAAGATGGCCAAAAGGTGGGATTAATTAGTACTTTGTACACTTGAGAACCTTCTAAATGGTAGTTTAAGAGATAGTGCTAAATATTTTTCTAATGTGTAATATTTATTTCTACGGTTAGTACATGTTCTATTTCACTTCTCAAGGCTATCAGTTATCCTCAATCACAAATTGAGTTCCCTTTCAACAAACCCTTTGGGGTTGTCAAAATACATGTTACAGTTGGTCCTCTTACAATGCTTGTGCCTTTCCTCGTTAGAAACATGATTGACGAGTGTGACATACTTCTTGGTCTCAATGAGATTCGTTGATCTTGATCTATCATTTCCATGAATCATTTATGACTCAATTTTCTTCATAGCAAATAGGTCATTTCTATTAACGGTGTACCTCCATCTACTACATGTTTTTCATCTTCTCACACAGAATTGATAGCACACCACCTACTTTATCTAGCGCATCACACTTTATACTTGCTCAAAGTAAAATCTACTCCCAACTCACCTACTCATGCATTCTCTACATGACTACACCATTCCACTAGTCCTACACACCGGTATAGGCCCATCCCTAGGACTATTACTATGTTTCAACATAGGTCACCACCTTTTCATCATCTTCACATTCCACATCACGTAGATCTCCATCACCGATGCACTTTGTTACACCACGACCTTCATCATACATTCATCCATCACATGCACTTAGATTTCATTCACCAAAACAACATTTATCTATCACACTATCATTATTAGAGCATCATCATATGCATTCATCATCACTTACATCGATGGAGGACCTTCACCCTTCACAGTTATTGGTTAGCTCACACATGTACACTTGGGGGGCACAACTTGTAATACCCTCCACTCATCATAACATATGCACATCTATCACCTTTGCATGCTCATACCCATATTCATTCATACTTTAGCATCGTCATTACCTAATGACAAACTCTTATACTTCAGTTCACACTTGACTATTGAGGGCATACTACACATGGACCCCACACATTGCACTATATTTATTACACTACATTTATTCACACATCTCACGTCTTACATCCTAAATTTTACATTTAGTCTACACCGCACATCTCCACATCACACATATTCTACATACTATATTGGTCTTCATCACATATGAGTCTAGTATTACATCATTCTATATGCTACATTACTAGTCCATCTATATACATTACATGCCACATTATACATTACATCTTGCATTTCATTCTACACATCACGTATTTACACATTCTACTAATCATATGGTTGTTTATCATCTTCATTACATATACTACATCATCTTTTGTGCACTACACTCACTACCCTGTGACGCACTTTAGTTCTTTGGTCCATACTCAACTCGCGAGGGTTTACAAATCAAATGGACCTTATCATACTCACATGTTCACCATTTGGTATTCTTCCATGCAACATTATTAGGTTAGTGACATACGCTTTAGGATAAATGGTCACCTCTCCCATCATCTTTTAGTGGTATACGCTTTAGGCTACATCACCACTCCTCTTTTTCATCATGTAGTGGTATACGCTTTAAGCTACATCACCACTCCCTATCCCTTCATCTAGTAGTGGTATACACTTTAGGCTACATCACCACTCCTATCCCTTCATCTAGTAGTGGTATACGCTTTAGGATACATCACCATTCCCTATCCCTTCATCTAGTAGTGGTATATGCTTTAGGCTACATCGCCACTCCCTACTATTCAGTATATAGTGATATATGCTTAGGGATAAATTAACACTCATACATTCATTTTGTCGTGAAATATGTTTTGGCTATAAGGTTCACACACATCTCTTTTATATGTCACATATCTATACAACACATATACACATTGATCACAACACGTTAGACACACACAACACACACTTTGACCATTTCCTAATGATGCACTCTCATTTATGGTTTATTCTTGACTGTTGAGGGGGAAAACTAAATGAACCTCACTGCATACATTTCCATTCACTCGGGGCACATGGCTCCTATCACTCCATTTTTATTCCATTCCATCCATCCACATCATACTGCATATTATGGTTGCTTTTACTCTTGCTTACTTCATTTTTTCATGGTGACTTTATTACGCATGATAGTTAGATTATGTGTATGTCATTTTATATATCATACACACATGTGCTTTCACATCTTTCTTTAGTTGTGATCATAGATACATGTCTCTTACATGCAACACGGATGCTCACCTTCTACCCTTCCTACACTAGTCGTTGGGGGCATCCACATTTATCTCTCACAGGTGTTATTGTTTCATTTTGTACTTAGCACTTTTCATTACTTGCTTATACATGCTTTTGACATACTAGTTATCTTTCTAACATGCTAACGGGTGCTTCATGTGTAACATTTGTTATGTAGGGATATTTTCTTCCATACTTGTTTGTTACATTGTCTATTATTGTTTGTTCTTATATGCGGGCCTTGCCCTATGTTTGGTGTGCAAACTTGTTTGTTGTATGTGGCCATGATGGCCTTTTGTGTCTTGTGACATCGTGAGTGATGTCCCATGTTTGCAGCCCGCTTTATGCATCTTACTTGTCTTCTTGTGTGTTTACATTACTACTTCGCTTGGTAGTTTTTACACTTTGTTTGTGTAGCTTATACATTGTTTTCTATATGTGTGTTTCTTTAGCTAGACTTTTTTTTCAGTACGTGCCTTGGTTTCTACCAAGCACATTTCTTTTCCTGGGGAAAAGTTTCAAAGTACATGTGGTTGGTCCTATTTTGGGGCTGCATTCTCCTATCAACAACGCCGCATGTGCCCCAAAAAGGGGGAATCATTTGGGGTTTTACATACTACACAAAGTGTGTTTACACCGGTTCGCTTTAGTGCACTTTCGCCATTGCCATTGTGGGTTACATACAACGAGTGGGTTCAAAATAATCTAGGAACCCCGTACACGATGAATTTTACAAGACATGGTTGTCCTTAGCATTATGGGAATCAGTTATAGGCTTGGAGGTTACAGTGGGTGTGCCTCCCTACACTACTTTGGCCATTGGTTTCGGATCACCCAAAAGAACAAGATGTACAGAGATATCTTCACACACATTCAGGGAAGAAGTTACAAGAAGGAGAATAATACAACTTTCTCCCTACACTTCTTCGACCAGGGTGGCATGAGATCGACCAAAAACTCGCAAAGATAGGATATCCTTCTACACTCTCTTTCTCGACATGGATCAGTGCACATGTTCCATTTACACTCTTTCATTTGTGTATTTTACATTTACATACTTTTACATGTGTCTTTCACATTGCATTTCTACACATACACACATACATATTTGACTGCTTGATCATTTTCTCCTTGCAGGTCTGACCATATGAGAAATAAGTAGTCAAATGGGGGTAACAACAAAAACATTATCAACAATAATGCTTTTCGATAGCACACAACATACTAATCATGTAGTTAGATCCCGGACATCAGCAACTACACACATGTTTTCACCCTAGGTTCACTCTCATAACTTTTTTTGTGCTTTTTCATCTATAGTTTCCACGCTCCATCATCTTTTTGTCTTTTCGTGCTTTATCTAGTCCTTCAAAGCATTTTTACTAAAATATTCATGGACTTTAGGTATACATCTCTATCTATTTTATGTTACCAAGTCTTTCGCTCACCAACATAAATTGGGGGCAAATGTAGACATAAAATCATGCACTTTAGACATTGTTTAGTCTCAGTCTCATACTACTATTTAGAAGGTTTTTAAGTGAAGAAAGTACTAGTCAACCCTCATCTCTTGGTCATTTTTATTTGATTTTTTGTCATTCCTAACCTCCACTACACACACTCCTAGTCATTTTTTATAATATTCTTTTATTTTAGCCTTGACTGGAGCACCCAAGATGGTACTAGGCACCCATGGGTGCCCTAGTCCCACAAGGTCACCCTAGTCCTTTTCACACTTTCTCGCCACTTTTTGGGTTCTTTATAACCATTTGAGATCTTTGTCTTTTTTGTTGTCAGCCATTGCGGGGTAATTACAAAATTAGATCAAGAGAACCCTATAATTATAAAGATGTGAGACCATAATGAGGGACCAAGCAATAATCACTACTATCATCCATCTAGAGTTGCATCCATATATTACATTAGAGATCACTTGCATCCACATAGCTCCATCACAAGGCACAACGTTAGGACATCTGCATCCCACAAGCATAGGGGGAGGATTTTATTGTATTCCATGCACACATTCTATTAGATTTTCTACATCTAGTTATTACTTACTACTTCACAAAGAGTGACTGGCATAAGATCACCTAGGGCACACTATGCACACACATGCCAGAATAACATTTGGGTCTGAAATGTAGTGCAACACTCAGTAAATCCACTGTTGTGGAAGCTAAGGTCATTCCGACCCATTCATATGCATTTTTCTTTTTTAGGGATTGATGTTTGTTTAGGGTTTTACAAAAAAATTATTCATTTTGGGACATCAGCGACATCTAGAGCGAAGACAACGAATTTGGTGTGACAAACAAAGGTGAGGGCTTTGAACCATATGTCGAACTTGTAAAAACTAGTTCTAAAGCTTTTACACAAACCAAGGCACCCATTATGCATACCGAGTTCCCTTAGGTGCCCCAACCCCTCTCAAAGTGCTCCAATCCAGCTCATCGGCCTAGATCCATCCTTTTCGTGGTTCTTGCATAGTCATTATTGCTTCCGTTTCCTCGGTCACCTCTCGAGACACAAATCACCTCTATGACATAGTCCCATGAGCATCTCCTATTCAGCTGAGTTATTTCCTCTTCTCTCTTGCACATTAGGGTTTCTATTTTCATTAGATTAGTTGTTTGGGTCATTTACATACTTCTTTATTGTATTCATTTACTGCATTTACATGTCGTTCTAGATTAGATTAACTATATCATGTTTTCCACATTTTAGTTAATCGGTTATAGTAAAGAGTCTCATTTCATCTTACAAGAATAAATCTATCTATTACATAACCACTCATGCATACGTACCTCTACAATCATTTTATAGCTCGTCACGCATACCATACAATCTCTCATTATTTATCCCATTACTGAATAAATCTTACACAACCTATGATACTTTACTACCTTCATACATTATTTATCAAATAGTACATGCATTACCACACACTTGGAGGGCATAATATTCATGCCCCCTCATATGTTAGCATTAGTGCATCTATCTTCTTTGCATTATCATCCATAAATCTTCTCACATATGCACATTCATCTACACTTTAGCATCACCATTACCCGATGACACACTCTTATGCTTCAGTTTACACTTGACTATTGAGGGCTACATACTACACATGAACCCCACACACGCACATTACATGCTACATCTCTTTACATATCTTATAATACATGTCACATTTTACATCTTACTTACCCTACATCATTAGTGTTTCAAAATTTGTGCATCTATACATCATACATACTCTACACATCATACTAGTATTCATCACATATGTGGCACACTCCCATTTTCTACGAGTCTAGCATCATATACTACTCCTCATACATACTACATAGCTAGCACCGTCATACTATTAGGCTATCTACACATCTTGCATTGAATGTTATACATTGCATTTTACACATCTTTCACATCATATGGTCATCTCTTTTCATCACACATATTGCATATTCTTCTATGTGATGCACTCACTAACCTATGATGCACTCTAGTTCCTCGGTCCATACTCAAGTGCCGAGGGTTTACAAATCAAATGGACCTTATCCTACTTATACATTTGTCATTCAACCTTCTATCATGCGACATTACTAGGGTTAGTGACATATGTTATAGGCTAAATGGTCACATATTCCTTCATCTTATCGGTGTATACGCTTTAGGCTACATCACCACTCCTCTATTAATCTTGTAGTGATATACACTTTAGGCTAAATCATCACTCATTTGATCATATTATCATGATATACATTGTGGTTATAGGGTCACATACACACTCATCACTAGGTGACATATCATCAACACACATGCGCACTCATCACAACGCGCTATACACACAACACACAATTCGACCATTTCTCGATGATGCACTCTCCTTTTCGGTTCATCATTGGTATTTGAGGGGAAACCAAATGAACCTCATTACATATAACTCCATTCACTTAGGGGGCACGTGGATCCTATCATCCATCTTGCATTCCATTCCATCCATCCACATCATGTTGCATATCTTGGTTGTTTTTACTCTTGCTTACATTTTCTTGTTCATGTTCACTTATTACACATGCTAGCTAGATATCTTATATGTCATTATCTTTACCATACACACATGTGTGTTCATGTCCTTTTCTAGTTGCACATGTATATTAATTTAATTACCTAAAATTAAATTAATGCACATTCTCACAATATTCATTATTTAATTACCTTAATTAAACTAATTTTCACCTCACCTAGACACCTCACCCCACCACATCACCTAGACACCTTATCATAAACCTATTCTTAACATGTTTCCTTTTACTAGGACTCAATATCCACTTACCATAACTCAAGACTTAGTCCACTTACCATAACTAACTAAGACTTAGTTCAACCCTAAAATCACATGCCTATTCTTCCTCTAACCGCATGCCCACTTATCTAAGCACAACATTCCATTTTGATCCGTGATAATGGACAGAGCTGCAAAAAATATTTCCAAGATCTATCATTTTAGTAAACCTAGGATTTCCCACCTTAACAAATGCATTGGTCAACCCAAAACCGACATCGGTCACCTAAACCATCATTGGTTACCATATATTCACTTTGGTAACCTTGTTTGAGAGGTTGGAAGAATTATTCGAGTTTTGGAGAAGAGAGATCTACATGCAAGCACACACCAGAGCACTCCTACACATCCAAACATCCTGAACCAACACCAAGCACTGATCTGAAAGGAAAGCATTCATGGTAACATTCTGGGAAGCACATTCATGACAACCACCAATTCCATGGATCAACCATCACCTCCATCCAACCACCAGTATCTACAAGTACAAGTAAGTACATTTAGATTTGTATCTTTCCATACTTATTTAGATCAGTTTCTTTATCTTTGTTTAGGAGTCCTAGTCTCCTTTGCATCTCATCACCTCTCACCTTCCTGCCAATCCCTCCACCTAATCACCTACAACCTCTTAACCCTCTCATACTCTAACTCCTACATCTCATTGTTATAAACTCACCATCTCTAGATGTCATTAAGCATCATCATTGTTATCAACCTCACCATCCTTTTTCCATTCTCTCAATCATAGAGAATCATCAAAACCAAACTTCATTGAGTTTCTATCATCCCGACCCTACCAATGTTGGTTAACCTAAACCATCATCGATCTCCTCTCAACCGGCATCAGTCATACCATGATGTCGGTCTTCTATGTCTGGTAAAAATATTCCTATAACAAAACTTCATACCATTCACCCAAATAACCCAAATCACCCAAAACTTGACCCTGACTTCCCAACCACCTTATTTACCTTTCTGACTTCCAGATTTGATCATAACCTAGCCTGTTAGATTATATTTTCTTATTGTACTTGAATGAGACACCTAAATCATATCAACTATAATAGGACATTATTGGTTTACATCATTTCTTGCATTAAGTTGTTTTAAATAGTGGATTGACAGCCATCTAGGAAGTATCACACTTCCTAGATCTAGCATACGCTAGGTAGTCCACTGACATATATTGTTTAATATTCCTCTTATGGTCTTGTTTTGTATTCGCAGGTAGTTCCTCCTAGAAAAAGGAAGTTCTCACAATCAACATTGGATTAGGAAATTAGAACACGTGCACTCTACCTTCCACCTTCATTCATAGGTATTCCTCCTCACCCTTACCTTATCTTTTTTCTCTTACGTATGCATACTATTCGGTGAAACAAAACATTTTTTGGCATATGTCCATTGTGGGACCCTCTCTTGGGTTCATTGCATTTATTCATATAGGAAACCGTTTGTGTGTTTCTTTCCTTTTGAAAAACACATTTAATCTTTCTCCTAGTAATATTCTTTATCTTAATCATGTCTAAATGACATTTTTCATTTGGTGCTTAAAATGAACCAATTCTTCCTTCTTGTTTTGATAGTAGTGAAAAACACTTGACCTATTCATCATTTTCTTCATCAAATATAATTGTTCAATTTGGGTTATAAAATTTGTGTTATTTCATCCTTGTATTACCATTATTAGCTCACATTTAAAAATGAGGGAAACCTATATATTTCACAAGTCATGCCACTCCCATAGTCCATCACAATCCAATGTCACCTATGGAAAATCATCTCTTCTTCTCTCCCAAACTACCAAATTTGAATTTACATCTCCTTAAAAACAACATCCCACCCTAGAATACAATGATCACCCACTTATCTACCTTGGACTCCTCAGAAATTTAATATACGACATGCTTATATCTATCTATCTTTCTGCACTCGCACCCACTTCCACGCCAACTACCATTGTGGTCTCTTAATTAGGTTCCACCTTTGCCATAACTACTACCCCAATGATGTCTATTACACTGTGGTCAATTGTTCCTTCAAGAATGCCTTGAGCATAGCCTCATCTACCCATTTTCCTCTATATACCTTTTCCACAACCACCTCCAATAGCTCGAAACTCACATAAATTTCCAAAATTAGAGTTCTTTCATCCCTTCTCTACCACCCATTACCACGAGATTCATTCTTGACCACCCCATTCTATTTACACTTCACCAATTTCCACTCATCTATCACTTATTCGGGTATTCTAGATTCCACCTATATTTATTCCCCTTCACATTTTCATAGTTGGTTGATCCTTCATCTAGTTAAAATTGTAAGGTAGAGCAAATCCATCAAATAACGTTTCAATTTGCCCCAATGATGATACAGTCTCTCGTAAGGTGTTTAGGATCCTAGAAAAGCTCCCCAAGTGTGTTTAACATCCCACATGCCCCGCTTTAGCCCCTGTGTGCTTTTTTGTTCTCTTTTCCCCTATTTTCTTTGTGTTTTATTCTTCAATGACCAAATCCCCAAATGTATATAGGTGGTAATCTTTGACAACTTCCTAAGGGCGGCGGTCTCAGAACCGCCACCTTGCTCAGGGTGGTGGTCCTTTATGCATTTTCCAAGATGTTCTTTTTAACACGACTCACATAAATTTCAACGTTTACTAGCTTTCTTCACCGCCTTTGACTTTAATTAATATACCATAGTTCCACCGCTGGAATAGTGTTTTGGCATTTTTTATGGTTTAAGAGATCAATTTGGTTTTTACCTTTGGGTAAATGCAAATGCTATAAACAAGTTGTCTTGTGCTCAAGCAAAGGCCCCTCAAAATTTATCTCTCAATTTCTCATTTCAGTAGTTCAGTCTTTTATTTTTCTTAGGATTCATAGTTTAGTTCATTGCATGCTTAGTTAATGTTATTTTGCTATTAGAAAGCCACATATCCATCTTGTCAAATGTTTGTCATTACTTCATGCAATCCGTCAATAGAGCATTTAATTCTCGAAGGAAGCCATTAAAGTTGAATATATCTCTCCTACCCTCGCACTTGAGTTTTGCTTTAGATAAAATAGGATAGTTTCAAGTTCTTGACGTTTTATGTTGCATGACTCGCAATAAATCCCGCTTAGGAATTGCATAACCAAGCTTTGTACTCTTGCGCTATCCCTCTCCTTTCCTCGCATAATTCCATCTATCCCTTTCTCCTTGTTTTGTGCCAAAATCTACTTCCATTTTGATGCTCAGCATTACACACTCTTTTTGGATCCACATGAGCACGAAGGAATGAGGAGATCACACTCGAGGGGACAAAACCACACACACCATTGACCATTCCCACCTATTTCTACAAAATCCAGTTCTATCTTTCTTTTCTAGTTAGAAGCATATCAAATAGAGTAGCCAATCACTTTATTTCAACATCGATTTAACTTTTTCGATATCCAGGGAAGCCATGGGGATTGGGATATTTCGAGAAACTATGATTCATTCCTCACTTCTGAGGTAGGATCGAGAGTCTTTCAAATAGATTAGATCAGTTATTTCATTATTTAGAATAGATTTACAACTACACAGGCAAGTAGCTATACTCGGTTGCTTTGTTTGTTTTAAATTCGTTATTAGATTAATTGTCAATTTCTAGGTATATTAAAAATAGTTTCTCCTTCAATTTCATTCATATAAATTCATCAGAAAAATACAAAAATAGAGAAGTTATATATGTTATAGATATATTTCACATAGTTAATTTTACTTTGTTGCAATTGGATTTACATTGTTGCTTTTGTATGACAATCACTTAGATTGACCTAGAGAGCCCAGAGAATATTCGTATTCAGCCAATCGTGCCTCAACCAAATCTCTTCATAGCAATAACTGATATAGATCAGAATCTTAGGATCCAAGTCTTCCGAACAACGACAAACTTACAACAAGATCGACCTCTCTTCATTAAGCGGGTTAAACATAAAAGATGACCAAGTGCACTTGTGCGTTTTGGTCAAATCAACCAAACTACAAGATTACCCTAGATATATATCCGCATGACTATAAAAATCGCTTAAAACAAGAAATTCATTCAAACCAAATGATCCTTTTCCCACACTTCATAGACACTCTCAAGATATAGATACTATTTAAAATTCGGGTCTACCACAAACGCTTTGTGAGATCTCAAAAGATCACATCAAATGTTAACTTTGAATATAGAGGTTTGAGAAAGCATATTTCTATCCAAATTCAGGGTTAGGGATAATTTTAGTGGCGACCATATTAGGACCATGGCAAACATTCTACCGGTTTGACCCAAAATCCCATGAAGGTAATTTTTCCATAGTCGTGACATAGACATAGATGTTGGCCTATGCACCTTAGTATTCGAATCTACCCACTTCCACCTATTTCGCCGTAGATCATTATCCTTGTTATTTTATCCTTTCTAGGCACCATAGCATGATGCTAACATACTAAGAATTTTTGGGCTACCAAATAATCATCGTAGAGTCTACTTACCCACCATCGATATTCCACTTGTATGCCCAATCATGCGGGTTGATATTGATTGGATATTCGACACACCATCCTTACCATGATCTATCATACCCGATAAGGATTAGGAGGGCCTTCTTTTCACTTAGATTCGTATTTTCCACTACCCATTAGATTGCATCAACATCCCATTTCCATCCCCACCGGCTTCTACCTCAAGAGTTCGGGTGCAAGGAGGCACCCATTCGACTCACTTTTCCATCATACCACCTCCAATGATGCCTCATTATATACCCATGATGATGGAAAATTCCTCACATGTACCTCATTAGATGATTGGAAAAGAAGACATTAGCATTTTCGACGCTCTCGTAACTCCTTGACCTATGATGAAATCTATAATGAGCCTATTCATCCATCCATTCCTATTCACCCATACCCTATGCATTGGGAAATGCCTAAGTTCAACCATTTCAATAGTAAAGAGGACCCGCAACAACACTTGTGGTCATTCAAGCATGGGTGCTACCTAATTTCCCATGATGATGCTTTTCTCTTACAAACATTTCCCATGTCCCTAACAGACCCACCTTAGATTGGTACAGTAGTTTACCTAGACATTCCATCTACTCCTTCAACCAAGTGGCTCAAGCATTCCTGACCACTTCTCGATCAATGTAGTCAAAGAAGGTCATCACCATGACCGACCTATATTCGACACAAAGCAGGTGAAGAAGAATCTATCACAGATTTCATTGTCTCGTGTCAAAAAGTCTTATCAACCAATTAACATTCTAGTTACCTCAAACTAAACTTATTGAGTTGTTCACTAGAGCTTGTTCCAGACACATCTCACCAACTTTGCAAGTATAAACCTTCCGAACCTTCAATGAAGCATTCACCATGGCATGAAAGTTGGAAATTCACGCCATTGAAGAAAATAAAATCCAATTACTAAAACAAGAACACCCCATTCAAACCAAATGATTCTTCTTCATCTTCAAAACCCCAAAATAATTATTCAAAAGCCAAAGGATCTTCCAACGCGGTAGTTCTCAAAGTGGGTCCATCTCATCCCTCTAATCAAGCCCAACCTTCTTCCAATCTTTCCCCTGTCCAGACCTTTCAGTTTCGGTGGGAGCAATGGAAGTACACTTCAATTGAGAGCCCTATTCTTCAATCTTGGAAAAGCTTCTTAAAGTTGGAGCCATTACACTTCCTCCCATAAAACCTCATACTAGTTTTCATCTTGCTCATCCTATGCCTGCATGGTATAAGGAACATGACTACTATAATTATCATCATGTCAAAGGCCATAGTGATGGTAACTACATAACTTTTAAGAACATTGTCCAAGAGATGATAGATAATGGAGACCTCATCATGGACAACCCAAATGCACCGTAGAAAATCAAAATTTTACACATCTTTAAGAAGTCGTTCCCTAACCATAAACCATCATCTAATCAAAATAGTGAACCTTCATCCAATGACAAAAATGTCCATGAAGTCCACATGGTTTTTGATATCATATCATCGTTCCTCAAATTCCACCTATTTCATCTATTGAAGAAATTCTATGCACGAGCTCCTCTACCCAAGGAGCATACCTCTTCTACTCCTTCACCCACAGAGGAGTCCCCTTCATCTCCCCTTCTCTCATGGAGGAACCCACTTTTTACTGATGTCATTTCACCGTCTACCTCACAACCTACCAAATAGTCAACAATATTAATTCTCCCATCCATGGAGAATCATCATCACCTTCTCCTCCACCAAGGGAGAAGTCTACCTCACCCCACCTACCATCTCTCCTACCCATGGGAGATTCTTTAGACATGCCACTACCTGTTGGGGGAAATTCTCCCTCAGCATCCTAGACCCCATTGACATGATCTCAACTCTTTTACCCACAGAGTCCGAGGCTAGCCAATTCCCTGTCTCACAGACATATTTTACAGGGATTTCCACCAAACCAACTCCATCTTCTCCTACAGTAGTCCCATTTTCATGGTGGTTGATCACTTGGATTACGTTGATAATTCCATGCTCTGGGGACATCTTCGGCTCCCCTTTTCACTCAAATGCAAATGTTGCTTGAAGATACTTCCATGATCTACCCAAAGGTATTTCCAACAACTAGATCAACCCTGACCATGCCTATCAAAATGGATTCTTCTCATCCCATCTCTACCTACATCCAAACCTTTACCCATGACTAAAACCATTCCAATACCTAAGAACCTACCCACACCTATATCTTCATCTATATCTAGACCCATCACTACCTTGGGTGTCATGTCACATCAAGCCTTACCCATCCACCTATCAAATTGATTTAGCCACATCTTCCCAAACCCACACCAACATTATTCCTCCACCTAAAAGGAAGACCCAACCTTCTAGGCCACATACCAGTCTCACCTACCACACCTTTGTCACCTTCACCCCTTCCATCCATCCTAGGGCCTCACCCATCAACCCTAGACCAAACAATCTCCTACCCAAGGCCAGTCAAAAGCTAAGAAACCTATTGCTTCATCACAAGCCTTCATTACACCTCATTTACCCACAACCAAACACCCTCACCCTCACCCGTGCACTTCTACCACCTATACCTCCACCAATTACTTACTATAACCCCAACTTTTCCTATACAACTTCAACCCATACCATCCACCCAACCTCTACCAACCACTTCCACACAACTCGGTTGTCCCCATGGGTAACCCATCCTCTTCCACCATCTACTTTCCCTTTTGCATCACGTACTCCCATGTCACCTTTACCCAAGAAGGTGCAACCCAAAGATAAGAACCCACTACCCTCCAATAAGGTAGTTAAACCAACAAAACCTTCCATCATAGCTCTTCTACCACACCTTTACCCAAGAAGATGCCATCAAAACCTAAGACAATACCACTTACCAAACCAATGGGCCAACCCATTCCTCCTCCTATAATGCCTCTTCCCTCACGATCATCCACACCTTTACCCAAACCCACACTCACTTCCCATTGTGATCCATTGGTAGGGTCCTACACCAACATTTTAACCAACCTCTTAGAGACTTCCATCATCACATTACCACCGCTTTGACCTTACAATCCTCTCAAACCCAAACCAAAAGGGTTTGATGAAACCAAGATTTGTGCCTATCATCATGTGTCAGGACATGATGTAGAAAATTGTAAGGCTCTAAAAATTGTTCTTCTCCAACTTTGTCCTCCTAAACAAAATTTTGATGATGATGACCTTCTTGATGAGGACCATGTTCCACCTTCACCTGTCACCACACATCATCATCCCTTTCTTCTTCAACAACCTACATCTCCACCCCCACAACCCTTTTTTCCACCTCCAAAATTTGAGATCAACATGGTCCATATCAGAGAGTTGGCCAAATCACCACCCAAATGCCAGTGTGTCATACACACTTCACAAGGATTTTCCCCCATTAGGTTTTTTCCATCATGTCATTACACTACACTACTCATCCTACACCTTCTCCATTTACCACCTCCCCTCATATTAACATGGTCCAAGTTGCCACCCACCCCAAAAAGACAAAGGAAAAGAAAAAGCAACTAGCCCATCAACCAACCCCATGCCCAATATACCATCTAGCACCCACACCCAAAATCACCATTCGAGGACCCACATACCCTATCTCTGATGGGGTCACCCATCGCACAATGATAAAATAATTACATCAATCTCCTCTAAAGATGTCTTTGTATGATCTCGTCCAAACTTCTAAATCTCATAGACAAGCCCTTATGGAGGTTTTACAATCCATCAAAGTTTTACCCAATGACCCCACACCAGTGGCCTCCATTATCACCCCTCACCATGTGGCCTCACTTACCAAATCATCTCCTTCTTCTACCCCCATGCCTACTCATCAAGTCACCACCCTCGCTTCTCTAGATGAGGAGATTGTACCTCTCCAATCAGATGATCTTGATCCCACCCTTTTCATTTCCATCTATATCGATAACATACGTGCATACGACACATCATGATCGATGGTGGTGCTAGTATTAACATCATCTCCTCCCACATGTACAATCAAATGTGCATCCCTTCCAATTATATGCATAATAACCCAGTTATGTTGCTCCTTTCAACGATGCCATCACCTCCACCCTTGGCACCATTATTCTCCATGTTCGTGTGGGCCCTCACACTTGTCCTAGAATTATTCTACATCTTAGAGGGAGAGTTCCAGTATAACCTATTGCTCAACAAGACCTTGGATTCACATCATGGGTTGTGTCCCTTCAACTTTACACCATTGTGTAAAATTCAAACATGAAGGGCATAACTATACCATCCCCATCGACCCATCACCATTCAAAACTTGTAACATGTTGTACCAACCTAATGATGTACTTGTACTAGTCAAGGCATCTACCACTACCCCCACTTCTCCTTCACCCACGACCCCATCCACCAATGTTGCCACCACCTCTCCCACACCTAACTCTTCTATTCCTACTATTGCCATAGCCTCCTCTCAGCTGACCCATCTACTTCCCAACCAACCGATACCCCTCCTACCCAATCATCTAGTGATTCATCTATCCCCACTACCCATATATCTACTACTGATCCCTTAGAAGGTGTTTTTCAATGCCTCACTCTGGGGAGTACCACCTCTACAATATCAACACATTCCTCACTCCGCAAGAGTATGGAAACCTATTGCACAACCCTCATTATGACTACCACATAGTGAGGTTTTCCTTATGGTCCTCCCCACCTTCACACTAACTTAACATATGGGGACTTGATACTACCACTTATTCACCCAAACCTCCATCCCAAACATGACCATTTTCATCTACCTCCAATCTCTTACTAACCACTACTTCACCCACACTTTCCTTCATCACTTGCACATGGAAAGGCTTTGGCTTCGGTTTTTATGAACAAGGCCATCATACCATCATTTCATGTACCACCCATAAACACAATGATCATAGTGGCATTGGATTTTCCACACCATCTTCCAAGAAGGCCCACATCGACCTCATTGAGGAAGAAAACCTTCTCCACCCCATTCACCAATGTCACACCACCACCTTCACCCACGAGTCCATAGATCCCGAATCTATTCCTCCTAACTTTTTTTTTTGAACATGATTTCCCTGGGACCTCTACTTATCAACGTGATGGCGAGGCTCCTCTTCTTTTCCCTTCCTGTATCCTAACATGATCGATGATGATACACCTTCTATTAACATCATTCAATGTCAAGATGATGAGTCTATACTCACCTACCTTGGTGTGAAGATTCTTATATTCACCATTCATTACCTTCTAAGACGCAAACCATGTTGAATGAATCAACCATCAAATCAACATTAACACTCAGATGACCCACACATTCTAAAGATAGGCCAATCTTTAGATGTTGCTAAATAGAAGCTTTTACTTCTTTCCTCCGGACCATAGCAATGCTTTTTCTTGGTCCTATGTTGATATGCCCAGTATTGACCCAAACATTGTGGTCCACAATATCATAACCATTCCTGATGCCAAACCCATAAAACAAAAGCTGTGGAAAATGCATCCTCACATTGCTCTTCTTGTCAAAGAAGAACTTCAACGCCTTCTCTCGTTTCCTTCATCCTACCCATTGACTATCCCCAATGGATTTCTAATATCGTTCCTATCACAAAAGTGACAGGGGGACTCCACATTTGCACATGGATTTCCATGACCTCAACTTAGCTTGCCCCAAAGATGATTTTCCTCTACCAGGCATTGACCAACTAGTTGATCTCACCACCGCCATGAGATGCTATCACTCATGGATGGTTTCTCGGGTTATAATCAAATATTACTCACTCTAGAAGATCAACACAAAACTTCCTTCATCACTCCTTGGGGACCTTCTACTATCGAGTCATGCCTTTTGGCCTTAAAAATGTTGGTGCTACATATCAATGAGCCATGACTTATATCTTCCATGACATCATGCATCACATATTGAAGATTACGTAGATGACCTTCTTGCCAAATCCAAACATCGGGCCAAACACCTAATAGTCCTTAAGGTCATCTTTGACCACCTCATCAAGTATTGTGTTCACCTTCAACCTAAGAAGTGTGTCTTCATGGTGCTTTCAGGAAAACTCCTTGGTTTCATCATTTCTTTGTGTGGCATAGAAGTCATCCTGCTAAAGTAAAGGCTATTCTCAAAATGCCTCCACCTACTAATCTCCATCATCAACTTTGAAGTTTGCAAGGTAAGTTACAATCTATCCGTCAGTTTATTTCACAACTTTTTGACTATTATCAACCATTTCATCATCTCCTCAAAAAGGATGTCTCATTCAAATGGGATGATGAATGCCACAAAGCCTTTGACACCTTAAAAAAATACCTTCTTCAACCACCGGTGCTCATTCCCCCTAAAGATGACCAACCCTTTTACCTATACATTTCTGCTACTACTGACCATTCCTTAGGTGTCATGCTCACTCATCACGATGAGCAACACAGAGAAAAAGGTTTATTACATAAGTCATACACTTTTGGACTACGAAACTAGGTACACCCATGCTGAAAAATTCTTAGCCTTAGTTTTTGTCACCACTAAACTTCATCATTACCTACTCAACCACAAAACCTTTTCATCACTAACACTAATCCCCTACATTACATGTATGCCAAACCCTACCAACATCAATGTGTTGCATGTTGGCTCATGCTTCTTGCAGACCTTGACCTCAAATTCATCCATCAAAATTTTCAAAGGCCAAGCCATCACTGACCAAACTAGCAGACACACCTCTTTCTGAGATCAACCCTCTAACTTTGATTTCCTAGATGAATCCATTACTACCCTCTCTTTGGATGATACCACTTACCAGATGACCTTATTCTTTGATGGTTCCAAATGTCAGCATGGAGGTGGTGCAGTGTTATCCTCATTCCTCTTGATGGTGAACCTATGCCTTTATCTTTCAAACTAGATTTTGATTGCACTAACAACATCACCGAATATGAAGCACTCATATTAGGCCTTCAAACCACCATCTCCCTAGATGTTAAATCAATTAATATCTTTGGTGATTCCCAATTGGTTATAAACCAAGTCAATGGTATATACCAGTGTCATAATGAAATACTCCAAAAGTACAAATGTCATGTCGACATACTTTTGACTACCTTTGACCATTACAAACTTCAAACCACCCCACATTCTACTAATAAATTTGTGGATACCATGGCCTTCCTAGCTTCTCAGATACCCACTTCACCTTCCGACTCCAAAATATTTGTCACAATACAAAGGTTGTAATCACCCTCTTATTTATCTCATGAGGTCAACTCCATCGGAACCATTGCACCTAACCCACGTGACCTTTGGTATAAGTAGTTTGCAGACTACCTTTCCCTTTCCATTCTACCTCCCGATCTCACTCATAATGGACAATGCACCTTTCTTAAAGGTGTCTCTCACTATGTCATCATGGGTGGTCTCCTTTATAAATGTGGCTTTGATGGTATTCTCTTACGATGCCTTACAAGTTCTGAAATTCCTTACACCATCAAGGAAGTTCACGATGAATTTGTGGAGGTCACTTTAGTGGCTTAGCTATCACTAAACACATTCTTCACCTTGGCTATTATTGGCCAACCCTAAACCATGATTATTGTGACTATGTCAAACATTGTGTGAAATTCCAACAACATGCTAATCTTCATCACACACCTAGTCATGCCTTACAGGTCACACGAGACCTTTGGCCTTTCTCTCAATGGGGTTTGGATCTTGTTGAGAGATCAATCCTCATTCTTCACAATGCCATCAATGGATTATAACCACTACTAAATACTACACTAAATGGGTAGAAGCCATTCCCCTCATTTCTACAAAAGCCAAGAAAATATGTGAATTCATCAACCATCACATCATTTTTCACTTTGGTGTCCCTCACCACCTCATCACTGATAATAATAAAAGCAATTCAAAAACAAAACCCTACGAAAATATTTGTGATGCTTTTGGCATTCAACTCAGTTTCTCATCACCTTATTACCCACAAACAAATGGCCAAGAAGAAATCAACCAATAAAACCTTGAACAAAATTCTTATGAAAGTAGTTGATGATACTGGGAAGGATTGGCATACACACATTCCTTTCACCTTGTGGGCTTACCACACTAGTATTCACACTTCAATATAGCCACACCTTTCTCTCTGGTCTACGGTACCAAGGTTGTCTTGCCTCTCGAAGTCTAGATTCCATCTCTCCACATCTCACTACAAGACATGCTCAACGATGATGACTTTCACTAGACCGTTTGGCACAACTTGAGTTATTAGATGAACATGTCATCTCAATGCTCTTGATCATCTCCAAATCTACCAAAAATGTATCAAACATGTGCCTATGAAAAACATGTCCATGAATGAACCTTCCAGGTCGGACCTCATCCTGAAGGAAAATCAACATGTAACCAAAGAAGAGAAAAGTAAACGGGGAAAATTTTCTCCTAATTGGCTTGGACCCTATATCATTACTCATGCCTATGGATCAGGTGCTTATCATTTGTCTTCACTTGAAGGTAAACCCAAACCTGAGCCCCTCAATGCCTTGCATCTTAGACCATTTTATTGTTGAAATCAAGTCCTATATCACCTTCTGTCTATTGACCGCTCATCCCTTGAGCATCATTCACCTTCCATGTTACCCATTTTGAGGATCAATGACTAAACAAGAATCATGTGATTACCCATCACCTTTTCAACCTTATCTTCAATATGAGTACCATGGCTCTACTCATGGCATGATTCTCATGGATACTTTTCATCTTTTTCAAAGATGGAATCCCATGGTCATTCATCACTTGAAACCATCTCTTTCATAGTTAACCTCTGTGTGTTATGGTTTTGTCTTCTAAACAAGAACCTAATCTTCCTCTATAGTCTTGTCCATGACTTAAAAACGTCCAAAAGAAAATGGGATTCAACTCCTTGAGTCAAACTTCCAGCAAAAATATGACTCCCTCAAAAGGGACATCTCTTCTCTCTATCTCTCACCACTATAAATAGATTGCTCCCTCAAGGACAAGCTATATAAAGTCATTGCAAAATATAAAAAATATTCAGAAGCTTCCCACATTGATCAACTTCACGAAGACCTCAAGGAGATAATATACTCATCCCATATAGACTTCCCGCATCAATCAATCTATCAAAAAAAAAAAAAAAAGAAGAAAATGATAACTTTTTTCATGGACTTGCCTATTTTTTATCATGGGTTTCTTGCTAGGTAAACATGTTGTCATACACTAAGTTACGCTAAACCACCCATTTTCACCTCATTTCCTTTTCACCCTAATTTTCTATCTACTCAAGGGACTTTCCATAACTGTGACATTTCATGATCATGTGACTTTCTTCACCCTTAGAATAGTCCATTATGCAATGCCTTTAGGGTCTTACGTTCATAAGCCCATCTTTGGTATGGTAGACTCATTAGGTTCTTATCAATTAAGTGGCTCTTTTACCACCTCTTACCATTCACCTTCTTCATTACTTATTGATTACCCTATATAGACTAGACCATCGACACCTACATTTTAAAATATTTCCACTATCACCTAAGACTCTAACCATGCCTATGACCTAGACTCAACCATGCCTATGACCTAGACTCAATCATGCCTAAACCTACCAACCATTCCTCTAATTCCATCCTCTATTCATTTCTTCCCTAGCTTATGGGAGAACTACATCGGCCTGAGGCCCCTTTTCATGGGGCTATGTAGGCAACACTCCTAGGGCATGGGGCCCTTGAGGTTAGCTCAACCACTCTTTACCCTAACCTATTTTCCCCATTTTTTCTATTAATATTCTATCTTAATTTCCATTTTTATATAACACTTGGAAAATTACCACACATACATATCTACCATGTTATCACATCATAAAAACATCCAATCAATCATTTCACATTTCCATAATATCAAAGATTTTGGAAATTTACACCATAACATACATATAACTCATCATTTATTTCCCATGTTACCAATAACTTGGAAATTAAATCAAAATTAAAAAAGACTCCATCATGCCTAAACCGACCTACTCCATCATGCCTAAATCATGCCTAAACCACCTAACTCCATCATGCCTAAACTCCACTCCATCATGCCTAAACCGACCTAACTCCATCATGCCTAAACCAACTCCATCATGCCTAAACTAACCTAACTCCATCATGCCTAAACCTAACTAACCTCCATCATGCCTAAACCAACCAACTTGATCCATCATGCCTAAACCAACCTAACTCCACCATGCCTAATCCACCTAGTTTCCACCCATATACATATAACAATGAAAATTTTACAACACAAGTACATCATCCATCCATAAATCTCATCATCTATATATAAATGGGAGAGTTTGTGTATCCATCAATATATATATATATATATAAAAAATAATACAAGTCTCAAAAAAATCTCATATATACCTCACCATCTTTGACACGCAGGCCGGTATATATGATAATAAAATCTCAAAAAAATCTCTCATGTATGTACAACCTCACTATCATCATCATGCACAGGCCGATATATATAAAAAAAAAATAAAAAATGATGATGATAAAATATCATCAATCATCATCCCATCTCGATGTCCATGTCCGGTCTCATCATCTCTCCTCCTCCATCCTCGATGCACCTCGCCATCATCTCTCCACCCTCTATGGGTCTAGGTCTCACCTCTCCTAGCCTGCAACTGGTCAGGCCTCCCATGAACTAGTGGCCTCACCCTGACCCTGTCTCTGGGCTCTCTCCCCCCTGTACTCTCTACACTATGTGTGTGAGATCTCGTCCTCTCACTCAAGGCCTATTGTACCTATACTCTACATAGAAGGGACATCTATCCTCGAAATAGTAGTCAAATGATCCTGATAGTATCTAGCCTCATTCAGGGCATCCCTAAATCTAGCCATCGACACTATCTGTGGGGGTGTCATAGGTCTCACAACAACCTGCGAGCTCTTTCTCTTCTGCTACTGGTGGCCTCATCCCTATACTCTGACCCCTTCCCTCCTCCCTGTACCATGGGACCTATCCCACTACTTCCTATAAAATGGGACCCTATCCCTGGGCCTGTGAGGGTGCATTTGTGTGTGTGACTGGGCTCAGGGGCCACAATCTATGATGCACTGTGCAAGTGGCCAAATGACCCTACAAACTTACTATCTACACCTGTAAGGTGGCCCTATCCCCCATCACCATCCCCACCTTGTGTGGGTACTTTCCCCTATGTAACCTGGGCTGAAGGGCTACTACCTATGCCTGTAATGTGGTAACCTGTGCCTCGATCCTATCATCTACCCCTACACTACTCCTAGCTATGTGTGTCAAAAGGGTAGCCACCTACCCCTATAATGTGTCCTCTGAACCATAATCATGGCTAGGTCAGCTTCCCCTAGCCTCTCGTGGTGGTGTTGCCATAGTTACTGCTTCCCACCACCACTGCATATATCTATTTCTATAACTCCGACATCATCAATCACCAGTCCACCACCTCTCCTCCTCCCTTTCATCAACACCATCGGCTGTGGTGGTAGAGGCATAGGCCTCTCCACATCATCTCTCTCTATACTATGAGGGAATGGTGGAGGCACATCCTGAGGTAGCCCAAACTATCATCTAGACCCTATCCATGGGTATCATCTCATGCTCTCTGACATGGTGTCCCTCTATCCATCTGAGTAGTTGTAGCTCATCTAACTCTACTTCCATCTTCCTATATGAAGGAAGCCAACATATGGCCTCCAAATGATGTCCACTCCAGAAAACCCCTCTAGTATGCACTGTAGTATGCTACATCATGTGTAGCCCTAACAACCCTGCACTCTCCAACAACAGGCACCCAATGCCTATAGCCAACTCAAACCAAGCCCACATCAAATGCATCAGGTGGGGCATACCAACTGATGCACACATATGATGTGCTCATATGCCCAATAGTGAAGAAGAAAGGTACAACACAAACTGAACCTCTGTAGCCTCCCATAGGCCCATAGCTCCTATATAACTACACCAAGAATGTTGGTGCCCAAGAAAATGGGTCCTATCCTCCATCATGTCATGGAGAACCCCCATCAACACCTCATGGGAATCTCCCACCCTCCACATCTAGTAATGCAAAACAACACACTACCTCCATAATCAAGACAACCAACCTCATCTCCTAGGATGGGCCACGTACATATCTCCATAGCTCAAGCTCACGCTACTATGGAACCTCATCTCTCACCATCCCTCTCCAAACACCACCAACATCATCTCTCTGATGCCTCTAAGAAATCAAATAAACCTTCTCTCCCACTATAGGTAGCCACAGATCTTATATACATCCTCCAGGGTGACTGTGATCTCACCTCATCGGTAAATGAAATGTGTTGTCATTTGAATCCCATCTATCGATGAGTGTGACCATCAAGCTCAGCTCTCAACTATATGTGCCTATAGCATCAGATCCCAATCAGGCCGACATCCATCACATGCCTCCACTCCTCTATGGTCACACTCATCATACCACTACCACTAATAGTAGCAATAAGGGTGGTACTTTATCCTCACATCCATAGCTGGTCCCTAGCCTACATCCAACAAACCACAACATTGTTAAACCTTAACCATACCCAACATAACTCTTAACCAACCAACCTATTCCCAAGACCCTCCTACTTATTACCCCATAACCACACCCCAACCCTAAAGACTACCCCTTTTCCCCCATCCCAATTTCCCATCCCTCAACTCATACCTATTTGAACATATTACCCTACCCATTCTCACTAAACCTACCTTTATATCTCATTACCTATCTTTCCCTCCCACCCTATCTCATTTATTGACCTATTTTCCCTAGATCCACCAGACATCATCACTCTTGACCAATCGGTCCATCATAACCAATCGGTCATCACATCACCTAATACTTGACTGATGTCAACCAAGGCCAACCGATGTCGACCAACCCTTGACCATCGTCGTCGGTCATTTCATGCAAGTCAAAATCCACAAAACCCCTACCCTATTTTTCAAAAATTCACAAATCTGACCTAATAACCTACTCTAACCCACCCAAACCTATCCTAGCTTCATTCCCAATCCTATTTAACCTACATTGACCTTCCCACCCCTCATTTCCTTCATTTTTACCCATAAATTTCAAAAATTAAAATTACACCCAAATTTTAAACAAAACCAATTTCAACAACCTATTTCAACAAAAATGAAGGATCGGATAGAATCCTACCTCATCTCGTGTCTTTGGCATGGTGGTACATACATCTGGCCACTACACCGGTGGCCCACCCGATCCCTCTCCCCTCCTCCATCCATGCCCAAATCAACACCTCACCCCACAAATGAATGAAATCACTCAAACCGATCTCGTGGACCCACCTAATCAAATGCCAATCACCCACTACGAGGCTCACCAACTCAGCTCTCCATCTCATTCTCACTTTCCAACTTTCCACCTCTCTGTCATTTTCTACAATTGGAAAATGACAAATGATTCCATAAAAAGTGAAATTTTCCTTTTTTAACCCCAATTCAACATGACCACATCGGTCATATTTGTGCCCTAGCCAACCAACGTCGGTCACCATATAACCGACATCGGTCAACCCTTATAGTTGTTTTCCCATGCTAGGCTTCTTTTTCCTACAACCATTATTGCTCAAACACCTTTTATCATTACGACACCTATTGAACCTTACCTACAAGCCCAAACTACCCCTACATTTCCTTAGTTGCATCTCAGGATTTGTTATTTTACCTATACCTTGGCCTTACCCATGTCATGACCTATTTTCCTAACCTTGACCTACTACTTGGTGTGACCATTGACCTTATGTACTCACTTTATACCTTGTGATGTTGTTACCTATGTTGTTTTAGCCTAACAACCATACCTTTCCTATTGTCATGTCATTTATCCCGACCAAACCTTTGGTGTACCAAAACATACCTAAATGTTCCTGCACCTAACCTATGTTGTGTTTCTAGACCATATCCTATACCTTGGATACCTAAATCACTTCACCCTTGTTTGGATAAACCTATCGACCTTGATGATGTAGAGTTTGCAAGCTCTTCAACTTGGTACCATGTTGCAATCTATACGTGTGTGTGTTTGATTTCATTACCCATTACCCATTTACCCACCCTTTGACCCTGCCTATTACCTATTACCCAAGTTGACCACCATCACCCTTTCCCATAGTATACTCATACCTTCCCCACCTACCTCACTCACTTCACCACTACACATTTATCAAACCACTCACCGATTCCATATTACACCTCATCAGTTTCTAGTTTGAGGGGGATCACCTTCACCCACACATGGGGCAATCACTTCCTATTTTTTTCAAAGCATCGCTTACCAATACAAGCTACATGACAAAAAGGGGAAAATGTAGACACCAAATTTGGGTCACACTCCCCCTTTACCCCACATGTATATTAATTTAATTACCTACAATTAAATTAATGCCCATT
Source organism: Taxus wallichiana var. yunnanensis (assembly GCA_018340775.1). Classification (NCBI taxonomy): domain Eukaryota; kingdom Viridiplantae; phylum Streptophyta; class Pinopsida; order Cupressales; family Taxaceae; genus Taxus; species Taxus wallichiana. The sequence goes on from CM031234.1 coordinate 547,832,793, forward strand.
CTCACAATATTCATTATTTAATTACCTTAATTAAACTAATTTCCACCTCACCTAGACACCTCACCCCACCACATCACCTAGACACCTCATCATAAACCTATTCTTAGCATGTTTCCTTTTACTAGGACTCAATCTCCACTTACCATAACTAACTAAGACTTAGTCCTACTTACCATAACTAACTAAGACTTAGTTCAACCCTAAAATCACATGCCTATTCTTCCTCTAACCACATGCCCACTTATCTAAGTGCAACATTCCATTTTGATCCAAAATGGAATGGATAGAGCTGGCCAAAAAGATTGCCAAGATCTATCATTTTTAGTAAACCTAGGATTTCCCACCTTAACCGACACCGGTCAACCCAAAACCGATGCCGGTCACCCTAAACCATCATTTGGTTACCATATATTCACTTTGGTAACCTTGTTTGAGAGGTTGGAAGAATTATTCAAGTTTTGGAGAGAGATCTACATGCATGCAAGCACGCACTAGAGCACTCCTACACATCCAGACATCCTGAACCAACACCAAGCACTATCTAAAAGGAAAGCATTCATGGTAACATAATTCTAGAAGCACATCATGCAACATGGGCAATCTACCACCAGTTCCATGGATCAACCATCACCTCCATCCAACCACTAGGTCTATAAGTACAAGTAAGTACATTTAGATCTATATCTTTCCATACTTATTTAGATCAGTTTCTTTATCTCTTTTTTAGGAGTCCTAGTCTCCTTTACATCTCATCACCTCTCACCTTCCTGCCAATCCCTCCACCTAATCACCTACAACCTCCTCAACCTCCATACCCACTCTAGACATCTCTGAGTATTCCCAACACTATCATCAACCTCACCATTCTCTGTCCATTCTCTGTGCAATCACAGAGAATCATCAAAACCAAACTTCATTGAGTTTCTATCATCCCGACCCTACCGACACATGCTGTTAACCTAAACCATCATCGGTCTCCTCTCAACCGACATCGGTCATACCAGACCGACGTCGGTCTCTATGTGTCTAGTAAATCTACCTATAACAACAACCTCATAACATTTACCCAAATAACCCAAACCACTCAAAACTTGACCTTGACTTGTCCCAACCACCTTATTTACCTATCTAACTTCCATATCTGATCATAACCTAGCCTGTTAGATTAGATTTTCTTATTGTACTTGAATGAGACACCTAAATCATATCAACTACAGTAGGACATTATTGGTTTACATCATTTCTTGCATTAAGTTGTTTTAAACAAAGGATTAATGACCATCTAGAAGTATCACACTTCTCGGATCTAGCATACGCTAGGTAATTCCACCGACATATATTGTTATCATGAGTAGTGTCCCATGTTTGCAACCCTCTTTGGCGGTCTATGATTTTTCTTCTTACGTGTTTACTAGCCTTTTAGCTTCTACATTATTTGGTAGCTTACACTTGTCGCTTTACATACATGTTTGTCCATACTAACACTTATTTTTAGCCACTTGTTTACATCCACCTTGGTTTCTATGAAGCACATTACCTTCCCCTGCAGGTACAATTTATGTGGTTGGTCCTCTTTTGGGGTCGTATTCTCCTATTAATGACATCGCATACACCCCCAAAGGGGGCATCATTTAGGATTTTACACACTACACAATTCTTTCTATCAAGATACAGCTTCATTTTAGTTTTTTTCCCCTAACATTATGGGTTATACGATGAGTGGGTTCGAGACACTCTATAAACCCCATACACAACGGATTTTACAAGACATGGTTGTTCTTAGCGTTATATGGAGTAGTTATAGGTTAGAGGATACAACGGATTTCCTCTCTACACTATTTTAGCCATGGCGTCGATTGCCCAAAAACCAGCAAGACAGAGATCTCTTCATACATCTTCAAGGAAACAATCACATGTTGAAGAATAATGGAGCTTTCTCCCTATACTTCTTTGGCCAGGGTGGCATCAGATCACCCAAAAACTCGCAGTACAGGATATCCTTTCTTCACCCTTTCTCTCATCGTGGATCAGGTGCACATGTTCCTTTTACATTTTTCATAATTCTATTTACAATCTTCTTACTATATACATGCAGTTTTTACATAAATGTGTATTTGATCGCTTGATCATCTTCTCCTTTGTAGGTACATTTGTATGAGAAGCAAGCAGTCAACAACAACCACAACAAAGGTGTCAACAACAACAACATTCTCTAGTAGCACACACCTCATACTAACATGCAGGTATGTCACACACATCAACAACTACACATGTGTTTCCACCTTAGGTTCACTCTCACCACTTTTTACACTTTTACATCTTTAGTTTCCATGCTCCACTATTTTATCATTCCACACTTCGCCTAATCAAAGACACTTTCTACATCACTCTACATGGATTATCGATACACATCTCTATATACTTTATGTTACTAAGCTTTCGCTCACTAACATAAAGTGGGGGAAATGTAGTCGCAAAATCACACACTTTAGACATTATTTAGTCTCAATCTCATATTATTATTCATATGGTTTTGAATGGAGACAATATTAATTAACCCATGTCCTTTGGCCATTTTACTTTACTTATTGTTGTCATTGCCAACCTCCCGCATCCATTCGCCCAACCAGCTTCTAACATTTGGCGTCATTTTATATTTAATCGGGCATTTGGCCCTTACTAGGGTACCCTGGTCCCATTTGGGGCGCCCGAGCCTTATTACATTTTCCCACCACTTGTTGGGCAATTTCTATCTGTTTGAGCTTTATATCTTTTTAGTGGTCACCTTTTCTTTGGGTTAATTATGAAATTTTAACAAGAGAACTATATAAATATAAAGTTAGGAGACCATAATGAGGGACCAAGCACTAAGCACTACTACCATAACCTAAAGTTATATCCATCAAAGGCTCTATTTACATCCATCTAGCTTAATCGCAAAGCACAAGATTGGTTCATCTGCATCACACTGCATAGGAGGAAAGTTTATTCTATTCCATCCACCATTTTATTACATTTCTACACATAGTTATTTATCACTACTTTCACAAAGTACGACTGGCACAAGAGCACCTAGGGCATGATTGCACACATAAGCACATAGAACTACATCAGGTCTAAGATGTAGTGCAACAATCAGTTAGTAAGTCCACCATTGTGGCCGTTGAGGATAGTCTGACCCTTCATATGCATCTTTATTTTTAGGGGTTTGATACTTGTCTTAGGGTTTTGTAGGTCTCTCCTTCATCACTGATTTCCAATGACATATTCAAGTAGTCCAATGACACTAGTGTGAGAATAAGAGAACATAAATGATCATTTAGTGATACCTCAAAGGAGGTTTGTAGAGATTTTTCACAGACCAAGGCACCCATATCTCAAACTAGGGCACCCATAGGTGCCCCTATACCTCTCCAAGTGCCCTAGTCCAGCCTATTATTCCATATATGTGTTTTCTAGGGCTTTTTTGTATTTGTTCCCGTATTCTATTCACCTAATTTATTCTGCAACACAAATCCTAGGAATTTTTGAATCAGCTTAAGCTCATTCTAATTCTTCTTACACTTTAGGGTTTTCTATTTTCATAGCTTATATTGCTTTGGTAATTTTTCTTTATGAATCTATCTCATTATCTAATGTTGTTCTTAATATTATATTAACTATATAATTAGAATAATTCCACATCTTTTTAGTTAATCAACGACACATAGCACAAATGGGGTATGTGCCCCATAATATGCCTATGTTGTGACCTTATGTGAGAGGTGGTGTGCAGATACTTGTACTTTTTGGTTTCCTATTGTGAGATGACAATCACATTGATGATGTGTATTACATATTGTGATTCACATTGTTGGGGAGAGATTACATGTTATGTCATTGGAGGATATGGAGAGACAAATACAAGCCGCGACAAGATATTTTGTGGGAACTTGGGTACCTACCAAGGCCCATATCAGCTTGGATGCTATTTTGAGGTTAGGGGTTTCACGATGGTGGAAATTCATAGTCGTGGTTATTGCTTTCGCCTATCACAGTAGAGGGGGGAGGTTTGGGAATCTTGTATAAGATGCATGATATATATCGTTGGATTGAGGAGGAGAGTACCAGATATGCATGGGCACGGTGTGTGTTGGTCCACCTATATAGATTCACACATGCCGAGCATGGAGGCGAGATAGGTGATACGACACTATTGCATGTATGGGCCTATGAGCACATAGTAGTGTTGAGGCCAGTTGGAGGTCTGTGAGTAGAGTGAGCTAGACTAGATATATATGCGAGGAAATGGGTTGGTGTGCGTGGGTGTACGATGGATAGTGATACTTGTATGGCATTGATAGATAGGATGGGGCCTGAGGCAGTGATGTGGAGGCCATACTGAGACTATAGAGGATGGTCGAGAGGATGCTTTATAGAGCTATGGTACATATTGTAGACACATAAATTCTGATTTTGTAATCTTATTGCCAAACATACACAAATCACTCTCATTCTTACTAATTCTATTACAATTAGTGATTTTCACTAATTAACTAACGCTTCTTACCATTTTGGCCAATTAACAACGCATTGTTGATTTCCTAACTCTTTCAAATTTAGGATTCCACTTTACAATTAATCATAAGTCAAAATCCTCTTCCAAACAGATAATTAGCGATTATTAGCTAATTAATCCTATTTTTCCCTTGTTTTGGTCAATATACCCTATTATTGGCTCAAACCCCTCTTCCAACCACTCAAAATCACCCCATTTCTCTCCACAATGTCTCAACAAGCTTCAAAAGCTTATCCTAGCCTCCTAGTTGACCCTAAATGGTTGATTAAGGCTCCACACATCTTAATCACTTGATAATTCACTAATTATGATTAGCAAAGCTTAATCATGATTAGCAAATCTAAATCTTCTTTGTAATTTTAGTCCCACATGCACCAAGATGCAAGTTTTCCCCAAATGGAAAACTATAAAAAGGACTCACCTCATACCTTAATACTTTACACCATGCTTTGATTTGCATCTCATATAATAAATATGATTTATAGCCAAGCTCAATCCTTGCCTAAAGTCTTCAATGGGGTTAGTAGATGGATATCCAAAATGACCTCAGTAGTCATTTAGAGAGGCCATTTCACCTTGTTTGGAGTAAAAACCATACCAATTTGATTTCCCTCTTAGGTCTATTTAGGCCCATATTAGGTAATTGAACATATTAGTAGGCATGTTTAGTTAGATTTTGAATTATATGTATGTTAGTTAAGCATTCCTTTAAGCTTTTATCTTACTTGTTATATTCCTAGACTTAGAGCCTTGAATAGAGGTGACAATGGTGTTAGCCTTATTTAGTTATTCATGCAATTTTCTATGTAAATTTTAGGGTGCTTTCACATATGAAGGACTATGTGGTCAAGGACCAATTCCTAGGTGTGGTCAAGTTATTCCAAATAGAGATGGTATCTCAACAGCTTTGGTATGGCTCAATACGTGCCCCAGCCGTATATATGGTTGAAAAAATATTTAATGATGAACATGTAAAGGTGGTGAGGTCCATTTGTGATGTATACCCTCAATGATCCAGTATGGACCATGAGACTAGAGTGTAGCATCGGGTAGTGAGTGTAGCACGTAGAAGAGAATGTGTAAAATGTGTAATGTGTGTAGTAGGGTGTATGGTATGTAATGTAAGATATGTAGATGACCTAAGACATGTACATGCATAGTAGATGTAATATGCAAGATGTAATAGGTAAGGTGTAGGATGTAAAATGTAAGATAACATGTATGATGTGTGAAAAAGTGTAATATGTAGTGGTATGGTGTAGAATGTGAGGCATGAGTAGAATGTATATGATGTATGTAGGATAAGATGTAGCATGTAAAGTATAGAATGTATGAAGATGTGCAATGTCTTTAGCTTGTAATGTAGTGTGTGCAATGTGTAGATGATTAAACTAAAATTTGAATTTTAAGAGTTAATCTAAGAAGTACAAAGAATGTAATAACCAAATATACTTGATATGTAAATGTTAAATGATTTATTTGATATTATAAATGAAATGAAATAATCAAAATAGGAAGAAAGGTACTAACATGAAAATAACTTAACTCATAGTGATTTGGGACTTGGCGAGATGATGAACAGACGGAATAGAGTGTCACAACACACCTCTCAAAATTGCAATGAGGCAGATCTAGTCGAGATAAGGGTGCCTATGGGAGGATTAGGGAACCCAGGGTTACCAAGTCTAAAATATGGGTGCCCTTGTCTATGGAATAACTCAAACCTGATCTTGGAAGGGTCGCTAGGTCTTCACAATAATTTTCCTTTTGTTGTGTGCATGTCACACTAGCTTTGGTGATGATGTCGTGAATCTGCAATGAAGAATCACCTGCAAAACCCCGCACAAAGCATCAAAATCCTAAAAAAGAAAGATGCATATGAAGGGGTCAGGCTATCTTTAGCAACCATAATGGTGGTCTTACAACTAAGTGTTGCACTACATCTCAGACCTAATGTAGTTATGTGTGATTGTGTGTGCAAGAATGTGCCTAGAATGCCCTAGCGCCAATTATGCAAAGATGAGGGAAATAGCTAGATAGAATGCAAAATGGTGGATAGATATGAATAGACTTCCCTTTCCTATGCAGCGTGTGATGCGAATAGTACCTAAATGGAGTCCTCTTGCCTTGTGTAGATAACTAGCCCTTAGTAGAAAATAGTCCCCCATAAGCTAGTATGTATGTTGTGTTTATATAGGGATCTCTTGCTCAAATTTCGACACAAATGACCCATCATGCCGACTAGTAGCTAAGGGAATGGGAGTAAAAATCATAAAGACTAACCTCAAACATCTAAATGAGAGCCAAGTGTGACTGGGACTAAGGCATCTAGAAATGAGGACCAAGGTGCATGAGATGCCCTAATCCCTTCCTAAGAGCCCTACTCAAAGACTAAATATGATAATTGAGTGAATAACGACGATTAAGACTCCCGGAGATGACTAGAATTGTGCAAGACACACAACAACAATGACCAACTAAATTGACGACAAGACTAGGGGATGGGTCATTCTCGAATACTTTTCTTACTCAAGATCAATATATAAAACAACATACTTTGAGGTATAATTATATTAGTAAGTGTGTGATTTTGTGATTACAATTATGAACTCCTGCGTATTAATAAACCGACCCACTACCAAACCAACAAAAATTTTAAACAAGGTGGTAAAATATTTAATGGTCGGTCAAAGGTTCATTTTGGGTCATGGGGGCCATGTGGGCGGGTGGAAGAACATGTAGCTAGAGAAATCACAAGTCAAGGAAAACTTCCCAATGGCAAAGCTCAACACATGCACGAGAAGGACATGGGTTTAACAGTTAAAATGTGAGCTCGGTGGGAGAGATCTGCGCAGAGTAGAGAGGGAAATCCATTCAATGGCTAAAACACTACAAGTAAACTAGAGGCAGGAGCTACAACGATAATGTTGAAACAAAAACACCAAGCAACTCCAACAATGAATGCACATTACTTAGAGTGCAAATAAGCCTAAGCACGTTGACATAAAGCTCAAAAAAACATAAACCACAAGGAGCTAATATGAACTAAGTCAAAACCAAACCTAACACAAATGTTTCGACTTTTGAGCCTAAAGTAAAGAAAGAAAAGTGTAAGTGTTCCTATTACAAGAAGACTAGTCATGAAGAGCATTAATGTATGATAAAACAAATTGATCACCTTACTCATTTATTTGAGAAAAATCATATAGGTGTTCTGATTTTTTCAAACAAAATGCTTTGAAAGTTGAGTCTTGCACTGCAAGAGATTCTAAATCTGATAAGAAGAAAGGAAAGGCCCTTATAGCTCGATTTTCTCCTTCATTGATGTGGATTATAGATTCTAGTGCCTCACATCACATGGCTTCTTCGCATGTTGAGTTCTCCAACATTAAACCTTGTGGCATGTCTCAAATCACGTTGGGTGATGACATGAAAGTATCGATTCACGGTAGTTGATCAATAGAGATGGATGGGGGAACATTTAACCAAGTGTTGAGTATTCCCGATCTCTCTACCAATATCCTATCGGTTTACCAAATCACTCACCTTGGTGAAGGAATGCGAGAAGAATTTGGTTCTAACTCGGTGATTATCCGTGACCTTTGCAATGACACTACAAAGGCTAAGGGAAAGGTGAATCACCATTCACGCTTGTATATGTAGTCACAAACTCATGCACTTTAGACATTATTTATCTCGGATCATACTACTATTTAGAAGGTTCTTGAGTGAAGAAAGTACTAATTAATCCCATCTTTTAGCCATCTTATTTTACTTATATTCTATCATTCCTTCACATTTTTATATACACGCCACTGATCTGTTTCTACACTTTCCCATCATTTTAGCCTAAATCGGGCCCAAGCCTATACTGGGACACCCTGGGATGCCCCGATCCCACCGGGCCATCCCGATCCTTTTTCTACTTTCCCACCACTTTTGGGCTCTTTCTAGTCATTTTTCATCCTTGTCTTCTTCCTAGTCATTCATGTCAAGTGTTAATTACAAAATCATATTAAGAGAACTATACGTACCCAAAATTGTAGGGTACTACACCGCCAGAACAACGTTACACATGCCCTAATGATGATACAGTTCTCCTCGCAAGGTGTTTGAGATCTAGAAAAGCTCTCCAAGTATGCGTTAACATCCCGCATTCCCCCTTAGCCCCTACGTGCTTTGCTTTTTCCTTCTCTCTCTTTTCTTTTGCTTTTCGGTCTTGATGGCCAAACCGCCACCACCTGCCCGGCGCGGGTCTTGTGACCGCCACCCGGGCCAAGGTGCGGTAGTTGTCCTATAACCGCCGCCTACTCGGGGTGACATCTTGCACGTGTTTCTCCTGCAATGTTCCTTTTATCGTGACTCGCGTAAAAATCAATGTTTACCAGCTTTTTTCACCGCTTTTGCTTGTATTTATGATTCTGGTTCCCTAGAATAGTGTTTTGGCATTGTTTATGGTTTAAGATTTCAATTTGGTTTTCACCATTGGGTAAATGGGATTCTATAAATAGTTTGTACTCAAGCAAATGGCCCCTCAAATTTGCCTCTCAATTTCTCATTGCAATAACTTAGTCTTTCAATTTTTCTTAGGATTCATAGTTGTATTTATTACATGCATAGTTAGTGTTGTCTTGTTGTTAAGAAGCCACATAATCTTCTCTTACTAGTGTTGTATCTTGTTTCACACAATCCATCGGAGTAAGACAGTTTAATTTTCGAGGGAATCCATTAAAGTTGCAGGTTTTGTTCACAAAAAGAACAGCTTTCAAGTTCTAGATGTTTTGTGTTGCATGACTCGCAAATAAATCCCACTAGGAATTGCATAAGCCAAGCTCTGTTCTCTTGCGCTATCCCTCTCCTACTCACATTGTATTCAGTCTGCATCCTAAGCTGCCATTATTTTGATACCAACTTTTGTTGATGCTAACATCACACGCTTTTCTGGATTCACATGAGCACGAAGGAACGAGGAGATCACGCTGAGGGGATAAAGCCACACACCATCCTGGATTCACCACTATTCTGCAAAATCCAAGTTCAAACTTTCAAAGTTCTAGTTAAAACATATCAAATAGAATAGTCAATCATTTCATTTCAATTAATTTTACTTTTGATATTTCCAGGGAAGTTGTGGGGATTGATAGTTTATGAGAAACTATGATTCACTCCTCACTTCTGAGGTAGGATCGAGAGTCTTTCAAATAGATTAGATCAATTATCTGGTTACTTAGAATAGATTTACAACTGCACAGGCAAGTAGCTATACTCGGCTACTTTGTTTGTTTTAAATTTCGTCATTAGTTTAGTTGTCAATTTCTAGATATATTAGATAATTGCTCTTTTAAATTCTGTTCAGTAGTTTATCAATAAAATCAGATTTAGGAATATACATAGATATATCTTGCGTAGTTAATTTATTTTGTCATTAGTTAGACTTATATATTTTCCTTTTGCATGACAATCATGGGACCTAGAGAGCCCAGAGAATACATATTCGAGCCAATCGTGCCTCAACCCAATCTTGTTACGGCAATAACTGATATAGATCAAAATCTTAGAATCCAAGTCTTCCAAACAACAACAGACTTACAACAGATCAGCTCACAGTTAAGAGGGTTAAACATTGAAGATGACCAAGCACACACGTTTTGGTCAAACCAGCCAAACTACAAATTACCCTAGATAAATATCCGCATGACTGTAGAAGGGCTTGAAAGAGAGCAAACATTCAGTTGTGACCCTTTGGTCCCACCAAACCTGTGAGACATTCTCATTGACATAAACACCGACTTAAGAATTCAGGGTTGCGGATTGCAAGTGTAAGGTACTCTGAGAAGATTACACAACTTGTAGTTCTAAATATAGAGGCCGAAAAGGCATACGACTACTGGATACTAGGGATTAGAGATTGATTCCTCGTATGACCATAGCAGGTCCACAACAACCAAGAATCTACGGTTGTGATCCACAAATCCCACAACCCAACGAGTCCACAGGTCAATCCAACATTGACGCTGGCTTACGCACATTAGTATTTAGATCCACTCCACTTCCACCAACCATTATCACATAGTTATCCTTGTTAGACGTAGTAGCTAACGAAGCTAAGGATTTCTGGACTAGACCAGAGAATCGCCCATAGAATCCACTATATATCCATCATCCACTTTCATGACCCTGTCTGAGACATACACGAAACAATCCTGGGTCATTTTCCACGCATCCCATAACCTATATTGAATCACGCGGAGCTCGATATTGATTGGAGCCTTCGAGCAATCATCCTCGCTGACCGATCTATCATGCCATTTTAGGTTAGGAGGGCCTTCTTTGCCTTAGATTCACAGATTCCATTAGTGCATGTCGAAGATATGAGATTTCCTAACTAGTTTACCTATACTCCACGTATATTCCATCCCCACTGGGCTCTCTCGGCACGACCTCCTGGAGGTCAAAGTGCGAGGAAGAGTTACTGTAGATTCCCATGCTCACTTGTCACTTTTCCATCATACAAAATTGGTGAACCTGACGTGAAAGACACAGTTCTTTTATTTTTCACTTCTTCCATCCACCTTGGCTCTTTCCCATTATTTTGCGGGTATTCATATGCCCTCGAATATGTCGGGATTCGATGCATATGGCAAACCTCTCCTAGGTCTTGAAGCATACTACAATCAACTCAATAGACAAACCATTACCCTCAATCTCATATTGGGGTGACAACTATTCAACTAACCAATTTTCAACACAAACTCCACCTCCAAGGACTAGATATAGTTCGTCTTTCCAAATAGAGGAGTTGGATCAGCTCGCTCAAACGTAACAAATAGAGCCTTCAAGCTCGAACAACATGACATTTATGGGAGAATCTAGTTCGTCTCCTCAGGTGTTGATTAGACCACAAATTAGTAGACAATTAGATCCATACCTGTTTTTAGATGATGAACATTTAGCGCGTTATGCCAGGAATGAACAACGCTCTTAGAGTATGTACCCGCCTATAGGAAGTTTACAAACGCAACCCGCGGTCTCTTTTCACGAAAATACCTCCATGCCACTACCTATGGGAAATGCCCTTGGTGAGACTTGGCAGGACAACGATCAGTTCATAGCAGGGTACCATATGCCTATACAACCTCAGAATATACAACGAACCCCACTAAGGCAGAGTACTGTGACTTCACCAAATGAAGTCATCTCAACTTTAGTAGAAAAGGTTAGAGGATTAGAACTTGCTCAAGAAAGTCAAAATTCTCAATTCATGCAAGCAAGAATTTCCAATCCTCCACACCATCCTAGCCAAGTAGACATCCTCACAGGAATAGGCACGTTGGGCATGCCTCCTCAGTATTCACAACAAACGCCAACTAGAACTATCGCTTCTAACACTGTTTCGGTGGAAAATGTGATACCTCCCAGTCTAGTACAAAATAACCCATTCCTAGGCAGTACCCCTCCATACTTAAACATGTATTCAAAATCACAACAAGGAGATATGTTCTCTTCTCCCAGCATGTTCACTCAACCACAGGGATTTCCTTATACCCCTAAATGCATACGCTATGCCATATCAACAACCCATTCCACCTCCACCTCCTCAACAGACGCCATCAATGGTAAAACCTATGCGATAGGGACTTATTCAGAATATTTGAAAGAGCCCTTAGACTTCACTATACAAAGCATCATGCTTCCAAGACCTCTTCCCAATTTTCCCAAATACAAAGGGGAGGGAGACCCGAATGCACATATTAAGGCCTATGCCACAGCCATTCGAGAACTGCTCCCTTGGGATGGGGTTGTTACTAAAATATTCCCAAAACTTTAGAGGGCATTGCCCTCAATTGGTATTATAGAATACCTGAAGCCTCCATCCATTCCTTTAAACAACTCATTTCAGAGTTCATCAAGGCGTTTGACATGAACAAACTGTTGAGAACAGGAATCAGGGAATTCTTGCACATTAAGCAAGAACATAATGAATCATCACTCACTTCATCCAAAGATGGCGTACAGTCCTTTATTCTTTGGCCAATGCTCCAAACATGGACCAAATGGAACTATGCGATTTATTCCTTCATTCTCTCAGCAGAGAGGTAAAGGAAGAAGTCTAGAAGTTCCCACTAAGGACTTACGATGAAGTACTTGAGAGCGCTCTCCGAATAAATCAAGCGGCGATAGATAGCGGTCGCAAGACATGGAACAAACGGGAGGTTAATCACCCCCAACCAGAATACTACGACTTATCCTACCACCACAAACATCAATCAAGGACCAAAATCCTTAACAAAAATCATGGCGCCACAACCGATGGAGTAACTAACCAAGCTAAAAAGGCCAATGTTGTAAATACTCCACCACTGATTAATAATCAATGGAATAATAACTTTACCTCGACAATCAATACAAAGGGATTTTAATCATCCACAAAAAACAATAACAACGGCGGATCCGCATACGGGGTCCAAGCCAAAACTCAACTAGATATCAAAACCAAAAACAAAAAGTGCAAGACTTTAATCCTAATGGTCAAAGGTTTAATCAGGGTTTTGGACCACAATATGCGCCAAACCAGCAATCTAGGAATTACAATCCTAAATCGTAATGTGGTTTCCAAAAGATTCGAGGCCATGACACTAGAACGTGTCGTGATTACAATAATTTCATGCAACATCTGCTAGAAGAACAAAGACAACTTTTCATAGATATGTTCTTGGCAGATCCTACATCATTAGCGCTAAATACTTTCACAAAGGGCGCCCCTCAAAATGCACCCCTCAAGATCTTCAATGATCCACTCCCAAATCACAATAACAACAAATTAAATCCGAATGGGATGAACAAGGGTGTAATGGCAGGAAACAATGATCATGAAGCCTCGACTTCACTAAATCCACCTGTTGCACCACAATTAGGAAGTCAGCCATGACCCAAGATAGTCGGTTTAGTGGAGTTAGACACCGAGCTACCCGTGGAAGCTATAACAAGGACACGAGATTATTCCTCTCAGCCAAATCCAAGTTACCCACTAGAGACAGATAACATCCAACAAATATTAGTAAAACCCATAGGTGCCTATGATTTAATTAATGACCTAATGAAGACCTTCTCTCACATCTCCTTTTTAGACTTATTAAGAACTCTCCTGGCCCATAGGGCTGCTCTTTTAGAAGCATTAGGTTTAGGTCATTTAATTAACATCACTCCACCTCCCAAAACACAGGTAAACCATATAGACTTTGATATCCACCCTCCGGGAAGCCGGATAGGGATACCAAGTTTATATTTGAAATAAACAAAATGCCAACAAATGCTAAGATTGCATGCAGAGGTGATCCAGCCTTACATTTGCAAGTGTGGGTTTATAACAATTACATTAAACGCACAATGATTGACGATGGGGTAACAGTTAACATAGTCCCCTTCTCTTTCCTTCAAAAGCTAGGGTATGGAGAAACAAATTGTTCCATGACTTGGAATACACTAAGAGGCTATGATAGCCTCAAGGCCACGTTGATTGGGACTATAATACTACCAGTCACCTTAGGACCCAAAACAATCCTAACTGAGTTTTATATTATAGATCGGGAAACCAACTATAATATGATCCTCGGCGACCGTGGATACACCGTATGAAGGCAATCCCTTCTATGTTATTTCAAGAAGTAAGGTTCTTGCACTTAGGAAAGATATTCATAGCCAAAGGCGATCCAAAACCATTCGATATACACCTAGCTGACTTAAAGAAAATATCGGGCATTCACTCTGAGTTTGAACTCCCAACAAACCAACTTAATAAACCAACCAACATGAAACCAGAAGAAAAGTTGGTACCTACAATAGAACTAGAAACTATGAGCCTAATCAAGAATATCCCAGCCCTCAAGGATGAGGCTAACATTTTCAAAATAGTATCATTAGGAACTACGGAAAAAATAGTCAAATTACTAGAATAGGATCTACCAATTTTCCTACCATTTGATTATGTAGGCATGGGATATACCCTAGGTGTTGGTTCTCTTCCAGCAGAGGATCTCTGCATGGTAGAAGTAACCGAAACCGAAAAAGTTGACGTAACAAATGTCCCAACGTCCATCTTCCCAACTAAATATTGGACTCTCCATTTCGATGGAGCTAGATGTCATTATGGGGCTGGGGCAGGTGTGATCTTTACTTCACCCGAAGGAAAGATCTTACCATTCGCCTTTAAATTAAACTTTGAATGTACAAACAATGGTGCTAAGTATGAAGCCCTCCTCCTTGGCCTCATCATAGCTAAAAGGATCGGTGTTAATAACATCAGAGTATTAGGAGACTCACAATTAGTAGCAAATCAAGTCTCTGAGGTGTATGAGACTAGAGCCAAACACTTACAGCTCTACAAAATAACAATATTAGATTTAAGCAAAGAGTTTGACTTTATATCAATTGAAGCAATCCCACGAGAACAAAATCTTCTCACAGATTCGATAGCAACCTCAGCATCATGCTTCACTCCAAACGGTGAGTTGGAGGATACCCGTTTCATGGTATCCCTTCATACTGAACCATTAGTGAAGAAAATGTCAAACCCTCTTTTAACGAACATAGCTGAGAACAAATCCACTATCTTAGATCATGTTGATAGTGATAGAGCCACTCTTGACTACTTGAATGCCTATGCAGCGTTACATCTCACCCATCACGTGGTAGATTTGTCTTTAATCCCACATTCATCTTCCTACTTCAGAAATCCCATGATAGATCTTCCCCACAAAAGGAATTTGATACATATGATGGAGAAGATCTAGAACTACCTCCAGCTCCGCCTGAGTTTGAAGAAGGTAACGCTTCCTTAATCAAGAAACGATTGATATTAACATTGAATGGAAGAAAACTAAAGATATTGAAACTAGGATCTTCGTTAACTCCAAAAGAAATAGAAATACACACTCGAATCCTCAAAGAACATCAGAAGGCTTTTGCATTTAATTATAAAGAAATGACAGGGGTTGCACCACACATCGCGGTACATAACCTCGTCACCAAATCAGATGCAAAGCCAATTAAACAAAAATCGAGACCAATGAAACCCAAGGTAGCTCTCATGGTAAAGGAAGAGGTAATGAAACTCCTCCAAGTAGGATTCATCAAACCGGTCGATTACTCTCAGTGGGTATCTAATATCATTCCCATTCTCAAAAAGAATGGGAAGATACACATTTGCATAGATTTTTGAGACATTAACAAGGCGTGCCCTAAGGATGACTTCCCATTACCATCCATAGACGTCATCGTTAACGCAACAGCCAGATTTGAGCTTTAGTCTCTCATGGATGGATTCTCAGGATACAATCAAATTAGAATATCCGAACAAGACCAAGCCAAAACCACATTTATAACTCCTTGGGAAATTATTGCTATGTTGTTATGCCATTCGGTCTCAAGAACGTTGGCGCTACATACCAACGGGCAATGACATATATATTTCATGATCTTATTCACAAAATCATGGAATCCTACGTAGATGACTTGTTGGCCAAAGCTAGAAGTGTTGTGATCACCCGGAAGTGCTCTGCATCATTCTTTCACGTTTAATAGAATACGAGTCACACTAAACCTAGAAAAATGTGTCTTTGGTGTGACAGGAGGGAAGCTCCTAGGTTACATTATATCGTCACGAGGGATCGATGTAGACCTAGCCAAAATCTAGGTTGTTCTTGAAATGATCCCACCATCAGATGAATCTAGAATCAGGTCGTTTCTTGGGAAACTCGGTGCAATCTGAAGATTCATCCCATATTTAAGCTTTGCCATTCACCCAATCAACAATCTACTCAAGAAAGATTATAGTATCGATTGGACCAAAGACTGCAATGAGGCTTTCAAAGCCGTTAAGCATTTCTTGTTAATGCCACCTAGGCTAATGCCTCCTAAGCCAGACTGCCCTTTAATCTTATATTCGTGAGCTACCAATGTCTTGCTAGCCTACATGTTGGCTCAAGAAGATGATGACAAGAGAGAACGCGCAATCTATTTTATTAGCCGAATGTTGCTCGACTATGAAACACGCTATACGCAAGTAGAACGAGAGTGCCTTGCCATAGTCTTTGCAACCAAATGCTTAATACATTACATGTTAAACCAAGAAACAAGGGTCATTGTAAAAATAGATCATTTACGAACTTTCCTCATGTAAGGGTCCTTGTCTAAAAAGGCTAGATGCTTTATAACCTTAATGGGTGAATTTGAATTAACTTTTGTAAATCAGAAGTCCGTTAAGGGACAAATCATTATAGATTGGTTAGCTGATAACCCATTAGACGGAGGCGATCTAGTAGATCTGGACTTTCCCAATGAATGCATATATTACATTAAAACCAAACCTCCTATCTCTGAATGTCCTTGGTATACTGATATTGTTAATTATATCATGGACCATACATATCCAGAAGGTGCTACACCACAACAAAGAAGGTGGTTACGCATTATCGTAACGAAATACGTTGTTATAGAACAAGTGCTCTACCATAAGGCTTTTGATGGAATGCTCCTAAGGTGTGTTGACATTGAAGAATCCAAAAAGATCCTATATGAATCTCACAACGGAATATGTGGAGGCCACTTTGGTGGTCACGTCACCACTTGTCAAAATACACCGGATGGGCTATTTCGCCCACTCTAGAACACGACATAGTAGAGTTTGTGCGCAGTGTCATAAATGCCAAGAATTTTCCCGAAGATTCACATGCCGACACAAGCTCTGCAACTCTTCGCTACTCCATGGCCCTTTTCTACGTGGGGCCTAGATTTGATAGGAAATTCTCTCCTCATCTACGGATGGCCATAACTTCATAATCATGGCCACCGAGTATTTTACCAAATGGGTAGAGGCTATGCCTCTCACCACTTATGCCGAGTTCCGTGATCGCCAAGTTCATTTTGAACCGATCATTTGTAGGTAATGGATCTCTTCCACAAATCATTATCATAGATAATGGGACTTCTTTTAAGAATGACAGGTTCATGAATTATGCAATAAATTTAAAATAAGCCATCATACATTTGACCTCCCCGTATTGCCCTCAAGCTAATGGACAGTAAGCAACAAAGAAAACTTTAAAAGCTATTCTCCTTAAAACAGTGAAAGAAAATAAACGAAATTGGCATTTAAAGTTATACCCGGCCTTGTGCACCCACCGAACCTCAAGAAGAACACTAACATAGAGCAACTCCTTTCTTCATGGTATTCGAAGCGATTTGTTCTCCCACTTGAGGTTTTGATTGAAATACCTCTCCGCATCTCATTACAAGGGATTTTGGATGAAGATGCTTGTTGAGAAGCACGTCTCTCCCAACTAGAAAGCCTAGATGAGGCCAGGTTAGACATCTGAACAATGGCATAGAGTCTATGCCTTTGACCGTTGTACCGGTAATATAACAAAAAGTCTATAAATGAGATATATATGAAGGAGATCTAGTTCTAAGACTGGCATGTACCTGGATTGACAAAAAGACCGGCGAAGGAAGGAAATTCCGAACCAAATGGTTGGGCCCATACCAAGTCGAAAAGACTATGGAAATGGTGCATATCTCTTATATACACTTTGGAAGGCAACGAATTCAACGAAACAGTATAACCAATTCCTTGCATCTTAAACGATTTTATGCATAAGTGACCAGACTATCTATATAATTATATCTACATCATTGTAGACACAAAATTTGGGTCTTACGACACCTGTACCCGTATCTCATCCATGCAACCTAACCCTACCTCACCACCTAAAACCTTACACATCGAATTATTTATTAATTACCTTATAATTAATAAATCCACATCTCCAACCCCCGCCACCTCACCTCGCCACCTCACTTATGACCTAGCCCTAACCCTAAACTAACCTAATTAAGACCTATGACTTAGTCCAGATCCACACCCATGACTCATCACCCTCACCCGCATCAAAACGAACCTAATAATGACTTCCTTAAAAGGCCACAACCCGACCCCTGGGAGAACGGAGGGAAAGTTGGCTATTTTACTAAAAATAGTCAACTTTGACCTAACTAACATCGGTCCCTACGTGGCGGCGTCAACAGCCAGGTAACCACCATCGGTTCCTCTCAGAAATGACCTCCCACAACCAAAATGAAGGGATCCATTCATTTGCAAGGGATGCATAAGTGAGAAGGAGAGAAGAGTTTGCAAAGAGGAGCATCGAGCCCAAAACTTGGAGTGAGCAACTAGAGCATTGTCACACTCATCCAAACCTTGGGAGAGTCGGAGAGGATAGCTTCATCAGATCACTTCCACCGTCTTTGGATCACCCCAACCGGGCCTTGCCTTCACCATTGCATTCTTTGGACCTGCATCCACATCAGAAACTAGTAAGTAGTCTCTTTTACCACCTTGTAGGCTTCTAGACACTACTTTGTGAATTTTTAATTCATAGGGATTATAAGCTCACTCCTAGATCTACTACCCTGAAACAACCTGCACCTAACCTTCGGTCATCCATCTCTATATTACCCCAAAGACGGCTCTCTCACTCTCTGAGTCTTTCTATCACCCTCTTCTACCCCTCAACCATCTACCAACCTTCCAAACCTCATAACCACCTTTGTACACCAACCTCCATTTAAAAATCCCTAAATCACTACCCCTACCGATATCGGTTATTCCCTACCGGTACCGGTTTGAATCAAGCGATCTTATATCCAAAGGATCGCATCACCATCGTGACTTATACCAAAACCAACCTTTCACCTATTCACCTCAAAACAATCTTGTGTCCAAAATCTATCCTCGTAACTTGATCTAACATATCAATAACCAAAGTGACAAAATAAACAACATGACATTCTATTGTTGGTAATTTAGTATTTATTGATTCTAGTGTCTTGCAGATGGTACATTATACCTAAATCGTGAGTTCGCATAGCTTCTTTATTATCATTTGCATCAATTTGTATTAAAAAGGAACTCGACCACCTTCAAAGGAAGTCTAATATTTCATGGGCCCAAGCCCTAGTTTCCTCACTTATTGCTCTAACTAAAATCTAGTGGTCTTGCATTCTTATTTACAGTGTAGTCCTTCCCAAACAAAAGGAGTTCTTCACAATCGGTGTCTATCTCTCTATGGTATGCGCACACCTTCCCACACTCTCTGGGCATTCCTCATAACCCTAACCCCTTATTTGTTTCTCAAGAGAATGAAAGGATAGAAGTAACTCTTTTCTGAACTAAAATTCTATGCGAAACAATTGCATCTTCATGTAGTTAGGTTCATTTTATCCACTTGTTTTGTACAATTTTGTGATCAAAGAACTTATTCTCAAAGCAATTCATTACAAACTTACTTAGCGATTGTCTATTTATGATGGTATTGACATAATCATTCAAATCATACTCCTTCACTTTCATAGTCACGTCACCTGTTTCTGAATCATTTCATCAAATAAAGCTAGATATGACAAAGTCTTAACGGTAACCATACCAAGATCTGCATGCTTGTTCTCACTTTTGGTTTCTTCCTAGGATAGGTGTCTTGCCTATGGTCTGTTCTAGAAGCTTCATAGTGTCACATCTATCCCGTACGTATATCTCTTTGGAAATAAGAACATACTGACATTTTGCTCAAATATACAAGTCAAATATAGATCAAACAGAAAATTTTATTTTTACACATTTCCTTGCCCTACCAACCTTTGGTGATGAGCTTGCATCTCTTACTAGTGACGTAGGGTTGGGAAAGGATGGGAATGCCCTTACTCACCTATGCCTTGTCCATGGTGATAAGCCCACGCTTCTTACTAGTAGCATGGGGCAAGGTGTAAGGGCTCCTCTTGACAAATAAACGTTGAAGGTCGTAAGCAAACAATTCAAATGAACCTTTGAAATCTTGAGTCAAAAACAAATGAATCAGATGTCTAAAATTCCAAGAGAGTTCAAAACCCCGAAAACCAGATTTTGTCTACTATGTGGCCATCTATGGATCTAAGTCTAGATAAACCACAAAGAAAGTAGCATTCTAAACTATGGAGTCACTTGAGTAGAGTAGGTTTGTAGCATCCTAATTTGGTTCCACCAAATCTTTGTCTATCTCTCATCATTACCATTCAACAAATTTCATAACTTGTGCCCTTTCTAGCTCTCGGTGATGAGCCCTCGCATCTTACTAGTTGCGTGGAGTTAGGAGTGGGGCAAGTTCATCTAGCTCATCATATTGGTTTATCATCTCATTTTGTCAAAACAAATATGAAGTACCAAAAATTGCTTATAGAAACTAAAGCTCAAGATCACATTGTGTCTACATTATCATATATCAGCATCACGAAATACAAAAAGAAAGAAAGCATTTGTATCATTTGTTCTCCATTGCATACATTTTGAAAAACATATAAAAACAACATTATAATTTACATGTGGAAACAAATCACAAGAACATAGATACCAAGAGTCTGATCCAAAAAATAATATATATAATCAAGTTTCCTGTACAATGCCATCATGCGCTAAGCATGGTCAAAATGCTCAAAGAGCCCAGGAAATACAAAATACATCATACAAACAATCTACGAGAGCCAAGTGGCCTCTCAACCCCTATGAGATCCCTCTGAAGGTGCACGCCATGTCTAGGACTTCGTATGCCGGCACTCGAGTGCACAAGGGCTCACAATCTCGAGGAGTGGTCAGGTCTCGCCATGAGAGTGACTCCTCATCGACGTTCTGTTGTCCTGTATCCTACCAACTCGGTACAGAGGGTAGACACCATCCTGGCCACATGCTAGATAGGGGAAAAACGTCGGTATGCCTACCGGCTGCTGAAGGCTCCCCTGCATCCATGGATAGCTCCGCATGGGTCTTCTCCATGGGGATCATCAGGGTATCGGTGCATACCCGTGAATCAGGTCTCGCCACTCGTCAGCAGTCTCTGCAAGCAAAGGAGAAAAACAAATTAGAAATAATCAAAAGATAGAAACAAAAGTAAACAAAAGGAGAGATAGCAACTAAGGCAATCCTAAACAAATTTTAAGAGAAGGATGATAACTCACTCGGATCTTCGGGCCTCCAAGATGGATCTCTAGGGTCAACACCTACCACAGATGTCACCACTGACTGATGCACTCCTCCTGTGCCTGGGGCCACATAACGTCCTACTACGGACTCATCCTCTCCACCCAAGCCCTGAGAAAGTGGCTCCTCTGAAGCTAGGGTCACCCTCTCTACACTCTGCTCCGCCCTCTCCGCCTGTAAGATATCCTGAGTGTCATGCCACTCAGGATCACTGTCCTCCTCTCTACCCGACTCACTGACCTCAACCTCGGTCTCCTCCTCCATCTCTCCCCCTGTGAACTCCTTGGACTTAGAGTCTATGTCAATGGGGTCGTCACTGCTATGGGGGGACCGGGTGGAAATCTAAAGTAAGGGTGCCTGAGGAGCACCGGCTCTCCCTCGAGCGCGTACTACCCTCCTAGCTACAATGGGACACCAGGAGTAACAACGGTCCAACCCCGGCCTCTAAGACCTCCCCTGGACTCCCGAACTGATCGTATATCGGGCACCACCACTGGGGGAAGCATACCCACGTAAGGAAGGCCAAACTGCTGAGGCACTCGACCAAAAGGATGTATCTCCACCCTCCCCATCCTGTCCACAAGTTGCTCTATGGTGGAGCAAGAGATCAAAGTAAGAGCCTCCTCACCCCATAACCCTACCATGGCCTGATAGGGTGTGGCCTCCATGTCATCAGTGGTCAAGGAGGTGATAACTGGTGAGGTGCTCTAAGCACCGACATGTCTATCCATCTAGCTGCCCTCACAGCTCCGGGATCTACCACCTCTACACCTCTCCCATAAGGGATGAAACGCTCGTAGACCCAACTCATAACCAGGGTCGGATGGCTCAATGACTACCCCTGTAGACGAACCACCCGGTATAAATCATGATAGGTGATCCCAAGAATGTCGGCCCCCAGCGTAAATTCGGCCATGTCCCTCAATCTGTAATAATGGGGGACCAACAATACAAGAAGGTGTCTCCTCCCTTGCCCCCAATCAATCTCGAGGCAAGGATCCCCATAATGGCTTGACGAATCAAGGGGATAGGCAGGCTAGGAATAGATCGGACCCTCACCCCCTTCTTCGAACTAGTGGAGATAATTGCGTCTCCCATATATGAGGCCCACTGTGCTATCTGAGCCCGTGACCTGTTGTCTCAAGTGTGAGCCATCTCCCGATGATCGGGACCCCCAAGATGTGGTAAACATCCTCCAAAGTGATGGTCCACTCACCCCTGACTCCTGGAATCGGAAAGTGTTCCGATCAGCATCCCAATATGAAAACAAGTCACAAAGTATGTGACTAGAAGGTGCAACATGCGGGACCCGTGATATGCGTAATATACCGGCCCTCTAAAGAGTGTCCTACTCATCCTGAGAAAGGGCATCCAATACTGCTGGAAGCCAATCACACTCTCTCTCTCTCGGCTCCATCGGATATACTCCTCCTTCGCCTGCATACACCCAAAAACACACAAAAAGGAGTAAGTTAGTATCCAAATGACATTAGAAAAATCATGAAAACATGTAAGAATGCTAGAAACGCAAAAATGAATTCAAATAAGTGTTGTTTATGCATTTTGTGAAGGACCGCCGCCCTGAGCAGGGCGGTGGTTCCATAATCACCACCTTAAAGGCGGCAGTCTTGTAACCGCCACCTTGATTAGGGCGGTGGTCATGTAACCGCCACCCTGCTCAGGGCGGCGGTCGTGTCCCAAAATTCCACATGGGTCATGTGCCCTAAAAATGCCTAAAAACGTAAAAACATGACCATTTTGACCAAAACAAAGCCTACCCATTAGGCGTCCCCCCTAAGTGACCCTATTAAAACTAACATTTTCAAAAATAATCCCCCCATGATAAAGATTTCACCATTTTAACATTTTGGGAAAAAACGGTAAATCAAGAAAAACTAACTTGTGATCTCGCAGGTCGGTGTTCCACTCGTGGAGGCATGATCACAATCTCGTCCCGAACGTTTTGACTATACTCTCGTCAGAAACCATCACCATGGGTCCTAGAGCTCAAAATCAATCAAATCGACACACGCAAATGAATAGGAAAATGGGCCCACTTTTACATATATAGCATCCTGACTTGTTTTGAATGCCCTTTTCGCAGTTTGGAGTGTTGACAGAGGTAAGTTCTTATCCCCGCACAAATGGTACGTCCTCATTTCATATTATTTTAGTATTTATTTTTCGATCTATTTTGTCTATCTGCACTTGAGTTCTCTTTTCATTTTGCAGGTAGCGGGAATTTTGGATGGCGTCATTTCGACACATGGGCGTATCAGGTATAACTTCTAACTTCCCATTTCGGGACCGCCATACTCGGACCCACCATTTTATGCCTCTTCATGGCTAAAACACTTCTCCGAGGGGGCAAATATGTACGTACCCAAAATTATAGGGTACGAGACGCGCGAACAATGTTACACATGCCCCAATGATGATACAGGTCTCCTCGCAAGGTGTTCGGGATCCAAAAAAGCTCTCCAAGTATGCGTTAACATCCCACATGCCCCGCTTAGCCCCTGCATGCTTTGCTTTTTCCTTCTCTCTCTTTTCTTTTGCTTTTCGGTCTTCAGTGATGAAACCGCCGCCTGCCAGTGCGCGGCGGTCCCATCAGTGCTCGCCTAGCTACCTGCTCGGGCGCGGCATCTGTGGTCGCATTTTTCCATAACGTTCCTTTTATCGCGACTTGCGTAAAAATCAACGTTTACCAGCTTTTTTCACCGCCTTTGCTTGTATTTATGATTATGGTTCCCTAGAATAGTGTTTTGGCATTGTTTATGGTTTAAGAGTTCAATTTGGTTTTCACCTTTGGGTAAATGGGATTCTATAAATAACGAGCTTTGTGCTCAAGCAAAGGCCCTCAAATTTGCCTCTCAATTTCTCATTGTAATAGCTTAGTCTTTCAATTTTTCTTAGGATTCATAGTTTATTTATTACATGCATAGTTAGTGTTGTCTTACTATTAGGAAGCCACATAATCTTCTTGTGCTAGTGTTATTATTGTTTCATGTAATCCATTGGAGTAAGACAGTTTAATTTTCAGTAGGAAGCCATTAAAGTTGCAGGTTTTGTTCATCAAAAAGAATAGTTTCAGGTTCTGGATGTTTTGTGTTGCATGACTCGCAATAAATCCCGCTAGGAATTGCATAAGCCAAGCTCTATTCTCTTGTGCTATCCCTCTCCTACTCACATTGTATTCAGTCTGCATCCTAAGCTGCCATTATTTCGATACCAACTTCTGTTGATGCTAACATCACATGCTTTTCTAGATTCACGTGAGCACGAAGGAACGAGGAGATCACACTGAGGGGACAAAGCCACACACCATCGGATTCACCACTGTTCTACAAAATCCAGGTTCAAACTTTCAAAGTTCTAGTTAAAACATATCAAATAGAATAGTCAATCATTTCATTTCAGTTAATTTTACTTTCGATATTGCTGGGAAGCTATGGGGATTGATAGTTTCTGAGAAACTATGATTCACTCCTCACTTCTGAAGTAGGATCGAGAGTCTTTCAAATAGATTAGATCAGTTATCTAGTTATTTAGAATAGATTTACAACTGCATAGGCAAGTAGCTATACTTGGTTGCTTTGTTTGTTTTAAATTTCGTCATTAGTTTAGTTGTCAATTTCTAGATATATTAGATAATTTCTCTTTTAAATTTTGTTCAGTAGTTTATCAATAAAATCAGATTTAGGAATATACATAGATATATCTTGCGTAGTTAATTTATTCTGTCATTAGTTAGACTTATATCTTTTCCTTTTTGCATGACAATCACGGGACCTAGAGAGCCCAGAGAATACGTATTCGAGCCAATCGTGCCTCAACCCAATCTTGTTACGGCAATAACTGATATAGATCAGAATCTTAGAATCCAAGTCTTCCAAACAACAATAGACTTACAACAGATCAATTCACAATTAAGAGGGTTAAACATTGAAGACGACCAAGCACACACGTTTTGGTCAAACCAGCCAAACTACAGATTACCCTAGATAAATATCTGCATGACTATAGAAGGGCTTGAAAGAGAGAAAACGTTTGGTTGTGACCCTTTGGTCCCACAGCCAGACGCATGAGACATTCTCACTGACATAGACACCGGCTTAAGAATTCAAGTTGCCAGAATGCCTGTAAGGTACTCTGAGAAGATTACACAACTTGTAATTCTAAATATAGAGGCCGAAAAGGCATACAACTACTGGATACTAGGGATTAGAGATTGATTCCTCGTATGACCATAAGCAGTCCACAACAACCAAGAATCTACAGGTTGTGATCCATAAATCCCACAACCTAATGAGTCCACAGGTCAATCCAACATTGACACTGCTTATGCACATTAGTATTTAGATCCACTCCACTTCCACCAACCATTATCACATAGTTATCCTTGTTAGACGTAGTAGCTAACGAAGCTAAGGATTTCTAGACTAGACTAGAGAATCACCCGTAGAATCCACTATATATCCATCATCCATTTTCATGACCCTGTCTGGAGACATACACGAAACAATCCCAAGTCATTTTCCACGCATCCCACAACCCATAGATCGAATCACGCCAGAGCTCGATATTGATTGGAGCCTTCGAGTAGTCATCCTCGCCGACCGATCTATCACGCTAGTTCAGGTTAGGAGGGCCTTCTTTGCCTTAGATTCACAAATTCCACTTAAGGTGCATGTCAAAGATATAAGATTGCTCTAACTAGTTTACCTATACTCCACGTATATTCCATCCCCACCAGCTCTCTCGCATGACCTCGGGAGGTCAAAGCGAGGAAGAGTTACTTGTAGATTCCCATGCTCGCTTGTCACTTTTCCATCGTATAAGAACCCTATAAACATAAAGTTATGAGACCATAATGAGGGCCCCAAAGGTCATCTACTACTATCACTCCATCCAGAGTTGCATCAGTTGCATCCACATAGTTCCATGCATCAAGGCTAGGAGATTTGTATCAACACACACTTCATAGGGGAGGGATTCTATTCTATTCCATGCACACATGTTATTACATTTTCTACATTTAGTTATTGCTCGCTATTTCACATAGTGTGACTCGAAAAAGAGCACCTAGGGCACAACATGCACGCGCGCACACACACACACACACACACACACACACACACACACACACACTAGAACTACATTTGGGACGTGCAACGCTCAGAGTAGTAAGCCCACTATTGTGGCAGCTGAGGTCAGTTTGACCCATTCATTTGCATTTTTCTATTTTTAGGGCTTCGATACTCATTTTGTCTCTTGTAGGTCATCATTACATTATTCAATACATTCATTGACGCATTTCAGCAAATCTAGTGTGAAGGTCACATGCCGTCTTTTAACCTTGAAAGAATTAGATTATGAGCTTTTACAGAGACCATGGTGCATGTTCTACTATACCGGGAACCTTGGGTGCCCAGTTTCCTCCTCGGCACTTTAGTATACTTAAATATTCCAAATCCATCCTTTTCGGGATCTCTCAGCAGCGATTCCTACTTTTAGAATTCCCTTTCATACCTACAACACTCTACAAAAATCGTCTACAACCAACCGAGTTCTTTCCTAACCTTCCTCTTACACATTAGGGTTTTATTTCCATTAGTTTTAATTATTTAGTCATTTTATACTACTTTAGAGTATTTATTTACAATGTTTATGTCCTCCTAGATTAGATTAACTATATTAGCATACATTTAGTTTATTCTAATTTTAGTTAATCATTTTGGTGAACCCGACCTCTCATCATGGCTAAACATAATCCTTCTCAATCTCCACTCATTCTCGTAATTTGATACCTTTGGGCATGCCTTTGTTGATACCCTTGTTGATCCTTCTAGTTATAGACCTTGCCCTTTGTTTATTCAGCTTCCATCTTCTGATATGGATCCTAAAGCTCTTGATGCCACCATTTTCTCTTATATGTGTATTATTGATCCCACTATTTTAGCACAAATCATAGAGGAGGCACAAACTACTTCACCTAATCTCACAACTGCAACTCCCATCGTTGTTGAACCGCAAGATGATTCGCAATCACTCGTTAGTTCTCTGCATTATGCATAGTTGATTCTCCCGATACAATAGTTGTCCCTACTTCTCCATCTTCTGTGGTTGAATCTCAATCTCTTGAAGCTTCACATGAATCCATCCCTACTATTTGTATGGTTGATATGGTCCCTCCTGATTTGTCACTAACTCCTGATGTTACCAATGCTATGGTACTATATACAGGGCCTACTCCACAATACTCTCTTTCTTTACCTATCCCTCCACCACCTCCCCTTATAGACGAGCTACCATTTGAGGGTGTCATTCACATGATAAACACAGTTCCCTCCTCACCACTTGTTACTACTACTGCTATCATTCCATATCAGGGGCCTTTCTAGTCCACGAATGTCACTCTCTCATCTACACCAATATCATCCCCTTCAATGTGCCCACCATTCACTTGTACTCTCTTCATGAAAAATTCCTATTGGGAGCATATACCACTTGATACTTCCTAAAAAGCCACCGTATGTTCACATGATGGTATCCTTTGGCTTGGTTTTGCCTTTGAGGACCTCCATTCTCCTTTATATGATCCAGTTTCATTTAGCGCATTATCATACTTCTTCTCAGCTTACTCTCTCTTACAGTCTTGGCTAGATTATATTGGTGGCATGCTCGATCTTGCTCACATCAATCTAGCATTTCCCATGACATTTGGTACTATGCGTATTTGTATAGCTCCTTTCTTTGCTATTCACCCAACTTCACTATTTGGTATGCTCATGGATGTCCCTTACCTCCCTTTACTAATGAACAATATGCCATGGCAATGTATATCTTACACATTCACAGTTATTTGGATGACCAACCACACACCATTGCTTATCAAGTTTCCCTGTGCCATTCAATATGATTTTGACAATGCTCATGATGATATTTTAGAAGATTTTTCTTTCCCATCGCTTCCCTTTATCGATGAAAACTTGCCACCACACCAAATAAGTCCTATATTCACACACTTAGTTGATAGCTCTGGCCCTCGTAACCATCCATCTAATACACCTCTATTGGACTCAATCCATGCTTTGCAAGATTGGTTTCAAGCTATGGAATCCTCAATTACCGCCCTTACCGCTGAAATTCAACAACTTAAGGATGCTTCTCAATCACATGTTTGTATTAATTCTACATCTCATATCCAATCTATGTCCACTACCTACCATCTAACCAAACCTCAAGGCATACCATTTCCTGAGCCTCTTATATTTGCACATAATACTACACATGATATTCTTATTCACTTCTTAATCATCAGTTTATCACTCTATCACCTACTCATTATTATCCTCCTCCTCGGCTAGCAAAATATCACAGTTTTCCATATTGCCATTATCATTGAATCAATGGACATCATGATAATGTTCTGCTACGCATTGTCATGAATAATCAAGGATCTCAAACATCTAGGCCTCCATTCATTCATTCCACAACATTCTAATGTGTTGTCACCCTCAAAATCCCCCTCATTTTCTAATTCAAATTCAAAAATTTTGAGCTCATGCCCTCCGTAGTGTTCAAGTAAAGTTGGAAGTCTAAAAAGATAGAGAAATTCATGCTTTGAAGTTGTTTAAACTCTCTAGTCTGCATGTTTTGATAATTTTTTGTTTTCTTGTCTGGACGCGTGAAAATTTTATTGTTGTCCTCATTTGAATGAAATTGTCAATCTTTCTATGGCCATGGATCATCGAACCTTGTATTGTTTTCAATTCCTTGGCTCAAAAGAAATTTGAAAATCGGGCGCAAAATGGTGGAGTTTTCTTCTTCTCTACATTTTTTCCACAGTTGGGAACGATGGGCATTTTCTTCCCCATCAAATTTTGGCTCCATCATCCACGGTACGTGGACATATCTAATTGGAAGTGGGTCGGTAGAGCAATTTGTGTTTTTGATCCCACATTGAAAAAAGGTGAAAAGTTAAAAAGTGACCCACAGCCCCGATCGGGCTTAAAGGAAAAATTCAAATCTTGAGCCCACCGTCAAAGGAGTCAAAGTAGGGAGGCGGGCCTGCGGAGCAATTTGTGTTTTTGAGCTGCATTGAAAAAAGGTAAAATTATAAAAGTGACCCGCGACTCCTTCACCAATCAAGTGAAGCCACGTGTCAGGCTTATATCAAAAGTGGGTGAGTGGGCCAAAATGTTCCAAAATGCCAAATCTCTATAAAGTCACAAAATGCAAAAGGAATCCTCTGTGCCCACTCCAGTAAATTTCTCCCACGTGTACGACTCTGATTTAAAGTTTCAAAGGCAAGATGAATGGTTCAAATTCAAAGTTACAAAACAAGTGTAACGACTGCATTATGAAAAGTCTGGTTTTCCACCATTGGCGTTTCTTCGCGAATCAAGAATTTGAATGGACATGAATGATTGAAAAGAAATTGTAAACCATTTCTTGCTAACAAAGAAGAAGTTGTAACCATTTCTTGGAGGAGATTTAATGGCTTCTTCACACCATTATAGAGGGTTGGTAATTGATCTTGTAAACTCACGAGTGCATTGTACTTAGAGAAAACAAAGGAGATAGCCATTTTTCTTCCATTTCCCCCTTTTCTCAATTTCCTCCATTTCTCCACTATGTACAACTTCTGATTAAGCATCAATACAAGAAGAAGGATTTTGTAGCCTCTTTGATGAGGAGATTTTAGAAACTTTGAGTTTGCAATCTTATCTCGTCTTGTTGCCATTTGCAGGGTTGTTTCTTCCCATGAATGCATGTGATGAATTTTCTAACTAGTGTGTGCAGGAATCTGATTTCCTACCTACAACATTAGTTCTCCTACCTCTTTTCTCACTCCCTTTCCCACTTTCAGACAAAGTTCTCTCTTGCAAGTATCTGCAAGATTTTTGCAGGGTCAGTGGAGTGCCCTATTGGATCCCCGGTTGAAAGGCCACCATAGAAATCCACATTTTCTCACGCATGCATATACGATAGCTACACCGGTTAAGTAGAGGGACTTAGATTCCCAAAGTGTTGGAAAGGAATCCACAAGTTTGTCCACCCGAAAAATTTCCTCACCAACATAATGTTAACCACTAACCCCATCAGGGATCTTCTATCTAATGAGCATCAACCTAGTATTGCTTAAACACCTCCTAAGCAATAATCTTTCACAATTTGTTCACCATCTCTTTCTCTTCAACCTTCTCCGACATTGCCAACTCAATCCTCTACCAAATTTGGTTCATCATTTCCTACTCGTCAAGTCATCATCCTATCACCATGAAAACTACCATTGGCCTCATCATCATCGCGCATGTTACCGCACCCCAATCTTCGTCACACATTAATCTTTCGCATGCATATAGCTCTCATTCACCATCACCACAATTATCTACCATACTTGTTGCTTTTAGATCATGGACCTCCACTCTCATCCTTGTAAGCATCAAGTGTAAGACTTATGTCTTTCACTCTCATTGGTTAGTTTACATACTTGGGGGCATAACATTTAACACACCCCCCCATTCTAACATATATGCATCGTCATCCATTTATCTTCCTACATAAACATACTAATCACACATCCTAGCACCATCATTACCTGATGACGCATTTTTATGCTTCGATTTGCACTTGACTATTAAGGCATTACCATTATATCGAACCCCACACACTACACTATAGACATTATGTATTGCATTTCATATTGCACACTATACACCAATACATACTACACTTAGTTTACATTCTACTATTATTCTACAGGCATCTTGCATTGTACATATGTCATTTTACATATCATATATCCTAGTCATTCTACACATTACATACATTATTAGGCTATCTAAGTATATAGTCCAATCATACATTATGCATACCTACCTCATACACATTCTACATACTATGCTAGGTTACATTACATATGAGTATAGCTTTGCATTTCATCCCTACATTCTACATTTTTTTATTATTATTAAATGCTTTTAACCGGAGCTATGAACTGGGGTTGACGGGACCCATTGCCCAATACAAAAGATAAGACAATGAAGACCACACCAGAAAAAACCCAGGAACCACCGAAGACATGAAAACCATGAAAGCTACCATGCCCCGCACACAAGACCTTGACCGGCCCTCATGCATTACCACCCTAAACATGGATCGTGCTTTGAGGGGGGCGTAAGAAGAAATAAAGGCTTGCAAGATATCAAACGAAAGACCCACATCACCAAAAGCAATGAAACTAGCGGGCTAACAAAACCAACACAGTACCACCCATCAACACACATAAGCCCATGACATGCCAAAAAAAAACCACCATACAAACAGCCCGCATAGCCAAGGAAGCCAACAGAAGTTGAAACCACTCACAACCGACATGCGACCCAAGGACCAAATCACCCAAACACCAAAAACCAAAGTAGCAAAGCCACCCAACAATCCAAAACCAATGATTTCAAAACCCAACAATATGCACCTTGAGACCGAGACCCCAACAATTGCATCAACCAACCATAAAATATCCACCGCTAAAACCACACTCGAACAGGACCAAGAGGCAACACCGAACCCGAAACCACACACATATGAAATCATCGCGGATCACAACAAATTTCAAAACCAATAACTACAAAAACCGAGACTAGCAAAGGAAAAGAGAAACAATCAGAAAACTAATAATGGTTGCGATTTCTTTCGTAAACGACGCTTGGGAAATGAAGACAGTCGGTCTCTAAACAAAAAAAACCAAGGAAAGAAGAACCCCATCTGACCATGAGGGAACCAAGACCCTGCCGAAGCTCTGCCTCGTGACTAATAATGACCCCTTCCGCTTAACGAACCGAACCTTAAGAAACCAAACCGAGAAATGCAGAAGAGAGCCTCCTTTATGGCTGCACCATCAGGAAAAATATCCCCAAGCCAAGAACGATCTACTCTTCCCAGATCCGTTCGATACCAGGCACCCCTAATGATGGAAAAATCAAATATCAAATTGTGGAGGATGTAAGGGCTAGAGCCGGTAAAACAACTAAGGCCTAAGGTGAAACCACTCGAATCAATATCCATCTCTACTAGAAGAACCTCGAGAAAATGATGAGGCACCTTTAGGCAAAGGCTCAACCTCCAACCCCAATGATGGATAAAGGGAGCAAGAATGAATCTTGACAAAAGTAGATACTAGATAAGCTACCGAAAAGGAACAAAAGAAACAGGGCCTGTATTACCTCTGATGGCCATCAAAAAGGCCTTCACATCCTGGCTCAGGATGTACCCAACAAAACGGTTGGCTTCCTCCAAAAGCCCCATAGCCAAACTCTCCTCGAGCGGGCCGAACACAAAACCAACTCTTCCATGCAGCACTCTGCAAGACTCAAAGTGAGAGCGTCAAGTTGAACCACCTCGCTAACACCCTGAACCTTCACCCATCTTGATTATCTAGAATCATCGTAAGCCAAAGATGACTTATTTGATCCAAAACCCTAGCTCCTCCATCTCGCTCGTTTAAAAAAATCCCTACATTCTACATTACTACACATGTTACATTGTGTATTATACATTACAAATTGTTTACCTTTAGCATCACATTTTACACATCACACATTTACAAACCCTAGTCACTACATGGTTGTTTCTCCTCTACACACTATACTCACTACCATATGATGCACTTTAGTTCCTTGGTTTATACTGATTGTCAAGGGTTTACAAATCAAATGGACTTGACACTCATCATGCGACATTCCTAGGATAATGAAATATGCTTTAGGCTAAATCATCATTCATCCTCTTTCTATCTAGTAGTGGTATACACTTTAGGCTAGATCAACACCTCTATTGTATCATCTTATAGTGGTATACACTATAGGTTACATCACCAATCTTTACCATTCATCTTATAGTGATATATGCTTAGTGTTAAATCATCACTCATCCTAATCCTTTCATCTTATAGTGATATACGCTTAGGGCTAAATCATCACCATCCTTTCATCATATATACGCTTAGGATAAATCATCACTAATCCATTCATCGAGTCGTGATATACGCTTCAAATATAGGGTTCACGCACACCCTTTCTATATGTCGCACTTCATCAACACTACATACAAACTCATCATAGTGCACTAGATAAACAACAAAAACACTATTCGACCATTTCCCCGATGACGCACTCTCATTTACAGCTTCATTCTTGATCGCTAAGGGGGTAAACAAAATGAACCTCATTGCAGACACTTCCATTCACTCGGGGGGCACGTGGCTCTTATCATTCCATCTTGCATTACATTCCATCTACCCACAACATATTGTATTGTCTTGGGGGCATTTACTCTTACTTACTAGTGTTTTGCATGATCACTTTACTACTCGTGTTAGATAGATTTCTTATATGTCATTATCTATACCATACACACATGTGTGTCCATGTCTTTGTTTAGTGTGATCGCAGATACAAGACACTACACACGTGGCATGGATGTTCACCTTTTACCCTTCCTACACTAGTCATTGGGGGCATCCACATTCATCTCTTTCAGGTGTTATTGTTTCATTTTGTACTTAGCATCTTACATTACTTGCTCATACATGATTTTGACATATTGGTTATTTCTCTAACATGTTAATGGGTGTTCCATGTGCAACACTTGTTTTGTAGGATTATATGTTTCCATGACTACTTGTTTGTTTGTTTATATTTGTCTACTTGCTTTTCCATTGTATGCAAGCTTTGCCCTATGTTTGTGTGCACACTTGCTTGTTGTTTGCGGCCATGATGGCCTTACGTGTCTTGCGACATCGTGAGTGATGTCCCATGTTTGCAACCCGCTTTTGTGCAACTTACTTGCTTTCTTGCGTGTTTACATTTACTACATTGTTTGTGTAGCTTACACATGTTTTCTATATGCATGCATTGTTTGTTTACACTTGTCTTTGGTTAGCCTTCTTGTTTGTGTGTGCCTTGGTTTCTACCAAGCACTTTCCAGGGTACATAGTTTAAAGTGCAGTTGGTCCTCTTTTGGGGCCGCATTCTCCTATCAACGACGTTGCATGTGCCCCCAAAGAGGGGGGCATCATTTGGGGTTTACATACTAACACAACACATTTAAACCAGCTTCAATATAGTGCACTTTCCGCCCTTGGCATTATGGGTTTACGTACAACGAGTGGGTTTAGACCAATCTACGAACTACATACATAGAAGCTTTTAGAGGACATGGTGTCCTTAACATTTCGGGTTACATGCTTAAGGGTTACAAAGGGGTGTGCCACTCTACACTACTTTGGCCATGGCGTCAAATCACCTAAAAACCAGACACTATAAAGATCTCTTCACACACATTTTAGCATAAGTGGTTAGAGTTGAGGACACAGAGCATTTCCTCCCTACACTTCTTCATCTAGGGTGGCATGAGATTGCCAAAAACTCGCAGCAATGCAGGGATATCCTTCTACACCCTTTCTCTTGACATGGATCAGGTGCACATGTTCCATTTACATTTTCATTTAGGGTATTTTACACATTTCTATGTACATGCGTATTTTACATACATGCATACATATTTGACTACTTGATCATTTTCTCCTTGCAGTCTGACCATATGAGAAACAAGTAGTGAAATTGGGGGCTACAACATCGTCAATAACAACATTCTATGATAGCACATGCTTTACTAACTATGCAGGTACACTACACACTCGCAACAACTACACATGTGTTCCGCCCTAGGTTCACTCTCATCACTTTTTCTATGCGCATTTTTCATCTTTAGATTCCATGCTCCTCCATCTTCTTTTTTTTCATTCCATGCTTGAGTCTAGTCCTTTGGCGCATTTCTACTACACTCTTCATGGATATCAGTACACACTTCTATCTACTTTATGTTACCGAGATTTCAGCTCACCAACATAAAGTGGGGGCAAAATGTAGTCACAAAATCATGCACTTTAGACATTATTTAGCTTGGTCTCATACTACTATTTAGAAGGTTCTTGAGTGAAGAAAGTACTAATTAATCCCATCTTTTGTCCATCTTAGTTTACTGTTATTTCACCATTCTCACACATTTTTATATACATGCTCACCTTGTTTCAGATTTTCCTGTCATTTTAGCCTAAATTGGGGTGCCTAGGCTTGTCTTGGGGATGCCCTAGGGTGCCTCGGTCCCACATGGGGCACCCCGAAACTTTTTCTACTTTCCCGCCACTTTTTGGGCTCTTTCTAGTCATTTTTCATCCTTATCTTCTTCCTAGTCGGCCATGTCAGGGTTAATTACGAAATTAGATCAAGAGAACCCTATAAATATAAAGTTATGAGACCATAATGAGGGCCTTAGCATCATCTACTACTATCACTCCATCTAGAGTTGCATCCATTGCATCACTTACATCCACATAGTTCTATGCATCAAGGCTAGGAGATCTGCATCAACACACACTTCATAGGGGGAGGGATTCTATTCTATTTCATGCACACATGCTATTACATTTTCTACATTTAGTTATTGTTCATTATTTCACATAGTGTGACTGACACTAGATCACCTAGGGCACAACATGCGCACACACACACCAAAATTACATTTGGGTCTGAAATGTAGTGCAATGCTCAGAGTAGTAAGCCCATTGTTGTAGAACTTGCAGCATTTTGACCCATTAATTTGCATTTTTCTATTTTTAGGGTTTTGATACACCTTTTGTCTCTTGTAGGTCATCATTACATTATTCAAGACATTCGACACGGTTCAAAGAAATCCAATGTGATAGATATCAAGGTCACATGTCATCTTCCGACCCTGAAAGAATCAAATTCTAAGCTTTTGCAAAGATCGGGGCACTTGTTCTGTCATACTAGGGTACCTCTGTGCCCCTAATACCCTCCTGGGTGCTTCAATCTTCTTAAATCTTCCAGATCCATCCTTTTCTGGATATCTACACAAGTATTCTTGCTTCTGAATTCCTTGTCAACCTATTACACTCTACAACAGTCATCCGTAACTAGTTGAGTTCTTTCCTAACCTTCCTCTTACACATTAGGGTTTTATTTCCATTAGTTTTAATTATTTAGTCATTTTATATTACTTTAGAGTATTTATTTACAACATTTATGTCCTCCTAGATTAGATTAACTATATTAGCATACCCCTAGTTTATTCTAATTTTAGTTAATCGGTATACTTTTTCCCACTTTGCTTATGATTTGACACCCACTTCCTTACTCACTCATGCAAATGAGGTTAGTAAGCTATGACATGAGTGTTTCGGCATCCGAATTTTCGTTACCTTGAACAATTGAGACAAAACAAAATGGTCAATGGGTTACTCCATGTCGATTTTCTAAGGGTCTTTGTGAAGGTTGTGCCCTTGGGAAGCACCCTGAAAAGAGTTTTGAT
This sequence comes from Taxus wallichiana var. yunnanensis, assembly GCA_018340775.1. Taxonomy (NCBI): domain Eukaryota; kingdom Viridiplantae; phylum Streptophyta; class Pinopsida; order Cupressales; family Taxaceae; genus Taxus; species Taxus wallichiana. Next base: position 547,869,809 of record CM031234.1, read on the forward strand.
AAAGAAAAATCCTGGAGAGCTACTCATCTTTGGGATCTTGTTCATAGTGACATCTCTAGCATGTTTCTGTCTCCTTTGTTTACTAGAGATCTTTATATATTTACCTTCATTGATTATTTTTTTGTGATATACTTGGGTATATTTTCTTAAGCTCAAATTTGAAGTCTTCAACATTTTCAAGACTTTAAGGATATTGCTAAGAAACAAGTAGAGGTCTATCAATGATCTACGAATTGAAAATGGTGGTGAGTATGTGAGTAATAGGTTTGAGGATTTTTGTACTTCTAAAGGGATTTCTTTACAACATACAATTACTTACAACCCTTCGCAAAATGGAGTTGTGGAAAGAAATAACCGAATGCTTAAGGAGATGGCCACTTGTATGGTTCACTTGAAGTCCCTTCCTCCGCAGTATTGGGCCGAAGTAGTGAATTGTGTTTGTTACATTCAAAATTGTGTTCCACACAAGGTAGTAAGAGGGACAACACCCTTTGAAGCCCGGTTTGGGTGTATGCACGATGTTGAGCACTTTTGAGTCTTCGATCCAAGGTTATGGCTCATATTCTAAAGAAGAAATGCAAGGCTTTATAACCAAATTCCAAACCTTGTATCTTTTTCAAGTATCCTGATGGTGTGAAGGGATATTGATTTGTTAAATACTACAAATCGTGAGCTTTATATTGAGAGAAGTGTGAAATTTGATTAGTCTTCTTCGACTTCTAATTCTCTACCTTATGAGATTCTTATGCTTTTTGATTATGAATCTAACTCTTTAGATGATGTTGTTGTGGAGAATGCTCCTCCTCTTTATCCTCTTGTGCCTCCTGACCCTCATGCTTCAGATTCTTTAGATTCTGGCGGTAGTGTTGATTGGAACCTTATTCCTTCACTCTCGAGTGAAGAATCTTCTAACTATGAGCCTGATCCTCCTGGTCCTTATTGGGCTTTGCAGAGTGCTAGAGAATGGATGGGAGATTCTTTAGAAAGGAGGAGGACTTACTCGATTTCATTGGACCTCACTCCCTCTTCACCTCTCGCTTCTAACTCTCGGTCTTTTCTGGGAGGCTTTTGGTATTCCCCGAGTGGGATTCTACCATGAATGATGAGTATTCCTCGCTCATGAAGAACGATACTTGGGATCTCTATTGGTGTGTGTGACATGTCTAGTCATCATCCACATCACTGGTGAGTCATCTCGCTTGCGAGAGTCATAGGTCTTAGGAAGTAAAATGGCAAGTGTCGATTCTATCATTGAATATGGCATTGTCATTTGCATCAGATGCATCATAAGAGTTATATTCCTTATTTGGAATTGTAACTCCTCCTTTAGTGGTGTCATATGCATCGATCACATCATATGCGTCAATGGCATCATTGATGTTCTTTCCTTATTTAGGCATGGGGTTACACAACACCCCTATTTGTACTTCCTTTTTTCGATCTATGAGTATGAGTAGACTTGTTTTCTTATTTGCATATTCTTTCCATTGTTCGAATCTTGCTTATTGTGTTAGAGCTTGACGTTACCATCAAAGTGCAACTTCGTTGTGGTGCATTATTTTTGACATCAGTTCTCACGAATCCCTCTTTCATGGTATCAGAGATGGTTTCGGTAAAACGTGCACTCTTCGTTTATCAAGTTGTTTATTACTTTTGGTTTCTTCTTATTTCCTCGTGCAAGTTTTTTTCGATTATTATTTTGGAATTGTATTGCTCACCTCGTATTGAGGTTTTAGTAGTTGCAAGTTTGAGAGTATTTGGTTGGTTTGCTTTATCATGGTTGCTAAGTTTATGATTACTTCTATTCTCGTGAGCTCGGTTTTTGCTTTGGCATGGACCTGTGGTTCATTCTTGGTTCGTGGTTCGTGTGTTCGAGTTATTTGGGTGTTCCGGCTTTGCATGATTTTTTTTTTCGGGTCTATTACAGTTTGAGGCTACATTTCAGAGGTTGCAGATCCGTGTTTTTGCATAACTTTGGGTTCAACGTTGCATTGGATCCTCTTTCATGGTTTTGCGTTGGCTCGTGCATTGGATTCTCTCGCTCTCTGGATCGCACAGATTTTATTGTCCTTGCTCGGGCTTGGCTGAAGTGGTTTCATGCTTACAGTTGGTTTGGGTTGATCCATTCACTTAGGCCGTTACACAAGCACTCAGGATCTTCCTACGATGTTGCTCAAGCTTCATCCTCCAATCTCACCGCACGTTGTTCTCCTTTAACTCGGGCCTGCAAACACCGCTTCATCCTTTGAGTTGAATGATTACATTCGATTTTAGCTTAAATCGTCTACTTGTTCATTGTATCAAGTTGCTACTAGTTTTTGTCCCTTCTTCCGTTGACTCGTCTTTTCTCTCATAAACAACCTCGTGTTTTGGGTTCGTGTGAGCCTGTGTGACCTTGATTGTCAGTACGAGTCACTTCGGCCTAGATTAAGTTTGTTTTGCCAGTGCATAGAGCCCCTTATTTGAATTATTTGGCTCCACCTTCGAATGAGCCCCTGGTTCATTTATGTGCTCGACGTCTACCAGATTATCTCTGCTCAACATTAATCTCTAAGACACCGCCTCAACGGACCAACCGCTACCTCTCCCACACTGCGTAGCTCGATGGTTTCAGTTATTACTAGACGTGGCTCGACTTGCACCACCTCTACCTCGGTGAGTTTTTTGGCTTGACCATTCACGCCTTGACCGACTAGCTCGGTAATTCCACGTCCAAACTCCACGCTTTCGAGACACGTCAACACTTTCCTTCCTTTAGAATTGATTATTGGTAAATCAATAATCACCTTTTAAAATGTTTTAAGGTGTACACTTTGTTATTTCATTGGCATTGTAAACCTTATTTGGGTATATTTTGGTTGTATTATTATCCTTCCTTCGAGTGTCGAAGACGGAGGGTGAGGTCGGGGTTGGCAGGAGGCTAATCCCCCCTCATAATTAAAACAAACCCTATCTAAAATTTGATGTCATTTCCAACGAGCATACATACGACACCCTTTGCATGCATTTAGGGCCCTTTTTTAATCCATTTGCAGGCTTATTAGCTTTTTTCCATCAGTTGCGGGAATTATTTTTTGCTATAACTTTTGACTCGTTGCTCGGTTTTGAGCACTTCTTTAGTCAAAGTTGCATGTTTTTCACACTCTAGATGATGGGATTATCAGTTTTGTAAATGCACTATTTTATAAAGTGCCGCATTATGGGGGTGTATTTGTATTGTTTATTTCAGCTCATTTTGAATCATCTTGAGCATTGTTCTATCCCTTTTATTGCTTGTGGACTTGTGAGCGCGTCCACCATAGACTTACAGCAAAGGGATTCTTTCGTGTGACGTGAGACACTATTTCTCACAAGGCTTTCTCTTCCCCTTCTTTTTTCACTCGTTCTTGTGCTTTCTTATGGTGTTGAATTGTTACGCCCAATGAACCTTAATTGTTGTCTCCACTCTTGTGCGTTATTACGCTGATTGCAAGGTGAGTGAAAAACTAGTTCTCGACACATAATCGCATCTGATTGTAATCAACGCACTAAACTATAAAGTGCCAAACTCAAGGGGTGTAATATTGTTCTAGGGTGGTTGTTTATTTTCTCTCTCCTTCCCTCGGCATCCTTTGGTTCTATCTCTTCATTATGGATACCTCTAAAGTACTGGTGTTCACACCTTTTAATTTCTTCGAATGGAAATCTAAAATTATATTGGTTTTGTGAAGTAAAGGGTTATACCATGTCACCATGGGGTTAGAGACTCGAACTTGATGATGAACTCAAAAAATCTAAGTGGTTCAACTGTTGTGATGAAGCCTTAGGTCTTCTTTGTATGTCTATCTCTCCCGGCTTGCTCTTCCACATCAAAACTTCCTCAACACTTAATGGAGCATGGACAACGCTCGACGAGATGTTTGGGAAGTAAGATGACATGAGAGCGCATGAGTTGAAGAATGAACTACTAGGGTTAAATCCTAGTGACTTTGAAAACCTGCATGCCTTCTTCTCAAAGTTTGTCCATACTAGATTGCTTCTAAAGGAATGTAAAGTGGAAAAGAAAGACTCTTAATTGATCTTGTTGATTCTTTCTAAATTAGGTCTTGAATACTCTGTCTTTGTTTCAACTTTCCACACCATGAAATCCGCCTTGGGTAATGCTTGGAAAATGCCCTCCTTTGACAGTTTTTTGTCCCAACTCATTCGAGAACAGGACAAACTCATTCAAATGGGGACTCTAAAATCCAAGTCACATGCCCTTGTGGAGAATAAGGGCAAGAAAAATGAAAAGAAGAAAGAAACAAAGGACCAACCTAAGAAAGAAAACAAGACCAACCAACCCCCAGCTAAGCCCAACACTAACACTTTGACTTCTAAGCCTAAGGTGAAGAAGGAAATGTATAAATGCTTCTATCATTGTAAGAATTCTAGCCGTGATGAGCATCATTGTTTTCGAAACAAATTAATCACTTAACTCAGTTCCTTGAGAAGAATAAAATAAGTGTTCCTGAATCCATTAAAAAAATGCTCAGAAGGGCGAGTCTTCTAAAGCAAAGGAGTCTAAAAATGAAAATAAGAAAGGTAAGGCCCTCGTAGCTAGATCAGCTCCATCATCAACTTGGATTATCGATTCCAGTGCCTCGCACCACATGGCTTCTTCAAAGGTTGAATTCTCTAGCATTGAACCATGTGGCATGTCCCAAATCACGTTAAGTGATGACACTCATGTGTCAAGTTTCGGTAGTGGATCGATAGAGATAGAAGGTGGAACAATTAACCAAGTGTTGAGTGTTCCCAATCTCTCTACCAATTTCTATCGGTTTACCAAATCACCCACCTTGGTGAAGGAATGTGAGTGGAATTTGGTCCTTACTCTGTGATCATTCATGAGCTTAACGCCGACTACACTGTGGCTAAGGGAAAGGCGATCACGCAGTTCACGGTTGTATACCTTTTCCTACTTCTCTTCGATTTGACGCTTAATGCCTTGCTCACTCATGTAAATGAGGTTAGCAAGCCATGCCATGAGCATTTTTTGGGCATCTAAATTATCGTTACCTTGAACAATTGAGCCAAAACAAAATGGTCAACAGGTTACCCTGAGTTAAGTTTTCTAAAGGTCTTTGTGAGGGTTGCACCCTGAAAAAAACTTTGATAAGGGAAAATCCTGAGAGCTACTCGTCCCTTGGATCTTGTTCATAGTGATGTTTCTGGCCCCTTTCCATCTCCTTCTTTCACTAGATCTCTATATATACTAACCTTCATTGATGACTTTTTGCGTTATACTTGGGTATATTTTCTTAAGCTTAAGTCTAAAGTCTTTGAGCATTTTCAAAACTTTAAGGCTCTTGCTGAGAAACAAGTGGAATGGTCTATCAAGGTTCTTCGAACCGACAATGGAGGCGAGTATGTGAGCAATAGGTTTGAGGATTTTTGCACTTCTGAGGGGATTGATTTACAACGTATAGTTGCTTACAACCCTTCCTAAAATGGAGTTGTAGAAAGAAAGAACCAAACTCTAAAGGAGATGGCTACTTGTATGGTTCACTTGAAGTCCCTTCCTCCACAATGTATTGGGTTGAAGTCATGAATTGTGCTTGTTACATTTAGAATCGTGTTCTGCACAAGGCACCAAGAGGTATGACACCCTTTGAAGCCTAGTTTGGACACAAGCCTAATGTTGAGCACTTTCGAGTCTTCGGATCCAAGGCTATGGCTCGAATTCCCAAGAAGAAACACAAGGCATTGGATCCACAATCCAAACCTTGTATCTTTGTCGGGTATCCTAATGGCATGAAGGGATATCGATTGTTGAACCCTACAACCCATGAGCTCTATATTAAGAGGAGTGTGAAGTTTGATGAGTCATCCTTGACTTTTACTTCCACTGAGGTTCTTTTGCCCATTGATTTAGATTTTGACTCATCAGATGATGATGTTGTTGAGTGAGTTCCTCCTCTCCTGCTCCTCCCGATCCTCAAACTTTTGAGTATTCTGATTCTGACAAGTAGTGATGATGAGGACTATGTCCATTCTCACTCGAATGAAGAATCTTCTGACTCTGAGCTTGAACCTTCGGAACCTCTTTGGGCCAGGAAAAATTTACAGAGTGCTTTAGATATTTAGTTAGAGATCCTTCAGATGAGAGACATACGCGCTCGAGTTTCATTGGACCCCACTCCTTCTTCGCCTCTGCTTTTGATCCACCGTCTTTCCAGGAAGCTTCTGGGATTCCTGAGTGGGATTCTGCTATGGATGAGGAGTATTCCTCACTCATAAAAAATGACACTTGGGATCTTACCCCTCTTTCGAAAGGAAGAAAATTAATTCGGTGTAGGTGGATATATCAAACAAAGTATGGAGCCAATGGAGAAGTCAAGAAGTATAAAGCGCGACTTATAGCTAAGGGTTTCTCCCAGGTAGTTAGGGTTGATTACTCAGAAACCTTTGCTTTGGTTACAAAGATGACTTCTATTTGATTGAGCCTTGCCATCGATGTCGCTAATAGATGGGAAGTCCACCAGATGGACGTTAAGAGTTCCTTCCTTCATGGGTACCTAGAGGAAGAGATCTATATGGAACAACCTTCGGCTTAAGTCCATGATCCTTCCCTCGTTTGTAAGTTAAATAAGTCTCTCTATGGCCTTAAACAAGCCCCTCGGTCTTGGTATGCCAAGATGGACTCCTTTTACTTGCATCAGGGTTCACTCGGTGTCACTCTGACCCAAATGTTTATATTTTGCGGTAGGATAACTCCATGCTTATTCTTGTTCTCTATGTTGATGACTTGTTGATCACGGGTAGCTCTTCCTCTATCATTAATTTTTTGAAGATCTCCTTGGCCAACAAGCTCTCCATGTCTAACTTAGGATTGCTTCATTACTTTCTTAGGATCCAGATTTCACAATCTTACTCGGGAATTATGATCTCACACCTAAGTACTTCTCTTGATTTGCTTTGCTCGAGTTTCACATGTCTGATTGCAAGTCCTCACCTACTCCTTTTCTTTTCGGGTCAAGTTGGTTTTGATTGCTCTTCCCCCTTGGTTGACGGTACCCTTTATCGGCATTTGGTGGGGAGCTTGATCTACCTTACTCACACTTGGCCAGATCTATTGTATGTTGTCAGGATCGTGTCCGTTTATGTAGGAGCCGCACGAGCCAGTATTTAAAAGTAAAGAAAGCAGATCCTTCACTATGTTCATGGCACTCACACAGATGGTATTCATTACTTAGGAGGGACCGAGATTGACTTGGTTAGATTTACGAGACTAAGATTGGGTCGGTGATCTAGATCATCGGAAGTCTACCTCAAAGCTCTGCGCTTTCACTATTGGTTTAGGTCCTGTCGGTTGGTCCAGCAAGAAGTAGAACGTCATTACCATATCATCGATGCGAAGTAAAGTACGAGGAGCAGCGATTAACACCGCCACAAAATTTGTTTGGTTACTGGGTATCTTGTGAGTTTGGCATCCACTTTCGTGAACCTACCATTATCTCTTTGTGATAACATGAGCACTATCTCAATCAGAGAAATCTAGTTCAAGCATCGCGGACGAAGCACATTGAGATTCACATGCACTTCATACAGGAGCTAATACATGAAAACATCATCGACATACAATATGTTCAAACAACTGATCAGGTTGCAAACATATTCACCAAGCCCTTCACTGAGGTGAAATTTATTCACTTGCGGTCTCTTCTTGGGGTGAGGTCTGTTGTAGCCACCCATCTTCTTCAAGCTATATAGTCCTCCTTCTTCTCCTCTTCTTCTTTCCAGAAAGATGTTGTTTGTATATGGGCACCTTATCAGGCCTTTAGTTGTCGGGCCCCATTGACACATCTTTCTTAGTTGTCTAGGGGAGTCTTCTTTTTTATTTTGGCTTACCTTGACCTCTTCCTCGACTTTGATGAAGGGGGTGTTGGTGTGTGTGACATGCCTAGTCATCATCCACATCACCTAGTGAGTCATCTCGCCTTGCGAGAGTCATAGGTCTTAGGAAGTCAAATGACAAGTGTCAGATTCTGCACGTAGAATATGTCATTGTCATTTATGTCAGTGTGTCATAGGAGTTACATTCCTTATTTGGAATTGTAACTCCTCCTTTAGTGGCATCATATGCATCAGTCACGTCATATGCGTCAGTGGCGTCATTGATGTTCTTTCCTTGTTTAGGCATGGGGGTTACACAGCACCCCTATTTGTACTTCTTTTTTTCGATCTATCGGTATGAGCAGGACCTATTTTCTTATTTGTATATTATTTCCATTGTTTGAATCTTTCTTATTGCGCTTGGAGCTTAACGTTACCATCGAATGCAACTTCGTTGTGGTGCACTATTCTCGATATCGGTTCTCGCGAATCCCTCTTTCAATCTCACCCCTATTTTAAAAGGAAGAAAAATTGTTCAAAGTAAGTGGTCAAGTTTTGAACAAAGTATGGAGCAGATGGAGATGTCAAAAAGTTTAAAGCATGACTAGTAGCTTGTTAGAGTAGGTATTTACCTCACTCATGTTAACCTAGGTAATTTAGTTACCTTTATTATATTTATCCTCACCCACTTATGTCCTGGGATATTTATTTTATCTTATTTAGATATTAGGAAGATATTATCTAGTTGTGAGGTAAATTTCTTTCCTTGATCTATGGTATTGACTAGATCTTTGATGACTAGTTTTTTCCTTGATTTATGGCTTGATATACGACCTTGAAAATTCTTAGATTGATATTCCTTACCTATATAAGCAAGGCCCATTCTCATTCTATTTCGTTGAGTTCCATAATAATATGTGATATTGATGTTCATTTGTTTGCAAAGGTTTTATTAAAGTTATTCTAGCGAATTGCTTTCATTTTATTAGTGTCTTTGTTTGATTAGCATTTGAGTTCTTTGTGGCTTGGAATGATTTTTTTATCATTCCTTTTATGGTATCGAGATCAAGAGATTGATGTTGACATCCATCTCGTAAGTCTCGTTTTGTAAACAAGGTTTTTATATATTCATATACTCGATTTGTTAGTATTTTTTTGTTGCGTGATTTTTATGTAAAACAAAGTCTTCCATTGCATTTGGAAGGTGGAAAAACCACGAGAAGTACTATAGATTCAACCAAAGCTAGAGGCACTTGTTTTTTCATATTTTTTGTTTTGTAGCACGTACGGATCTACTTTGGAATCCGTGTCAACATGGAAGCAGACCAGAAAATGTTTCTAGGTTTTTCAAGATCAAAACTAGGTTTTTATCTTCGTGTTGTAGCATTTAGGGCGGTGTTTTCCTTTTTTGCAAGTCACGTGAATTATTGTGTACATTTTACCATTTGGGGATTTTCATACAATGCTATTTTTTGGGCGCGCGAGTCCCCAAAATAGTAAGAAGTGCAAACACCCATTGAAATCCTTAGTCCCCCGGTCATATGGTATGGTCATATGAGGGCTAAAGCTTGTGATTCTGCTTAAGTCCAACCCCTTTCATTTTGTTTGTGGGGTGAAGGCAAGAACATTTTATTTTGTTTTAGTGGCAACTAAAATAAATAGTAGAGTATAAAATTGAAAAGTCTGTATCTTTTGAACGATAACTCGGATTTGAGTGTCATTTTTTGCAAAAGTGTTTGTTTTTCCATGCTTGTTCCATTAGAACTATTTATTTTGAGAAAAAAACTATAATTGTAAAGTTTCATATTGTTACACGCACTCTATTATAAAGTGTCAAAGTCTGGGGTCTTATTACATTGCTTGGTTCTTGAATTTTTGGTGTTTTTTAATGGCATATTTATATACTTCAGCATTAGATCATGTTAAGCCATTAATAACACATAATTACCACACATAGAAATGAAGAATGGAAACAATCATTAAGTGGAAAGGATTATGAGCTTTAACTTCTTCAGAACAACCAGTGTTCACTAGAAAATATGATAAATTTCAATACCAGTGCAAATTTGATGAGTGTATGGGCTTAATAGAAACTTATGTAAGTGATAGTATTTTATTCCATTTGGAAAAATGTGACTCTCCTTTCAAAATATGGGATAAATCGAGAGGGTTTATTTGGTAAGGTGGATCACATGAGAACCATGTAACTTCAAATTGAGATCACCTCTCTTAATCCCGAACATTTTCCATCAATTATAGACTATTGTACTATGTTAAAACATTTGTTGACACAATTGAAGGGGAGTGTAAGAGATAAGAAAGATGAAGAGTGTGTTTACTTAATTTTATGTAAGAGATAAGAAAGATGAAGAGTGTGTTTACTTAATTTTATCCAAGTTGAGAGGACCATTCCAAATTTTTGCTTTTACGTTTTCTCTAGCATGGATGCCTTAAGTGACACCTTTAAAATGCCTAACTTAGAAACATGTTGTGAAAGAATTACTAGGGAAGAATCCAAATTGTATAACCTTGAGTCTTCCACCTCTTAAAAGGCATTAGTTGCATCTAATCCTAAGGGCAAGGGAAAACCAAAAATTAAAACAAAATCCACCCCTTCTCCATCTCAAAGTGCTCCTAAACCCAAGGAGTCTTCTAAATCCAAGAATAAGTATAGCATTTCATGCTCTTTTTGTGGGGGTATTGGTCATGAAGAACATAGGTGTTATAAGCGAATGCAAGCCTTAAAGGATGCAATCAAGAAACACAAAATTTCTATCTCCACTCCACCTCCTTCTAATCAGCATGGCAAAGCACTTAATGTTTTTAGGAGATCTCAATCACCACTTGCAAATAGTTGGGTTATAGATTATGGTGCTTCTCATCATATGACTTCTTCCAAGGAGTCTTTTGTATCTCTAGGTTTGAGTTCTACTCCAAATTGAGGTTGGAGATTCTTCCTTTCTCTCTGTTAAAGGAAAAGGTGACATATACCTTGATGGTGGCAATATCTAAGATGCACTATATGTTCCTAACACCACTATGAATTTGCTTTATATATATATATATAATTTGTCATTCTGATCAAGGAAAAACAGTGACTTTTACACCACATGTGGTAGAAGTAAAAAAAAAATTGGGGCCTCATTCACTTGTTGCTCAAGGTATTGTTGATCATATTTCTAGACTATATCACTTTGAGGGTTTTGATGACACTTCCTCTTTAGGGATAAGATTTGTTTCTCATGCAGATTCAAAGAGTAAGATTTGGCATAAGAAATTTGGACATCTCAATTACAAATATTTGAAGGAGTTGAGCACTCATGGTATGGTTAATGGTCTTCCTAGAGTTTCTTGTCTTGAGGGAGTTTGCCATGATGTGAATTAGGGAAACAACGCCAAGATTTATTTCCTAAGAAATTGTCCAAGAGAACTTCTTCACCACTTGAGCTTGTGCATAGTGACTTGATGGTTTTTCCTCGCCCCCTCTTTCAAGGGAGTTAAGTATACACTTACCTTTAATGATAATTTCTCGAGGCATACTTGCATTTATTTTCTCAAGTACAAAAGTGATGTATTTTCACACTTTAAAGTCTTGAAGGCTTTGGTCAAGAAACAACCTTCTAGTTGCATAAAGAACCTTCGCACCGATAATAGGGGAGTACTTCAAAATGAGTTTTCTCGAATTTTTGGAAACTCGTGACATTATTCACCAACATGTTTTTCCTCATACTCCACAACAAAATGGCTTAGTAGAACAGAAGAATCACACTTTGAAGGAAATGGCTAACTACATGATGTATTTTAGAGATTTACCTCCTGTATATTAAAGCGCGTATAGTTAATTGTGCTAACTACATTTATAATTGCACACCACACAAAACACTTGATCATTTGACTCTAGAGGAAGCTTGATCCAAAACTAAGCCCAATGTCTCATTTTTTCGAGTCTTTGGGAGCCATGTTTGGGCCTTTGTGTCAAAGAAGGAAAAGAAAGACTTGGATAAGAAGAGAAATCCTTGAACTTTGTAGGGTTTTGTGAGGACATGAGAGCTTATCGACTTTTAGATCCTGAGAATCATGAGGTTATTTTTCAAACACATGTTCATTTTGATGAGTGCTTCACGCCTCATGATTATAAATCTTCTTCCATGCCTACTTCTTGTTCTTTATCTCATCTTGAGGATCCTTTATTTGAGGAGGTTAATGAGGAGGTTATAGATGTCGGCGAGGGTCCTATTCCCACCGATATTATCGGTTTGCCTAAGTGGGCTCGTCTTCTGACAATTTACGAGGCAACACCTTTCATTCAGGATCTTCCACCCACTAGGCATCATCACACACATTCTACGTGTCCTGCACTTTTGTCTCGGGTAGTTTTGAGGATCCACAATCTTTTTCATAGGCTCATGGGATATAGGAGTGGGTTGATGCAATGACAGATTGATTATTCTTTGTTGATGAAGAATCATACTTGGGATTTGGTATCTCTTCCTAAAGGAAAAAAAGATGGCTAGGTGTAAGTGGGTATACCAAACCAAATACACAAGCTGATAGGTCCATTGACAAGTATAAGGCTCATCTTGTTGCAAAGGGTTTTTCACATGTTAAAGGTATTGATTACTCTAAGACTTTTGCACATGTTGCCAAGATGGATTCTATAGGCCTTGTACTTGTTATTACCGCATCACAAGGGTGTCCCATATATTAGATGGACGTGAAGAGTGTCTTCTTACATGAAGATTTACAAGAGGAAATATACATGGAGCAACCTATTGGATTTCTTCAGATTCTTCTCTTGTTTGTAGAATCGAAGGTCTCTCTACGGTATAAAACAAGCCCCTCGAGTTAGTGAGATGATGGATTATTTTCTTCTATCTCTTGGTTTTGTTCGTTGTCACTCGGATCATACGGTATATCTCTAACATGTTGGTGAGGATATTCCAATACTTGTCTTGTATGTTGATGATCCGTTACTTATTGACAACTCTTCTTCCCATGTTTAGAGTATTGAAAGGGATCTTTCTACGCAGATTTGACGTGATAAATATTAGGTTATTACATTATTTCCTTTGATTGCATTTTTCTCGATGATTCATGGATTCATTTGAGTCAGCAAAGTGCACCCATGATCTTCTTTGGCACTTTGATATGGCTGATTGCAAGAAGCCAATTCCATCTCCTTTTTAGTTTGGGTTACTCTTACTTCCATATGTATCACTCCACTTTGTGATCCTGCATTGTATAGGTAGTTGGTTGGAAGTCTCATGTACATAACCCATACTCACCCTAATATTTCATTTGCAGTAGGGCTTGTATCTTGGTTTGCACATTCTCCTCATAGTAATCACTTACAGAGCTACTAAAAGGACATTGCTCTATTTGCATGTCACCTCCCACTTTTGACTAAACTACACTAGAGGTTCCACTAAGTTGATTGGATATATAGATTCAGATTGGGTAGGTTCTGTTGATGACAAACATTCCACTTCTAGCTACTTTTTGTCTTAGTTCTTCTCTAGTTGTTTAGGTGTGCTATTGGATATCACAAGCATTGAGAGGGGGTGAATCGGTGTTGATGAAATTAGCAATTTCTAAAACTTCTTGAATAGAATTAGCAATCAACCCATGAACACAAATTAAGGTGCATGCAAGTAGATAAGTATACATGACACCAAATTTATAGTGGGAAACCCTTAGAGGGAGAAAACCCACTTGAAATCAAGGACTTTTATTAAGAACACCCATTCTTAACATACAATGATTTCTAGTTTGGTTGAGCACCCACTCAACCTAAGAAGCACCTACTTCATAGTCCTTCTAGCACCCACTGGAAGGTTGCCAAACACCCACTAGGCTAGTTTAGCAAGTTGTAACTTGCAAGGAGCATCTACTCCTGTCACCCAAGCACCCACTTAGGAAAATACAATAACAATTTACAATTTGATCATTTAGTTTCTTGTTGCTTCATCAACAAATCATGATCCTTACTGGCTCTTCATTCAAAAATCACAATTCACCTGTTTCTCTGATTTTGCATCACTTTTCTTGACCTAGATTTCACCTCCTTTGTTTTAGTGTCTAAACTCACATAATGTACTTTGCCTTTTGATCTCAAACCTCTGTTCTTTATCAGTCCTTTGTTATCCTTTTCAGACCTTTCACTAATGACACTCTATTGTTCACAATATTACAATTCAATGACACACTTGTGATCATAAAAAACAATATACATTTGTGTCATATTCTTCTAGCACCTTAAATTCAGTTTATCACTCATATTAAGTCTACAATCACACTTTCACACTCTCCTTACTATTTCAGTTGTATATATTCAAGGCATTCATTTTATCTTTCATGCATCTTTTGTTTCACCTTATCCATGCCATCACTATCTTGCATTACATCAAGGATCTCTTTATTTTGTCATCAAATTGTGCGCTTTTGTCTCTCTTAGTTAATTCCTTCGAACACACATGTTTTTCACTTCTCAACTACCTTTTAACAAACTCACATTTATGTCCATATGCCTGCCTTCACATATTCCCTTGACCTTTCATATGAAGCAAAAATTTACAACTCTTCAAATCCCCTTGGTTTTTAAACTTGACTCGACCTCTTTGCAAAAAAAAACAAACACCAACTCTTCACATTCTCTTTAGTGTCTATTAGCTTTCCTATTGGACCTTCAAATACAAAAGGAATTAGAACTCTTCAACTTCTCTAAGATTTCAACTTCAATTTCAATGACCAAAGATGATTGGGCTTCTTTTAAATTCAAGAGACTTCATAAAATTCAAAGGTCTTCTAGTGATCCATTAGTTTCAAGAAGAGGAGGTGAACCACCTTAATTAACCTATTCACACAACCATTTCTTCTAATATCATATTGCCTTGTCTTGGGACCTCAAACAAGACTGACATTTTATCTTATACATCATTCAATTAAGAAAACTTTGAGCTTTCAACCACTTAATGATGTTACTAATATTTTGAGATGTGATTTCATGTTGAAACAATGTCTTCATGTTTGAAACAAAGTTTGTCATCATACAAGCTTTTACTGTTCATGCATCTTCCCGATCTCCTGGACCGTGAGAGCCAATCATGCAACCAAACCATGTACACCAAAATTTGACAACTCCTTGAGTAGTGTAGAGTTTTATTATGCTTTGAAAGTTCACAAGAACACAAGTAATGCCTTGAACTTATACTTTACACTTGGAAAAATAGTGATGTGTTCCTCTAAACACAAATTACTTACCCATTCGAAGGAAATTGGCTTGATTAATCTCTTCACATGCCCTTCATCAATTATTCATCCTTGAACTATCATGATTCAGCCATTTACAACTTCTAATTTGCAATAAACTTCAAGAAGAATGAAGAGAGTCAATTTTCACGGTCAAATAGTTGATCGTCGTTTTAGGAATTTCTAATAAGGATTTCTCCATCTATGCTTGACCAATCGTAAAAATTCTACTTGCATTCATTTTCTAGGCACCCTACGAGATATGATCCAAATTTCATAATTTTTTTATGGTTATCGAATTCAATTCGATCCAAACTTCTTAGCAAAACCCTAGTTCGGGTTTGCTCACAAAGATGACTCGAGAGTAGTTTAAAAGTAATTTCTCCCTTAAAACAAGATGGAATTCAAAAATTCGAATTGTTATGGGCACATGGAGGCTACACCTTTCATCTCCAACATTTTCATTGTAAGAGGCTCTTTAAATATGCTTACATCTCACACTGTAATAATGCATATATCAAGAGGTTTACCAAACTGTTACTTGACAGGAAAAAGGTTTTACCATACCTCGATAAATTCTCCAGCTACATTGATAAGGCTAACAAACATGATATCTATGAAGCATTTAAGAGGATTTGAATCTTTGTTATGAGATTGTACTTTCACCTTTGCAAAGGAGAACAACAAACTGCATACCTAGGAGTAGGTCATGAATGAAAGCCACCAATGACAGAGAAAGTTGTGATCAAAAGAACTCCTCCTTTGAATTGAGCATAACATGTTGAAGGGTTTGAAGGAAATATGACTAGCTTTGAGGCTTGAATAGACTCTGTATCTTCTTGAGATCCAATAACTTCACTATCACCCTGAAAACACATCAACTTGGCTCATTTGCACCAACCTTGCACTATACCACACAGGGCATATAAAACATTTTTGCCACATGTGCCCTGAAAACATCCTTACTTGAATTTATAAGGTGTAAACCAACTCGACCAAGTGAAAGAAAGAGAAAACATTGCATTTGCTTCCATCGATTTAGAACACTGACAAGGAGAGAAACAAACTACCTCACTAAAATGAAAAGAACTTTTTACTTACACCTCCTTTTGCCAAAAATTATTTTTGCACATGAATTCTAGGACAATTTACTACAAAAAAATCTCTTATGAATTATCCGAAGAAGCCCTCATATTTTTCTTGAGTGCTAAGAAGTCGAACAACTTGAAATTCATTTTTCAAGAAGGCAGTCTTAGAAAAACTTGAATAACTCAAAATCCCCATTACAAAATATGACAAAATTTGACATGAGGCAATCGCAAGACACCCCTCTATACATTCCAGGAGTTGTTTAACCATATGTTTTCCAGGTGAATCTCTAACCAACTTTATTTCCTTAGCAAACATTGTTAGTTCTCAAAGCCACTTTATGCGAATTCTTGAATTTTGACTCTAGGAGCTAAACTAAGTCTTGTTTTTGCTCACACATATTATAGAAAATATTCCTAGATTCTTTACCATGCTCACATCACCTTCCATGCCATGACTGTACTCAATCATCACCTCTTATCTCGCCACCGATAAGACACTACCAATAATCCTTCATCTCGTTGTCTTCTTCACTTCACCAATCAACCATTTTTTCCATCAATACCACTTGACATCAATGACAATGATAGATACAAAAATGGTACTAACTTTTATTGTACTTTTAAAATTTTTGGATACTTAAATTTTTTAGATTTACAATTGATCAAGAGTATTTTTTCATCCAATTTGGGGTGTCTTGAAAGCCCAAATTTCAAAACTATTTTAAAAAGATCAATTAACCTTCAAATTCCAACTTAAGTGATTTAACTGAATCTATTACAAATCCATAAAGGAATAATCATAGTGGAATTAATTTTACACTTAAACTGAATTACTTGATTCCAAATTTTGATAAGTGCATACCTTTACTTTGTTGTGGGTTATGGATACTAAAATTTTGACTTCAATCCAATTTAACCAGTTATGTGATTGCTTTATCAATTAATCAAATAAACCAATTTAAATGTTTTATCTGATCAAAAGCTTCCAAAAATTGTAAATGAACACCACAAAAGTTTGATAATTTACCCGAAGGCTACGTCCCCTAGATTCACTTAAACGTGAATCAATTTATTCAACGTCCAATGAAGTACAATAAACCCTTCAATAATGACTAATAGACCTTTATACCTGCATATGAGCTTATGTATGACTCAAGGAACTCTGAGCAATACCGTAAAATTTGCTCCAAGATTGATTTGTGGCTCCTACGATTGCTTCCACGGTGTGATCCCTTGTAAATATGACCAAAAAATGCGTACAACTAGATATTTATAAACACTACATGGAAAAAATTACATTTACGGAAATCTTGTGAAATTCTCGAGCATTTTCTCTTTTTACTACAAGACTGATCCGACCTCCAAATGCTCCAAACTCGGTTTTTAAATTTTCATTTATGTCCACTTGGTTTTTCACATTCCTGTTACTCGTGTTCTAAATAACAACGAGCTCATTTTTAACCAACCCAACCCCTTGGGTGAGTTGGTTGGGTGCTTTGGTTGTAGATTGGAGGTCTCAACGTCGATTTACACTCCCCTTCTTTAGCATTGATGCTTTTTCTCACTACGTGGGGTTAGTCCCACATCTTTGCGTGTTGGGGGCTTTAAGGCTTATATTGAGCCCACCTAGCTTGTTTAAACGTGGCTTCGCCACATGAGCATTGTTTTTCCCTAAATGCAAGGTTGGCGGGGTTTGCTTGACTTGTCGCAAGCTGCTTTAAAAGAAACTATGTGGTGAGTTCACCGTTGAATCGCATTGGGTCGATCCGTTGAATGTTATCCCGAACTAATAGAGGCTGAAGTCTTGTTGGCATATCACTTTGTGGATTCGCCAATATATATATATATATATATATATATATATATATATATATATATATATATATATATATATATATATATATATATATATATATATATATATATATACGATCGAGTCACATAATTAACGAAAACTGAGATAAATGCGGGTTGATTTAATAGGCTAAGAAGTTAACCCGAACAATATGCCAAGGAATATAACATTGACCAAATAATATGATCTCCGACCACTATTAAGTCGTCGAGTAGTTAGAATATAATCTTGGACCTCCAAACTATTGGATAGGCTTCTACCGATATAAATGATACTTGACCCAAACATTGAGGAGAGAATAATGTGATCAACTCGGTGGGGAGTTGATCACCCCTCCGAGCTAGAAATATAGTTCGGTCAAGAAAAATTCTAACATCCTCGCAATGAAAAAAACTCTCCAAACAAACATAATCCCACATTGGGAAAGTTAGAGATATATAAGGCATATAAAATCGTAAAACGATAATAGTAATGTGAATACTGAAGGCGGTAAAAGCACCCTCCTATAAAATAGTGTGTCGAACTCACTCGGCTCAGGGCCCCTAGCCAAAGATAAAGTGGGGGCCCATAAAAATTTTCATTCGTCGAAGACCGAAGGTGCTAAAACATGAACTTTTACCTTTTTCACCTTTTACCATTTTTGCCATGTGTCACGTCCGGATTGGATTGTTGACCGATTTGACCATTTTCAAACCTGAACTTTGACCTATAATATATTTTGCGTCACGAGCCCGTTTTCCTTGTTCCATATATCAACGGAAAGCTCTCAAGATACTCTGCATGCCTACAATAGTTTAGGAATATTTAGGGAATATATACACACTAAAAAATCATTTGGATCAATGACTAGGGTTCAACACGTGTAAAAAGCAACAGTCTATTGCACTTTCATCTTTAGAGGTAGAGTACAAGGCGGTAATTATAATGAGTTTACTGATTCTTTGGCTTTGATTGTTATTAATAGAGTTTGGATTCCCACAGGATTCACCGATTGTACTTTGGTGTGACAACCAAAGTGTAATTCACATTTCTCGTAACCATGTTGAGCACCAATGACCAAGCATATTGAGATACACATACACTTCATTCGTCAACACATTCGGGATGGAGTTCTTTGCTTAGAGTACATTCTGACTCAACAATAGGTTGTGGACATCTTTACTGAAGCCTTTTGCATCACCTTGCTACCTTGAGTTACGTGGTATGCTTGGGGTTTTGGAAGTTGTTCTTGGGGGTGTTCATGAGAACATCTTCCTTCTTCTTCTTCCTCCTCTTTCCTTCTAGCATGATTATTTCCTACTTTTGGTTCAAGATTTCTTCATGGATATATTGTACATGAGTACTTGATCAAGCCTAGTTTCCGAGACTCATATTGTGGATATGCCACTTTTATTTTAGGCCCCTAGCTTCACTTGGAGGGGGTGTTATAGTAGGTATTTACCTTAGCTCATGTTCACCTAGGTACTTTATTTAACTTTATTGTATTTATCCTCACCCACTTATATGTGTGGATATTTATTTTATCTTATTTAGATATTAGGAAGATATTATCTAGTTATTAGGTATAGTTCTTTCCTTGATCTATGGTATTGACTAGATCTTTGATGACTAGTTCTTTCCTAAATCTATGGTCTTGACTAGTTCTTTGATGACTAGTTCTTTCCTTGATTTATGGCTTGATCTATGACCTTGACTGGTTCTTAGATTGATATTCCTTACCTATATAAGTAAGGGCCGTTCTCATTACATTTCATTGAGTTCCATAATAATATATGATATTGTTGTTCATTTGTTTGCAAAAGTTTTATTAAAATTATTCTGGCAAATTGCTTTCATCTTATTGAGTGTGGTGTTTGACTAGCATCTGAGTTCTTTTTGGCTTAGAACGATCTATTTATTGCTCCTTTTATAGCTAAGGGTTTTTCCATGTAGTTGGGGTTGATTACATGGAAACCTATGCTCGGTTGTGAAGATAACTTCTATTTGATTGATCATCACCATCACTGCGGTGAATAGATGGGGAGTCCATCAAATGGAGATTAAGTGTGCCCGCCTTAATGGGGACCTAAAGGAAGAGATCTACATGGAACAACCTCCGGGTTATGTCCATGATCCCTCCCTCATTTTTAAGTTAAATAAGTATCTCTACAGACTTAAACAAGCCCTCGGGCTTGGTATGCCAAGATGGACTCCTTTTTACTTACATCAGGGTTCACTCGGTGTTACTCTGACCCAAATGTTTACATTATGCGGAAAGATGACTCCATACTCATCCTTGTTCTGTATGTTCATGACTTGTTGATCATGGGCAGTTCTTCCTTTATCATTGATTATGAGAAGATTGTCTTATCTATCAAGTTTTCTATGTTTGACTTGGGATTGTTTCATTACTTTTTGGGATTCATATTTCACAATCTGATTCGGGCATTGTGATTTTACAGCCTAAGTACTCCCTTGATTTGCTTACTCATATTCATATGTATGATTGTAAGCCTTCTCCTACTCCTTTCCTTTCCAAGATGAAGTTGGTTTTTGATTGCTCTACTCCCTTGGTTGATGGTACTCTTTATTGACAGTTGGTAGGGAGCTTTATTTACCTTTCTCACATGCGGCCAAATCTATCATATGTCATTGTGATCGTGTCCAAATTCATGCAGGAGCCACATGAGTTGCATTGGAAAACAACAAAGTGGATCCTTCACTATGTTCGTGGCACTTACACAGATGACATCCACTATCTAGGAGGAGTAGATATTGACTTAGTTGGATATACTGAATCTGATTGGGCCAATGATCTTGATCATCGAAATATACCTCAAGCTACATTTTTTCTCTTGGTTCAGTCTTGTTAGTTGGTCTAGCAAGAAGCAAAATGCAATTGCGATATCTTCTATAGAGGTAGAGTACAGAGGAACATTTAATGCTGCCACAAAAGTTGTTTGGTTACAAGGTATCTTGACAGAGTTTGGTATTCACTATCAACAACCTACTATCATCTACTGCGACAACATGAGCACCATCTCGATTTGTCAAAATCTAGTTTAGCATCAAGCAAACGAAGCACATTGAGATACATATGCATTTCATTCTAGAGTTTATCCATGATGATGTCATGAATTTGCGATCTTGTTAGACATTTGATATGGTTGCAGACATTTTTACCAAGCCCTTCACTGAGGCGAAGTATCTTCACTTGCAATCTCTTCTTGGGGTGAGGTCTACTATAGCAGCCCATCTTCTTTGGGCTTTCTAGTTCTCTTCTCTTCTTCTAGAAAGATTGCGGTTTGTACATGAGTACCTTATTAGGCCTTTAGTTGTTGGGACTCATTTGATGCATATTTCTTAGGTTGTTTAGGGAGTCTTTTATCTCTTGTAAGTGGATGTTCACCCTTAGGGGTTTTCCCTCCACTACTTGATATCCTATTGTACATGGGTACCTCATCGGGCCTAGTTGTCGAGACCCATTCTCTTCTTCTTCTTTTAGGAAGATGTTATTCGTACATGGGTACCTTATCGGCTTAGTAGTCAGGCCCCATTGAAACATCTTTCTTAGTTGTCTAGGGGAGTTCTCTTTTAGTTGTGATTTTCCATTACCTTTATCTCACTTCGATTAAGGAGGGGTTGGAGTATATGACTTGTTTCATCATCATTCGTGTTAGGTTGTGGACCCTGTTTTCATGTGTGAAAGTGTTGAAGACTATACACTAAGAGTATTGTACACTTTCCATTGTTGTCTCATCGAGGTTCAAAGGGGCCCTCGTAGCCCTCGAGAATTTTTTTTTTTGCCTTGAAACATGCCCATATACCGTGAAATGTGCTTTTCTCATATGGGAGGAATTTTTGACCCATAGGTTTATGGGATGGTTTTGGCCCATGGTTTTGATACCCACTATTTTGTAAAATTGCTTAAGTAGTTGTCTACTTATGTGGTTTTGTGCGTATGGTAGGTATTATGTAACATTGTAGATGTGTCTGAATTCGTGTGTGAATTCTGTAGAGTTTTTTTAGCATAGCTCTAAATGTATCTAGGTATTGTATTGAGAGAGCAAAGTGGTTTGTAATAAAATCGAGCAAGTGATTCTTGGTGGACGTAGTCCAAATTGGGTGAACCACGTTAAATACTCTTTTTGTGTTGTGTTATTTTATTCTACACTTTTATTTCAGATCTGTAATATTTTTTGCATATTAGTTTCTACTATTGTGATTCTCGTGAGGGATTATTCCACATATTTTATCACTTAATCTCTAACAATTTGACGACTTGTTCACCTTGATGGTTAGTCATCTCACTTAGTGAGAATAGGTCAATAGGGTTGTGTACATGTGTCATGCACATGAGTTACACATCACTCCTATATGTACCTTTCTTTTCTGATTTATGAGTATACCAAACACACCACTATTTTTTCTATACTTGATTTTCCTTGTGATTCATGTTCTTACTAATTACGTGAAGTGTTCCCATCTTCATTGGAAGTACAACCCTTTTTGATGTGCACGAGGTTCCAACATGATCCTCACAAAACAATTCGATAAAACTTGTCAGTACCGTGAGATTTTCCTTAGTGTGTTGTAGCTTTAGAGGGACGACCTATTACTATGAAACAAACATTCAAATGAGTATTGTTACCAATACTTGAGCTGGGGGAAAGCTCCATTTTCATTCCAAATGGGTTTTAGATATTATTTTTACAATGAGATCCATTCGCTCCTGGATCTCTTCACATCATGAGCTGCCTTCTCTACTCTTATCTTAATCTATATAACTTGAGCTTATATCACATATCGCTTGCTCCATCACCCACAAAGAGCTCTAATTCACAACTCACATCCACGGTGATTCGATTCTATGTATTTGGTTATGTATATATCATCGAGTAAGTTTTTATTCTCAAGTCTTTATTGATCACCTTTTGCATGCTCTCTATGTCGTGAGCTCTTTTCCAATCGGGCTTTACCACACCGATCTTGCTACCATTGTGGATTTTTAGCTCGATTATTCATTCTTACCTCTCTTAGTAAGCCACATTTTTGTTGTATAACTCTTGCTTTCTATTCAACATATATGGGGTTATCGATTTGTTATGATCTACACATGGTTTATACTTTTTTTTATATGTGTGTTTCCTTTTGAGAAATGACACTACTTGTGGAGAATTCTATGGTAGGAAGGGAATACAAGGCGAATGACATGTCCAAGTAGAATTCTCTTGCATGGAGCTAAAATCGATGAAGGTGGAAATGTTAAGGCTAACTACCCGTAGTGAAGCTTATGGGAAGTCAACAAAACCGTGTTCCCTATCTTTTTCCCAACCACTATTTTTTTGTGTCTTAACTCTCTCTGGGACCATTTTTAGATCCAAGATGCTTGAAGTTCAAAAATTCCCTTTATATATGCCTACCAATTATTTTATTCACGAATTCAATGGCTAGAATAGACAACAAATCAACTACTCTAATTTAGAGAAGTACATCCCTCACAAAATATGGTTGTAAGATGCCTAAAAGATATCTACAAAATACTTGAAAGATATCAACATAATGTCTGAAAGATATGTGGTTTGATCGACTGCAAATATTATGGGATATGAAAATAATGGGTTTGTTGAAGAGACCTTAGAGATGCAAACCTAATGTTTTGATAGCCACTGACAGTCTTGGCCTCATCAAATATCAATGTGCCATAGTAATGTAGAAATCTCATTTGTAAGACCTCACAGTTCCACATGGCATAACCCCTTTTCTTTTCCATAACTTCTGTTGATTACAAGTGACATATGTATTTATCACACTTCTTGTTTCAATATAACATTGAAGATATCCTTTGATTATCTCTTTCTTAGACACTGTACATTATACAATGCACTTTAATGTTTTTTTAGTACAAATTTCTCCTTGTAAATAATAAATTGTAACGATGTGAGAAGTTGTGCGAGATTCTTAGTCTAATTTTTTTGATTCAACAATTAAAATATACCTATAACTCATATGACCAACTACTTGAAGTGGCTCAATTTTCGATGATGTTTCGTGAATTACATGTTATCCTATAATTATTCAAGCTAAAAACTTAAAAAATGGCTACAAAGTGCAACAACAAGCAAGCATTGTGATTGGGTATTGAACTTGAAACCTATTAGACTCTCCATTTGTTATCTTAACGTAAATCACACTCGCATGAATAGTGAAAGTGGGAACTTGATGATAAGATGGAGCTTAAATAACATACATTATTAGGTATAAACAATCTGAGTCGTGGAATAGGTGTAGGACATGCAAGTATTTAATTCTCAGTCCCACTTTTTCTTTCTAACTTTCTTTCCAACATCATAAAAAAATAGATAAGCCCTTTTGGTACATTTTGTCACAATTTCATGTTTCTTTCAATCGTGTAAGGGATTGGGGCGGTTGTCGGTACCACTAGAACTAATGGACTATGTAATAATGTTGACTAAGTGACCCCTCAATATGGCTTTAAAAGGACGCAGTACAATGTCATTCGTAAGCTCCATAGTATTTTTTATGAAGTGGGCTCACCTAACATGTTATTCAATACTTATTTTGTCATATCTTATCAATGTCCAAAAGATTATCTCCTTATTTTTATTCTCGATATGGAGAACATTTTAATCAAACCTTTCTAGATATATGTCAAAATATCTTCCCAAATTTATCACTTGTCAAATTTTAATAAACCAACCCATCAAAGTTAGAATATTGAAAAGTGTCATGGTTCTACCAACATTGGAAATAACTAACCCTTTGTAAACCATGGAGAGGCCATCTATCCATCCACATGTAAATAATTTTTTTTTTGAGTAGTATGAGTCCCTTTGGCTACCATGAAAAAAATAATCCTTGACATTAATACATTTCCTCCATTTAGGTTTTTAATTTGTCATATCATTCATGTTCCTAACGCATGGAATTTTTTTGTTTGATGCTATGTGATTATCTCAAGAACGATTTCATTATTAACATTATGAATAACACCAATACCACATTATACAAGTTCACACATCATCTCTAGTCCCCAAAATATTGGAATGAATGAACCCACAATAGTGTATCATTGTTAATGTTAACCTACACATTCAAAATCCTTTGAAGAAAATAAAAGTTAATTTTTTTTGATTGGGGTATTTATTTTCAGTTAATAAAATGATGATTTATGATGTCCTAAGCTTACTCAACAAAGGATTCACATCAAATGCAGGACATGTTCAACTCTAATGTAAAAAAATAGCGAACACAAATGAAAACCACAATATATTAAGAATAAATGTTGACACATATTTTAAGGGTCACATAAAAATTGCCTTTGCGTTCCATATATTGAGCAAGAGTTATTGGAACTTGAAACTTGTGCTAAAATATTTCTTTTTGAGAAAAGAGATTGTAAAAAAGTGTTCCAAATGAAAAGCTTCTTCACAAAGTCAAACCTAAGATTTTTCGACACACATTGGGATATCCTTATCATAATTTCATGTGACGATGCCTGGTGCTAAGTGGTGCAATGTGGAAAAGGGTAGAGACGGGTTTTCCTTTACCATATAAAAGTTGATATTAAGAACCATTTAACAATATGATTATTTATCTCCTAATTTTCATTAGTTGGGTTCTTGGACATGCTTTATAGTGGAAATGTTGGTGAGTGATTTAGGGAGCAAGTCGACTAAAAGTTCTCCTTCGTGTAGGAGAAACAAATCAAGGGGACTAGACATCCACAACTCCAATGACAATACTAATTGATTTTGTTGAGACTCGGTATCTCTTAACTGAGAGGATCATTTGATGATAAAAATAAACTAGAGGGCATGATGCAAAAGGGAAAAATGTAACGAAATCAGAGATTTACAAGCATCCTATCTAGAGGTGAAGGAGAATATGTGAAGCCTTTGATAACAGGGGAGCATGTGGATGCCAAGGTGAATGGCCTGAGTCTTACCCCCTTAGGAATTGCTCATCAAAGTCCTTTAATAGCTTGTGAAGATCTCCTAGTTGGAATTGGATACAACATTTCTACTGTGTTGCCTACTCTACTAGGCTTGTGCAATATGTGCGATCGATTATAATTTCCAATGGGAATGTTAACGATCCCACTTGTATTATCCCATGGATTTTGTTGAGGTCCTCCAATTGTCTTATGAGATAACATTCCTCTAATTTGTGCATCATTGTTGGTAATATCATTGTTATCAATATCCCTATGCTTCTTATGTCGGCCACCACATCGAAATAGTCAATGATGGTGGGGTTGAGGTTCTTAAGCTTGTGCTTTTACATATCTTTTGCGTAGGATAGAGAAGCCACTGTAATTATTCCTTACATTGCACCACCATCGATATTAAGAATGCATACTTTGCCCCTCCCATTGGAACAAGATTACATCGATATGAGATTTTCTACCACAAGCTTTTACAACAACACGCACCTTCTCTGCTTCAAGTCCATGAAGTAATATATTATTTGTTTTATTTTAATAACAAGCAACAAAATCACTTTATGAATTCCACATCAAGCAAATTTACATCAACACTTAACATAAAGTTTTTGTCGATGGATATCTACAAGCTTCCTTATTTGTAGGGGGTGATGAAGGAGATGTTGCATTGCATCCATTCGGTCCCATCATGTCATGATCCCATCTCCCATCTAGGACACCATTTTGGCTAATGGGATTTTATTGGCCTCTCCACCATTTGCTTTTAGGTGTTACATCATTACACAAGTTTTCCCTTCAAATCTTTCGACAATGTTGATGATTTAATTTTATAAGTATTATTCTAAGATTTTGGCTTTGTAATAGAAAAAGTAATTTTTGCTTGATTGTGTGTTAAAAGTTAATGCACCCTATGTTCTAATGTATAATGCATATATTTTATTAATAATATTTTAAATTATCGAATTTACATTAAAATTTGATGATTGATTACAGCCACATAGATGTACATAATATATCAAATGGTTGATTTGTAACAAGTGGTAGGTTTGACACCTTCTTGATCAAGGTGGAGGCTATCAAACTAAAATGTCCATCATAACAAGGTCTCATGCAAACGAGACCTTCCTTTCTCCTTCATCGCGCTTTGGGTGTTGAGGTATCGTTGGGTTGAGAACTATCACACCTATTCTATTTTCATGACCATAAACAAGGTCTTGTGGGAGTGAGAACTCCCCTTCCACCTCCTTCCTTCCTCTCTTTAATTCTCACATAAGACAATACTTGTATGCACCAACCTAACCTCCTATGAGATCTCGCTTTGACGAGATGTCCATATTGTTGGTCTCCGGGCTCATAAAAGTGAGATCTCCCACCACGTCCATCTTAATTCCCTTTGAGAAGGTGCTTCCAAAATAGACAACTAAACCTACAAGTGATTATAATGGTTTGATGTTAGTGGTTCTTTATCTTGTCTTGACTTTTTGGGCAACAATGAAAATAGAAAACCAAAACCTATGGTTTGTTATAGTATTTTCTTCTAATTCACCTTATTTTATGATAATCATCTATCATGTTTATCTTTCAAGGCATATGTGAAACTATTTTATGATAACTCTTTACCACTCCACGCTCTTCCAATCATTGTTATAAGGATATGTGAAACTATTGACATTGGAGTTAAAAACGACACGAGCCTTACATTCGCAAATGTCTCAAGAGTCCAAAGCCATGACCACCAATGTATATCACTTATTTATAGTCATTCAAAAAGTAGTCCAAAATGTGTTGTAGAGTCTCCTTCCACTTGGAAAAAAATAGGAGCAATTATCTCCTTCCTCTACACCCATTCTATGCTTATTTAAATCTTTATGTCTCCAAGTTATTTCTTCCTCCCACCTTCACGTAATAGAACTGACTCTTCTTCACATGCTTCAATAATTACTTCTTTTTTCAAATTCAATAATTTTCCTGTAGGCATCCACCTTTGAAGATGCCCTTGCTTGAAAGTGTCAAATTCGGGTTTTAACTTTATAGGTTACTGGATTTTAGATATTTTCTTACACCTCTAGATATTTTCCTACAGTCCTATATATTTACTATCCTAAATATTCATCTATAAATCCATCATGATTTAGAGGCAGGAAAGGTAATTGTGTACATCGAAATTGGAGGTCCAAGCGACCACCATTGATGAAGTCCACGAGCTCTCTTAAAATCAGGAGACAGACTCAAACTTACTGTCAGTCTCGCTGATGGAATCAGATGCAAAGCCTTCGTTTCCTTTCCAAACACGGACATGATCGACCCATTAATGGAATGATGAGCAACAAAGTTGGCGATCTTGCCCACGCCCATGCCCATACTCTACATTTTTTGTTTGTAAACCCTTGTATTCACACATTTTTTGGTTGGCAATCGTCACAAAGGAGGCACCCAAAGAGTGCCTGACCACCCAGACGTTATCACGTCCATGTTTAGAAATGGCGGATTTGATGGAAAGGAGAACAAAATTGAACCGTGGGGTTTTGTGCATGCCATTTGATAGAAGAATCAGATCCAATTTTAAATGTGCGCGCAGTGTCTCCGGTTTGAGAATCGTTCCTCTTAGTGAAACGACTGCTCATAATGGCTTTGTTATTTTTCATGTGGGCACTAAAAAACAATGCCGAAGATCAAACCATTGACCTTGTCGCCCATAACATGTACGTGATGAAAATTGAAGAAAGCCCACCATTTAGGGGCAAGAGGAATCAACCCAGGGTCTGTTGTTTCTCCCGACAATCTCTTTGGAGAATGTAAACTCTCTGCACTAGAGTGCCCACGACGGATCCTTTGTGTGAAGCATCGATCCTGCAAAACCACAGAAAAACAAAATATATCCATCCCGAAATTTTTGTAAGATTGAAATAATTGTTGTGGATAAAAACTTATGCTTGTCGAATAAAGTACCACCGCTTTGCTTGATTTCATTATCCTATCAACAATGCCCGAATGTATGAAACGACACACACATTTTTTTTCAAAGATATGACTTGCATGAACGGGTGTCGACCATTTTAATGGAAGTGATGATATAAATTTACACGACCGGTGTTAGAACCTAGGTTGCACTTCTCTTTATATTATTTGGAATACCTTACTTAAAAGAGGTGCTCTTGAATGGAATGCCATGTTTATAGGATATGCAATTTTTTTTTGCATGGATGTGTTTGCTCAACTTTTACAACACAAAAGAATATGGACCATGATGAAATACAACAATTATGTTTTAGTTTAACTTTCAAAATACTGAAACTTATGTTCTTCTATCAAACATTTATGCAAATAGGCTCTATCATTTTAAAAAAACAATGTTCTTGTAGATATCATTGGTAATGCTACGTAAAGCAAGACGTAGATATAAGTTGACATTTTAACAAGGTGCATCATATTAGACCAACAACGATATAGGTAGATATAGGTTAACATTGAACTTATTTCATGAAAATTTAGCATATTTAGAATGCTAAGTTGTGGGAGGTGGAGAAAAGGGAATAAAAGGAGTGGTACCCCTAAAGGAGTTTGAAAGATGCTTCACAAAAAAGAAATGTGACAAAAGGGCTGAAAATCAATTTAATGCTTGGAGATGATGGAGAGATCATCTCTTGATGATTGTATGAGATTGAAGTACACATACAAGATTATGCGTGAACATCCCTTCCGACGTAATTTACAACTCATGTGCAATTATAGTTACTCTACTCTCCTTATCAAAATAAAGTTAAGTAGGCTACCATCTATATCTTCAATCTAGTACACTAAAGAGTACATATCCATCAAACACTCGGATTTCTATCCTTTAAGTCACAAAAAAACGTCTTTTTGGGTGCCTATAAACGTTTCCATGGGTGCGATTGCTTGTTTATGTCAAATACCGCCGACCTCCGAACGCTACATTAAACAAATCCACATCGCGAAAGTATTGAGCAAATTAGGACCAGGGGAAAAGCGGACGGCCAAGATTTTGGCGGGGGCAGATTACTGTGCAGCAGCAATACCATATCATATCTCCCTATTTTTCCTTCGCTCCGAAACCTTTCATTTTGCTGTGTCTGACATTCCATAAAATTATTAGCGATATCGCACTGTCTTATTCTATTTAACGAGGTTTTCTCCGTCCGAATCTTACAGAGGTACGCTTTTTTGTAGTCCTTATGTTTCCACATTTTTAATGTCTTATTTATTTAATTATTACCTCCGTCTTTTAATCTGTACATCTATTCAAAGAATTTCTGTAACACGCTTTAGGCAAGTGAAGGCTCAACGTTATTTAGGGTTTTTAGGGTTTTGGCGAGGAGATTCGACAGTGAGGTGTTTCCGGGCAAATAATTCTGTGTTTTCTTTTAGGGTAACATGGCTGCCGGTGTGGCAAACGGAGCCCTAAACACGGAGGGATCCGTGAAGGATCTACAGCAGGCTGTATCGAACGGCGGGTCTGAGGTCAATGATCACGGCCGTGAGAATGGATCCGTCAGGAACAAGAAAGCCAGGGAAATTGAAAAGCGACGGAAGAGAAGGAAGCAGAAAAAAGAACAGAGCCATTGGCGCGCAGTCCGAGAATGACAGCGAAGACGAAGATCAACGAGATGAAGATAAAGACGGACAAAAGGTATTTGTTCTCCGCTCTTTTAAACATGCTTTTTTGACTGTAAATTTCTGGATGGGATGGTGTGCCCTATTAGTTTCAGGTTTAGGTTGCAGTCCGATGGAAAGGTGCAAACTAAATTCTCTCAGCAGGTGCTGCGGAGGAAATATAGGAAGTTTTGGCAGTAACACGGTTCCATGATATTTCTTACTCGTCTCGGCAGAGGAAAAATAGGATGTTTTAGCAATAACACGGTCCCATGAAGTTCAAAAATTTAATCACAGCATTGCTAAAATGTGTTGTATCAATCAAATCTCTGCTCATTTTTGCACTCACTAAAGATTTTAAATAAGAGATATATTAGTTCCATAAGCTTCAAAATATTAATCTCCAGCATTATCCATTATCATGTCTGGTGTTTGTACACGCCCATTATTTATTTGGACAATAATTTATTGTCTTCTTACCTTTTTGTTCATTCTATGTCTGATTTTAGTAGAAAACTCTGCTCTGAAAGTACTGTGGTTGTGTTGCAATGAAGGGGAAATCCTGTAGACAGCCCAATATCCAATTTACGTAACCAAACAGTGGAAGTTCAATCAGAGTTTTCTACTAGTCTGTATTTTGCAACATAGTTGTGCATGGTTGGAAAAATTGATAATGTATTCAAACCAATTTTTTCCACAGCTACTTTTCTTTGAATATCATGTCCCTTGGTTGTACATGCCCATTATCTGGAGACAATTATGGGTGTGTATGCTGTCATGATATTAGAGATAAGAGAAATGTGTTGTGTATTCATGTCTGTCATTCACTGATAGCTCATTTCTATTCTATCAAAAATCCTTCATTCTGATCATATATGACCTGTTTTACAGGTTGCTGCAGTTCTGCCCAGTTATGTTTTACAACAGCAATTCTATTCAATTTAGATTTTACAAGTCACTGTTATGTTAATTTCCAGTGAGAAAATGGAACAAATTTTTTCAGTTAGAAATCGGAAGAAATTTGAACAAATTCATTCTAGTGAGAAATCAGAACAATTTCAATCTAGTGAGAAATTGGAACAACAAACAGTTGTTTGTAGTAATAGACTAATGATTATTCTTTATATTTACTAGAAATTTGGAAGCATACTTCAGGAAGAAAGATCATTTTTTCACTCTGGATGTGCCCGTCCATTCCTTTCATTGAAAAATTTCAACAAGGCCTCTCAAGCTACTGTTGCAGTTGGATCACCTGATGCTTTTTCAATGGTTTAGATATTATGTTCATTGCCATTGACATCAATTGCAGCACTGTCATCGTCTTCACGTGTTAACAACATCAACAATATGTAACATACAAGAGTGGTTTTTGGCAGCATTTGCAAATTAGGCTGAGAAATCTTGGAATGAAAAATGCGCCATATGTTCTTTAGCCTTCCAAATGCACATTCAACAACAATTCTTGTTGAGGATAACTTAAAATTAAAATCTCTTTGACTGTTTGTTGAAGCTCGAGAAAACAGAGTGATTAATTATGGTAACAATGGATAACCACTATCACATGTAATATTCTCTCTCATGGCTGTTGAAACAATGGAAATAGAACAAACATTTAGCTTCTCTCCACCTTCACACAATCCAAGTAAACGAAGTTCTGCAAGAGCTTAGCATCATTAACAGAACTGGTTCATCTGGTGAAAACATCTACAAAATGTGTATTATTATCAACGACAGCTTGCAATGACATTTTGTAGTCGTGATCTTTGTCATACCAATGAGATGAACACTCATTATACAAAAGTTAGAATTAAATATGAGCTACATCTATAGCATCACAACAATTTCTAAAGCTGCGTTTTTTTTCTTCTGAAAACCTTCTTTTACATGTTCACAAAATTAATGAACTCATTTATAATTCTTACCACCATTGACTTTCCACAACCAAAAAGCTCACTAGTGGTAATCATTGACATTCCATATGATAACTGTAGAACTGCAATGACCTCTTTTTCTCAACTGGAAACACCTTCACATTGAGAATCAGATGAATTTGTTTCAAGGATTGTATTTTCTTGCTCAGAAGTGATTGCGTAGATGTCCATATCCATTTCAGCACTTGAAGAGTCTATGCTGATTTATTATTCTATGAACATATGTTATACTTCATTGATATATGCTGTATATTGTTTGAGCCTTATCATACTGTAATATTCCTGTCAAATAACTTTAGATAAATCTGGATATTTGCACAGAACCCTAGGGCAACAGTATGAAATACTAACTTCTATGACTGCTGCAATAATATGATTTTTAAAAATAAAAAATAGCAACTGCAATATGTAGGAAAGTGCAAAATTTTATTTATTTATTTCAAATCAACTTTAATAAAAATACTCAAAAGTTGAATACAAATTTTCTCACAAAAGATAAGAGCATGCAAACTGCTTTGACTGAAAAATGCTTCCAGATATGGCGTCAATACTGAAATTCGTTCCCAAAAGGGGACGCCTAGCTATAATTGCTGTTCTGTTGCTAAAACAACCTTGAATATGATGACTTGGCTGAATTGGATGAATACTTGTACCCTGAATGACCACTTTAACCCCTGAATGAAATTGCCAAGTTTAGATATGGGGGATTCCTTCCTCAGATCTGTATGCAAATGAGGGTTTTCATCCTCTATTGCTGATGCAGGAGTTACTTGCAGACAATGAAATAGTTGATAAATTTCCAAGATCAATGTAATAATAAACCCCAAATCTGCCTTTATAACTTCCAAGGCCTTCTCCAAAGTTGGCGCCCCTCCTAAAAATAGGAATAAACAATATAAAATTGCTTTATCCTCTCTCCCATGTTGGCGCTCCATCGTAAAAATAGGAATAAATAATATAAAATTGCTTTATCCTCTTGCCATCCAAAAAATAGGATCTTAATGCTTATGCAGCCTATTCTATCTGTGGTGCCCCATAATAGAATGCTTTATTTAATTATCATTCTATTTTTAGCACCCCATAATAGAAGTTCATCATTTTATTCTATTTTCGCTTTTTTGAATTAATAATATAATCTAAGTGTTTTTTCAATTTAAATCTAAAGTACCCTTGGACCACTCAAATTAATTTTTTTCCTATTTAATTTCCTTTTAGCCTATGGAAAATAATAAGAATAGGCTTCGGGTATTCAAAATTAATTAATTCTTAAAAAGGGGCATTACTGATCTGCCTTCCCAAAATTGCTTGCCCTCAAGCAATTGCAACTCCCTTCTGCATATACCAGGGATCCCAAACTTTCATGTTCACACAATTTAGAATTTGTATTAACGAATTACGTGCCCTTTGGCACTCAAAGTGTTCTTAACCTTATCACCATTTCCACTATGTTGTCCATGATGACCACACATTTGAAATGACTTGGTAGAAAGCAACAAATCTACAACACTTTCATACCTTCGGCTATCTTCAACTTGTTCACCTTCCTTTGCGGAATGAAGCTTGGTTGAAATATCTTCAACATCCCTAACCTTGCGACTCGGAACTTGTGGGTTAAGATCAACATTCTTCGTCATCTTGAACTCTTCACATTCAACAAGTGAATCTTGTTGATGCATGGAAACATTAGAAGTCAATAAAACTCTTCATAATTCTTGCTAAAATCATGAACATAGCGAATTTGTTTCCCATAGGTTGTTTTGAAAATTGCAACAAACTGAAAATCAACATTTAATGACTAGTAAAACCCTTTTTTCATGTTCATGCCCCTCAACATGGTCTTTTTAGAACTCCACCCCGTAACCTCCAAAACCTTCTTGTAGATCTGATTTTTCTTTCTTAGATTCATGCCCCACGTTTCTTCCCCTCTTCTCGTCACTAAGGGAGAACTCTAATTAGATCCATCAAAAGTCGGGAGTAACAACTTCCCTAAAGTTTGTGACAAGTCTCTCCGATTAGTTTGTGGCCTAGGTTCAACTCTTGGTCCACCCCTACTTTCCTTGATTAATAAAATTGGTGAGGGATATGGCATTTCTAATCTCACCGAGAAGTGGCATGTACTTCTCATAGCTAGCAACAATATCATTTGCTATGGTAGGCTAAATATTTGCCTCTCGAATTGCTTCCTCTCTACGTAGGAAGTTAGGTTGGAAGGGCCTAACAATAGAATCAACGGCTGTTCTCTAATAGGACTGGTTATGGTTCACTCTGAAAAGCTTCCTTAATTGTTTGTATATTCGTGTCTTGCATAACTTTGATTAACTGACCCATCATATCAGCTAACCTATCTTGTCCCTGAACAAGCCTATCAAAGATTGCCTCCTCTGGATCCTTGTTATCCATGACTTTTGGCTGTTTTGGAGCTTTATTTTACTCCCTTTGGAGGTACTTGACTTCTCTTTCACTGCTCTGCATGAAGCTCAAAGCTGCAATTTTTTTCCTCTTCCACAAGTGGGAGGAAATTAATTTTGTTACCATTGTAATTTTCTGTCAAATACCTTTAGATAAATCTAGATATTTGTACGAAACCCTAGGGCGAAGAATATGAAATACTAACTTCTATGATTGCTGCAATAGTATGCTTTTTTAAAATAAAAACAACTGCAATATGTAGGAAAATACAAACTTTATTTATTTATTTCTAAGTCGCCGATACGTTTTGGATACAGTATGGGTACGGAGTATTTGATACGCGGATACGGCAATTTTTTTGACCACGAATATGGCGTTGGATACGGCAAGTACAAAAAATATATAAACTTAAAAATATATAAATTTCAGCCTTCTAAATAGGAATTAAGCTATTAACCACATATTATGCGAGATGAAAGACAAGATAAGTAGATAATTTATAAGTTATAAGCTAAATAAGTGAATGTTATAAATATAATAACGTTAAATGTTGTAGTTAAAATATATTACATAATAATATTATGAGTATTACAAATGATATACTAGTGCACTTTATAACCATTATACTTTTTATATTACTATTACATCATACACACACAATATTCTTATACATTTTATAAAGCTCAAACACTTATAATGGTATAACATTATATGACATTATAAATAACGTTATATCATTATATCCCTATAGATATATTGCCTCACTTACTAACATTATTAATAATATCCAATTTTGGATAATATAGTGCATGATAAATATTAAAATGACATCATAAGGATATTAATTATAATACTATCTTAACACTATAATACCATTATATTATATATAGTACAAAATATTATATATAATATTAAACAATTTAATAACCTTTTATTTTAAATTTATATATATAATATAAGAATTATTGTATATAATTAGAAATTTAATAAACTATTTTACAGAGATGCTGTTTTTTAAAATATATATAAAATCATATAATAAATTTTGATATATTCTTCCACGTATTTGAATCTAATAAAAATCATATGGACCTATTCTACATGTATATAATATTTCCTTGAAGCAATAAGATTTTGGTTGAAAGATATTGTATGAAACGTCTGACTTTCAAAAGCATCCTATCTCGTTTGTATGTTTCTCCATGTATTGACAACAAAAATGGAACTAGTCGTATCCGCAGTGCTTGGGCCGCACTGTGCTCGCTCCCACCCTAGTATTGGGGCTGCACTGCATACCGTACCCTAAGTCACAAGGTTCGCCGAATTTTTGGCCAAAAATTCAAAATTAAATCGATCTTCTATGGTGCCCTAAAAAATTTGTTTAAATTTGTCCATTCGCACTCTGCTAAACACATCCAATATTTTTAAGTCGAACAACAAATAATACACCGTGATATTGGCACCAACACCGTGGTAATTGGTTTAGGTTGTAGTCTTTGTATTGAGCTGCGTGAGAAGAGTCATGGGAAGAGCAATCTTTTGTTGTGAGAGGCAAAAGAAGAAATCGTGGACGATCAGCAAATTTTATATTATTCCTCACACTTTGAAATTGTGGACAAAGCGGAAGTCTTCCATTATTCCTCACAATGACGAATCAAAGTTGTAATTATTGGCGGTCGAGTCTTCAACACCTTCCCTCGATGCATATTAGTTTTAACATTCAACGCAATATACCTATTAGGTTTCATTTTAGGTTTAGTTTTATTACGTTACTTTTTTGGTTTCAACAACTTTTTAGGTTTTGTTTTATTTGTAGTTTATATTTTATAATCTTTATTATTATTTCTAATTTTTTAATTATTTTTTCTTATTTTCTTTCAAACGAGTTAATTTTTTAAAATTTGTTATATATATATTTCAAATTAGTTTAAATTTTTTATTTAAATTCTTATAATTTAATTTATTTTTGTAAATATAATATGAAATAGCTTTTATTTAATTATATATATATATATTTAATGATGTTTTTAATGATTTTATAATGTTTTTTATTTTTATTTGTTTTTAATTTTAATGTTTGTATGTTTTTCTATTCATCGAACTTATTGGCGAATTTTTTTTCGAACTTTATCCATTGGGCAAACTTGAACCGAATTTTATCCTCGTCGAACTTAAACTCGAACTCGAACCTTGTGACTAACCCCGTACCTAGTATGTTTCGTACCGGTTTCAAGGCCCCCTCGCCGTATCGATATCCTAGATTTATTTCAAACTAGCTTTAATAAAAACACTAGAATGTATGAATATCTTTTTCTCACAAAAGATAAAAACATGCAAACTACTTTGACCGAAAATTGTTTCTAGATATGGTGCCAATATTGAAATTTGTTTCTAGAGGGGTACATCCAAGCTGTATTTGCTGTTATAGACGCTAAAACAGCCTTGAATATGATTTGGCTGAACTGGATTAACACCTGTACTATGAATGAGCTCTGCAACACTTAAATGGAATTGCCAAGCTTATATATGAAGGATTCCGTCCTCAGATCTATATGTAAATGAGGGTTTTCGTCCTCTATTGTTGATGTAGAAGCATAAGCTACTTGTAGACAATGAAGTAGTTGATAAATTTCCAAGATGAATGTAATAATAAACCCCAAATCTGCCTTTATAACTTCCAAGGCCTTCTCCAAAGTTGGTGCCACCTCCTAAAAATAGGAATAAATAATATAAAACTGTTTTATCCTCTCTCCCATGTTGGCGCTCCATCTTAAAAATATAAATAAACAATTTAAAATTGTTTTATTCTCTCTCCATCCTAAAAATAGGATCTTGATGCTCATGCAACCCATTCTATCTTTGACGCCCCATAATAGAATGCTTTATTTAATTATTATTCTATCTTTAGCGCCCCATAATAGAAGTTCATCATTTTATTATTATATTATTCTCATTTTACTTTCTTGAATTAATAATATAATTTAAGCATTTTTTTTTAAAATTAAAATATTAAAAACCCTTGGACCACTTAAATTAATTTATTTCCCTCATTAATTTCCTCTTAACCTACGGAAAATAATAAGAATAAGCTTCGGGTATCCATAATTATTTAATTCGGAAAGGAGACATTACACATACCAAATCTGCAATGCCAATTGGACAGTGATAGATGCAATTGCCAAGACGACTTCCTACTATTTCAGCTGAATTCGCATTCTTTTTATGACAAGGGATGGCCTTTGTAGATGTCGCTAACCTAAACATTCTATCACCTCGACTAAGGTCTTCATTCAACCTAAGTAGGCGATATGTTTCAGATAAAAGGTACAAATATGAAGAATCTGTGGATACGGAAAACTCCTTGCTACCCCGTCCCCGCCCCTAGATATGGTAGAATGATAAAAATAAAAATAAAAATGTAAAAATTTTAGCCTTATATGCATATAAAAAACAAATCAAATGTCACAAATGGGGTAGTAAATATTAAATTTTATTATCACATAAAAATGCAGCAGGGTCTGGAATCTTCATGTGTTCATTCATGTATATCTACTGATCTTATTTTTTGGTTTTATAACAGCACAAACTGAAAATCAGATTTGTGGTGGGATTTAGATTTTCTATCACAATTGTTCCTTGTCTAGAATTGAATCTGCCTGTAAGTGATCAGATAAAGAGTATTTGGGTCGATTGTGCTTGTTCCCTCTCGGTCAGATTTGTTCCTAATATTAGACCCTGCTGTTTTTTTAGGGTTTTATTGTGTTTTTTAAAAAAAGGTGTCATTTTATGTTTAAATATCGATATTTCTCGAAAGAAATTAAAAAATTGTTTTTGACATTGGATACACCAATGTTTTAATAGTTAGAATTGGACTTGGAACCAGCCGAGGGTATGACTGAACTTGAACAAGAATTGGACCATTTTAAAATTTGTGAATCAGTCCACTAAAATTACATTTTAATGAAAACAATATATTTTAAAGATTCCAAAACCATGATTTCATAAAATTAGAGACAAATATGCAAAGTTTTCTTATGTATAAAACAATATGCTACAAGCTACTATATGCTTGATATCAACAGTCAAATCATCAATCATTAAACCAGAACAAAGCCAACTAGAAAGTTGAATTTAAAAAAGTGTTTAAATGTCAAATTGCCGCTTTTTTGTGCAGATGCCATTTTGGGACAAAACTGGCTGGTTTGGACTGGTTTTACACCGAACTGGTTTCCTATCCCGTTTTTCTACCGGTTTGTTCCCTTTACAATTGAAGCAGTTGAAATGGCTGGTTTTTGTTCTGGTATCCCGATTTTTGTTCTGGTATCCCGATTTTAAAACATTGGGATACAGCCAGGATACAGTTTGGACGGTTCGGATGTGGCTATAGCTGGATACGTCTTTAGACATATCAGGCTGCATCCAAACTGTCCAGGCTGTATTCCTATCATATCCATATCCAGCCCTTTTTTTTTACTGTATCGGTACCTGGGCATTCAACAATTCTCAAAGAGATACAAATATTGCATGGGGCAACCTAAAAATTTTGCGAAACTGTTTGTCATCACATCTAACACTAAATATATAGTGGTTCCACCAATGCAATGAACGAGGCTTGATATACCATTCATTGTAAATCCTCCCTTCACATTGAGAATTAGATAAATTTGTTTCAAGGATTGTATTTTGTTGCTTTGAAGTGATTGCATAGATCTCCACATCAATTTCAACATTTGAAGACTCTATGCTTGCAGATGAACATATCTTATGTTTCTTTGATACATGTTGCATATTGTTTGAACCTTGAATATCATACCAAATTTGCAATGCCAATTGGACAATAATAGATGCACTTGCCATGAGGATTTTTATTATTTTTGCTGAATTAGAATTCATTTATGACAAGGGATGTTGTTGAAGATCACAATGCAAAACCCTCCCTACAAAAATGACAAATCCACAATCAAATGCCCAATCAATATCATTGAGAAGATTGCACTTTGACGACAATTATAACAACCAAATTGTAGCATTTAACACACAATAAGATGTTTTCTATCTTTTCAAAAAGGATAACAAGAAATTTAAAAGCATATAAATTTCAGCTTATACAATAAATTGCAGGCTGAACTTTATGACAACATCTATATCATCAACAACTATTTGAAAATAATAATGAATTATAAATTTAATTTTTATTGTAGAGCATGCCATAGATATAACTTGACAAAAGCTGCCTATAGGATAACAGTTGAATAACTCTACAAGCCACCACTTGCTTTTGATAATTATCATGATTTTATAATGAAAATAATTTATCTTCAAAATTCAAATCAATACAAAGAAACAAAATGCTACAAAAGGACAAGATAAGAGAGTATGTCCACTAGGAGTCTTAAACTATTCTTACTCTTAAACTATTCTTACCAGTGTTGCAAGCTATACCCTTCCTCCAGCCTGGGCACCCGTATCTCTGTGTCAGAAATGGATACGGGCGTGGTAAAGATTGGGTACGGCTTGGATAGTGTATCCCCGTAGCCAGGTATCACCATACCAGAAATGGGTATGAGCACGGTACAGCTCAGATAATGTACCCCGGTACCCAAATTCAAGCCCTAGTATGAGCCATTTCAGGTATGATCGGATGTGGCACCTAGGGCATCCCTAACTGCATCCAATGCTTTTTATTTAAAAAGATCTGCATATTTTCAAAATTTTAAACCCTACTATTTATATAGAAAACTCTAAAATAGTGTATCCCCGTAACCAGGTATCACCATACCAGAACGGGTATGAGCACGGTACAGCTCGGGTACAGCTCAGATAATGTACCCCGGTACCCAAATTCAAGCCCTAGTATGAGCCATTTCAGGTAACGACCGGATGTGGCACCTAGGGCATCCCCAACTGCATCCAATGCTTTTTATTTAAAAAGATCTGCATATTTTCAAAATTTAAAA
Organism: Taxus wallichiana var. yunnanensis; assembly: GCA_018340775.1. Classification (NCBI taxonomy): domain Eukaryota; kingdom Viridiplantae; phylum Streptophyta; class Pinopsida; order Cupressales; family Taxaceae; genus Taxus; species Taxus wallichiana. Next base: position 547,910,713 of record CM031234.1, read on the forward strand.
CCCTACTATTTATATAGAAAACTCTAAAATAAACCTAAAAACTATATAAGTGAGCAGCAGCTGACTAGGAAAACCATGAATTTTGTATCAGTGATTTACAGGAGTGATTTGCACCAGCGAGTTACAATGATTTGTAGAAGTGGTTTACAACATTGATTTGCAAAACTGGAGGCATTCAAGCAGAAGTACAATTAAAAGATTGTAAAATTCTTTTTTTTAATTTGTCCACCCTTTTGTAGATCTTTGGAATTATTCTGCTGCTGTGTTGTAGTTCACAACAAAATTTGATTGAAATAGGCTGCTGTGATATGATATATAAGAAATATTACAATTGATGAATTTTTGCCTAGTTCCTTTCTTTGTGAGTGTTATAAAAAGTAAAGAGGGACGTACCTCATTCTTTATAGTTTTAAAAGTATTGATTTATTTTAAGTAGACTTATGGTTGTAATGTGGGAAACAGAGGTAAGAGTCAGTATTAAGAATTTTAATATATTTATTATTTATATGTTTAGTATTATTAACTTTAATATTACTGTCTCAGAACTGTCAATGGTTATATTGCCGAGATTGATGGCTCTATCTTGATTGAAATTGACCTCCATTGCATGGGAAACCTCTTCAGATACTTTGAAGGGAGCTTCTTGTCAATTCTTTTTGAACTGTCATACTCCAACAATTGTCATGCCCTGAGGGAATGCCTTTTTGAAGTTTTGGATTTTTTTATAATCAGGCTAAATATTTTCCCATTCGGTAAGAAAAGGTTCCATGAGATGCTTCTCATGCAAGTTTTATAAATGGTATTCCAATGCCTTGTTACTTAGTCTACATTGATTTATGTCGCATCTTCAATGTTCCACTTGACTAAATATTCCTTCTAGTTCATGTTGTGCATTGCTATGTCACAAGGTTCGTGTTTGTGTTCGGGAGGATAAAATTCGAAAGAAATTCGCCAGCCAATAAAGTTCGACAAAAAATTCGTGAATAAGTTCGAAGAATATAATTTAATATTAAAATAAAATTTACATATTTAATCTTTTAAATAAAAATAAAAATAAAAAATAAATCTAATTAAAATCCATTTATAATACTAATTTAAAAACCCAAAATATTTATTAATTTTTGTTAATATCTAAATTCTAAAAGTTAAACCTAATATAAACAAAGTATCAATTAAAAATTAATATGTAAATAAAATATACAAAAATTAAAATATAATTTACAATATTCAAACACATTAATATAAAAAATTTAGATAGCCTAATTTTTGCTAAAGTCATTATATATATTTAAAAATATTTGTCAAATATTAATATTTTTAAAATTAAAATTAACAAAATAACAATTAATTTAAAAAATCTAAACTTCATATTTTAAAATGAAAGTTGGAAAGGAAAAAGAAAAACTAATTAAAAAAACTAAAGTATTTTCAAAAACTCTATAACTTAAATGCTAAAGCCTAATCGTTAATAAACCTAAAACCTATTCTAAAGTCAAATCGTGAAAAGAAAATATTAGTTAAAAACTTTTACAAATTTATTTGTTTTTTTTTCAATCGTGAATACAAAATATCGAGTGGCGATTAAGGAATCGAAAGAGCTCTATCAGTAGGTCATGGCAAACCACGAACACTCACAAACGAAGATTACAGTGACAGCGAATAGAAAAGAAATTATTGCAAAAGCCCTAATGTAGTTTCACCTGTCATTTCTAAACGGATTTAGGTTTTTCTTTCAAATAAACTTTCACCTGTCATTTCTAAACGATTTTAGGTTTTTCTTTTAAATAAACTCGTCTGAAATCATTTCTAAACGATTTTGTATTTTTTATTTTAAATAAACTCGTCTGAAATCATATTGTACGAATTTTCTGGCGAATTTAGATGAATTTTTCTGGTTTTTATTAAGTTCGGTGAATTTCGAATTTCAAAGAAGAAATTTGGCGAACCTCGTGACAGTGCATTGTGCTGAATCTTGTATCAATCACTATCTCTGCTTCCTCATGTGTCATCTTTGGAATTTGTGTTCTCCAATCAACTGAATCTTAATATACGCTTATTTTTTCTCACTACTTCATCCCTTAAATTAAGGATGCAAATCTCCTACATTGAAAGTATTTGATATATTGATGCCTTATAGAAATTCAATCTTATATGCATTGAATATGGATTTCTTCAAAACTTTGCACAGTCCCATCTTCTTCCATTTCAACTTATCAAACTTACCTTTTGGAAATATTTCTTTTCTCAAATGAGCTAAGACCATGTCTCCGACTAGAAATTCATCTTCCTTTTATTTAATATTATTGGAAAATATTTAGTACTTCGCAAAATACGGAGATTTTGAAAACAGCGAGGAGACAAAGTCCCTCCTCCTCTATTCTCAGGTGAGGTTCCCTTTATCGAAAATCGCACAAAACAAAAAAGGAATACTTACAATATCTACTTTGAGCTAACTCATGGGGGCGTTTCGCATTAAATGTATGATAAGTGAAAGAAGTGAATATGTGAGAGAAATATGAATACACATGCAAATAAACAAACAGACATTGTATTTTAATGTGCAAGGGAAACTTATTAACATAGAGTTACCATTCAATACTAGAATTTTCCAGTGCATGCAAGAAATAAGAAAGAACTCATTTAACACTAGAAATAAAATAATGAAAGAAATTCAAAGACAAAGTTTTGTAAATATAAAATACCCTTCTTTTTTTTATTGGAATGAGATTGAGTACAAAGCTCCAAAACACTCTTCCTTCCAAGTGAAATTTCGGACAACATCAAAATTCCTTCTCTCCTAGTTACATCTTGTATTTATAATGCCCAAATTTAATCAATTGTTGGATGACTTTTCACATTCCTTTACATTTATAATTAATGACAATAAAAACAAAAGAGGAAGGTCACTCAAATGAATTTCTATTTTCAAAAAGTAACTTCAAAATAGAAAATTTTGGCATTAGTTTGGTGTGCGAGTCACACTGTGATCAGCATAATATTCTTGCACACAATTCTCCACTTTTCAGAGGATGGTATAGCCTTTTTCATGGCTCCTCCATTTGACTGTGTTTCCCTCTCAATGTGTTTTGCAGCAATCAAAATAACATGCTCCAACTGGTTCTACCCTTTTGGGAAAGGAGGACAAATGATTGAGTGTTTATGACCTCCGGTTGTGGGAGAAATATTTCCTTGAGGTAAACAGACGTGAATATGTTGTGGAGATTGTTCTTCATGGTTAATTTCTTCAGCAAAATTGTTCTGTTATAGTGATGTCAACATCTTCCTCAATGTTTACTTGTGTGCATAATGAGGGCAAGACCTTTGGTTATTATGCATTTGTTATAATTGGATTTCTCTTTGTATATCAAGTTATGTTCACCTTTTTCGTTAAATGGCATCTTGTTTAAGGTGCTCATTCTTTTAACAAGTCCCATGTTGTTTATACCATCTTTCAACAGCAGTTATGGAATGCATTGAATCTGTTGCAGACTAAAAGATAAGTTTTTGTAAAGTTTTGTTTAAGCCAAAATTGCAAGGGAATGCCGATCTAAATGCCTGTTTTGTTAAGTTATAACTATTAATGCATTAATTGTGTGGCATTGTTTATGCTGTAGTTGCTGGAGCAAGTTGAGATAGAGTACGTAGCAGAAAAAACTAATTTTGAAGATGAAATTCTCGAGGATTTCAGACATGTGTTCGAGAAATTTTCATTTGGAGATGCCATAGCCGGCGGAATGAAGGTGTGTGTGTGTGTTTGCCCATGTAACCTTTCTATGTAGATTCTCTGACTACTGTTTGTGTATTCCCCCTTGCATGATTAAGCCACGAGTGTTCTGTTTGTAGGATGATGAAGCAAAGGAGGATGCAGCTTTAAATCTGGCAACAAAAAAAGGCAGACTCTGATTCGGATGAGGACGATGAACAAGAAATTCAAACTAAAGAAAGAGGTGTCTCAAATAAGAAGAAGAAGGTGCCTCTTATATGTAAAATGAAGTCTCACGTTTTTCTGTATTTCCATTTGTTCTCAGGGAAACTAATATTTTGTGTTCCTTGACACAGCTTCAGCGTAGAATGAAAATTGCTGAACTCAAGCAACTGTGCTCAAGGCCAGATGTTGTTGAGGTATGATACTGTCCTCTTAGGTTAAGTATCAAGGATTAGGTAAACTCTATTTTAGTCATTTATCTGCATGTTTTTTTCTCTATAGTAGGAAACTTATGTGTTTTAGTACCATGCTTATAAATTATAATATTAGATACAATATGGTTTCCTTATATACTAATTTTGGTTAGCCAGGGGGATCAGGTAATGCATTCCCTAGTTATTGCTTGACTTTTTAGTGGCAGATCTCTGGACTAATCATTACCATTGCTTTGGGTGTTTTTGTCTCTCTTATACTTTTTTTCCTTGATTGGTTCTTGTGAATATTTGAGTATATTATTAATACGCTTGCAGGTGTGGGACGCAACAGCAGCAGATCCAAAGTTACTCGTGTATTTGAAATCCTATCGCAACTCTGTTCCTGTTCCCAGACATTGGTGTCAGAAACGAAAATTTTTACAGGTTTGTGTCTTTACCAGCCTTGGCAGATGTGATGTGCATGACTGTTTGAGGGTTGCATGATGAAGGAAAATGGTACATGTAGAAGGGTGAGTAAGGTGGATTAGGTGTCAACCCTCTTATTTGTATATGTGGTTCTTGCAGGGGGCGATTCACCCACAATTATAACAATCATGGAGTGCGGGTATGTAGGTGGATGCAACAGGAGATTTTTGACATGGGTTCTGAAAGACATATAGATAGATTGAGTGGGGATGAGACTAATTGAATAATTTTGATTTTATATTGTATGCTATGCATTTGAGATCAATGGCTAGTATGATCTCAGTAATTGAGTGTAGGAGCATGTCTTTTTTTCGTTTTGTCTAAACAGTTTGCCATTCTTACTGCTGTGACTGAAGCTAATGGTTTTGACAATGCAGAGCTTATCGACTGTTTCAGCTCCTCTATTCGAATTTTATCTAGCTTGTTTTTGCCCAGTTTAGCAGCTAGGGGTTTAGCATAGATTGCATTATTTTGGGTGAGGAATGTCTGAAGACTCGAGTGTTCTGATGATTAATTGGGGTACTGAATATTTTGTGGACTGCAGGGAAAGCGTGGTATTGAGAAGCAACCCTTCCAACTTCCAGACTTCATTGCTGCAACTGGTATTGAAAAATACGACAGGTAAATTAATGCTTCTGTAAAGATGGTTTATGAAGAGCAGGTGGATTTGTATGGAATTCCTTTTTTCTAGCATATGGTATATGCATATGTCACGGCTTGTGTAGTTTGTCAGCAATATAATCTCAATATCTCTTTTCTTGAATAAAAATTCAGGCATACATTGAGAAAGAGGACAGTAAGAAGTTGAAGCAGAAACAGAGAGAAAGGATGCAACCAAAGATGGGCAAGATGGATATTGACTATCAGGTTCATATCTATTCGAATTGATTTTCAAATATATATTATATGGTGCTGTTCGCGTAGTGAGCTCGAATCTTGATTTGGTGGTGTATTATCTATTAAAAAAACATCTGTATTACTTGTATTTCTCTACTTTTGGCAAAATGTTAAGCATGTAAGGCGGGAAATCATTTAAGTAGCTTCTCAATTTCCTCTAGCTCTGCATTTGACAACTTTGGAATTTGTAGCCTTCCTTAAGCTCTGTTGGTAACCTGTTTGGCATTTGAATATCTGGACTGTTCTAAGGCAAATTAATTATTGTGGTAAATTAGTTTTTTTTTGCTGGCTTCTCTTCTTGCAGGTTCTGCATGATGCGTTTTTAAGTACCAAACAAAGCCCAAGCTAACAGCTCATGGTGATCTTTACCATGAAGGCAAAGAATTTGAGGTAATTTCATGGGAAGCTTCTTTATCAAGCAGCTAAAATGTTCTTGTATCTCTGTCATGAAGCTAATACAGTATGGCCTAACAGGTGAAGCTGCGGGAGATGAAGCCTGGAGTTCTGTCACAAGATTTGAAGGAGGCACTTGGCATGCCCGAGGGTGCACCACCTCCTTGGCTCATTAATATGCAGGTTTGTGCAAACTGACATCATTTGATTCTGAAGACGTTTAGGTGAATGATGATTTTAGGAAGTTTAATGAAATTTTTTGTCATTCATTTTATTTGCAGAGATATGGTCCTCCACCTTCGTATCCACATCTAAAGATAGCAGGTTTAAATGCTCCGATTCCTCTTGGTGCTAGTTTTGGCTATCAGCCTGGAGGGTGGGGAAAGCCTCCTGTAGATGAAGTAAGTTATTATTTTTTGCATTGAAGACTAAGCAAAGTCATTTCTTGTCGCAAATAAACACATGGTTTGCATTTTATATCTATTTTATGGAGGGTTTTGTTTTGCCTTTTGCAGTATGGACGCCCTCTTTATGGAGATGTCTTTGGTGTTCAGCAACAAGAGCCTGTTACTTACGATGTATTTTTAGTTCTTTTATCTGAAGCTCACTCTTTCCTATGCTCTAAGATGTGGAGTAGAAGTGAAATTTTATTGAAGCATTGGTTATCATGTTTTTTGATTCTCACATCTGGTATTGCTTGGGACATGGTTAAGAGGAACATGACTGCTGGGACATGAAACTGCACCTTTTCTTGAGAAAGTGCCCTAATTAATTATCATAATTATTTTATTGTTTAGGATGAGCCTGTTGACAGGAGCAAACATTGGGGGGACCTGGAGGAAGAAGAGGAAGAGGAGGAGGAGGAAGAGGAAGAAATGGATGAAGAAGAGATTGAGGCTGGAATCCAGTCAGTTGACAGCCTTTCCAGGTTAACTTCTCATTTTCTTTCTGTTTACTTGAAAGTTGAACGCTGAGATGAAGTACAAATATGGTTTCAACATGTGCGTATAACATGGTTGGCTCAGTTTTTAAAAATAAATTACTGTTTTTTTCGGTTTTGGTGCAGTACTCCTACTGGTGTTGAAACACCTGATGTCATTGATCTTCGCAAGCAACAAAGGAAAGAACCTGAGAAACCATTGTATCAAGTGAGTAGAAGGGGCATGCTTAACTTTAATTGTCTCGAAGGGTTTTTACTTTTTAATTGTGTAGTTAGGAAAACAGTTACATGCTTGTGCTTAATTTTATTAAGAAATGCTTTTATTTTTCTTATATTTGAGCATATTCTTTTCAGATAAAGGCTCAGTGAATTTTATTGTAGATTTTCTTCCTCTTATGCATGCTTGCAAGCTTAACTTGAATATCACTCAGAGACGTGCTTTGTCATATGTCCAGGGTTATTGTTCAGACATACATGCTAGTCTTCCAATGTATCTATAATGAAAATTGCTTTCCAGGACAATTTGTTTCTATGCATTAGCCTCTGAATGCTTCCGGCTTTAGCATTCAGCTCCATTAGTTTTAAAATGTTATCCTTATCGAGGAATGAAAACTTGTCTTTAAATTCTTCCTTTCAAGTTTTCTATTTTTGAGGCTGCTAATTACTCTCTTCCATAGTCAAAGAGTCAAAGTTGAATACCGCTCAACGAAACTTTGTGCCAGAACTCACAAGTTTTGGTAATTAAGAAGAGATAAAATGGTGGAATTTTCAGAAATAAACCATCACTGTGTTTTGCCGAGTTTAGCCTGAGATTCAATTCTTTGCTGAGTCTGGCCAAACAGCTTGATTTAACTTGTTTTTGGGGCAACTGTGCTCAGACTTGGAAGTATTGGAGTCCGAGTAGAATCCCGTGACTATGCTCCCACACATATGTGAATATTTACTAGCAGTTGCTCCTCCATGGGGAGCAAGGGTACGCCGTTATTAGAGCAACAATAGTCGCCGCAAGAGTGGGCAATGAAACACTGTAATTGTGCAAGCGAACTATATCGAAAGCATCCATCACAACAGTAGGCAATTAAGCACATGAAAGCAATGTATAATAAAAGCCACCAGAAAAAAGCAGCGGTGAACAGTATCCGCTGGGAAAGGCAACGGGGAAAAACACCGCAACAACGTGCAATCAAACACCGAAAATGAGAACGAGATCTGTAACTGAGCATGACGAAGATACGAAGGCTGGCCGCAGTAGTAAACAGCTATGACATAATTAAAAAGTGTTTGCGTAGATAGTCAATTCTTCTGTTGTTCAGAATAATAATGTTAGGAAACAAGGCATTTTGTGAAGGCATATTCGGTTGTTTTAAAAGCAGTAAATTGGGTTAACACTACACTTTAGTAAAAGGTTACAGTATTGCTGAAAATATAAGTAAAGAAAAATAAGTAAATTAAAGTGGTCCGTCTTGGCAATCAGTTCCACGGCCATTCCTGGTCTCCAACTTTGCCTCACTAGAAACTTAGGCAAAACCTTGTTTGTTTTGTTAAAGGATTAAATACTACAGGGTTATCACGGCAGGAATACCGGTCTACAAATAGAAAAAGTCCACCCCCTTTAGCGTCAAGAGTTATCTCCAATGAGGAAGAGGGTTCATATCAGTCCCATGTCCATCGCCTTGTCCACTGTAGAGGGATTCGAAACCAGCGGTTTAGAGAGGAACCGAAGAAGGCAATACCGTGGTAGCCGTGGGGTGCCGATCGATCCCAGCATTCACATTTAGGGCACCTAATGCCCTGTTCCATGCTTTGCATACAATCTTAGCCCTCATAAAAGAGGGCAAAGGAAGCCTGGCCAGAATCTCCTCCATTGAATTACAATCAAGATGGGGCTAAAACCTTTTCCATCATGAACATGATTCACTGTTAGGGCATCATCTCCGCCTCCTCTGTCATTGCACTCACCTGGCATAAGAGCCCCTGAGGTTTCTTCATTCAAGTGGTTTACAACCCGGGCTCTTCCATACCTTTGACAGACGGCGTTTACCAAAGTGGGAAAGGGAAGGCCCAGAAACCATCTTCTTCACTTCCTCAGCACTCCATCCATTCTCATTTTTCATTTCATCAACAGTCCATCCATTCTCATTTTTATCATGATGCCGCACACATTGCCCTACTGCTGTTGCGTATTTTTATTATTACATTGTTATGCCTCTTCTTCCTGCTCTTCCCCTTCTTCTCATATTTCTCACAGCACGGGCAGGTGGTAAAATCGTCAATTGAATACATTGCAAAATTGCATACGCTTCCTATTTTAATGTAACATGGTAGACCTCCTCTAATTAAAATTGAACCTTTGAATTTCTTATCAAAACATTCATTCCACCCCCTAAAGATGCATGTGCTAGTAAACACTATGACATCCTCACTTTTTGTAAAATTGTTAAAAATTAGAAAAAGAAAAAACAACCATCAATTATACACAAAATAATGTATATTAACAAATAAACATAAAATATGTTTTTTTCAAAATTATAATATTAAGTATATGAAATTGGCCTCATATACTACAAAGCTCATCTTCATTGAGCATTTAGGATGGTCCCTCAATTACAATTTAAAGAGTAAAACCAGTGGAAATCCTTCGGTACTTTTTGCTTATGATTACAAACACTTTTCCCACGCCTACTTTACGTATCCACCACATTTTAATTTCTCAAGAAAATGTTGTGATGAGGAAGCACTATTAAATTTCTCACGGGAGAAGCATATTCGTAATTGCTTTAAAAGATTCCTCCTCAAATGAAGACACTACAACTCACCAGTGTCGAATATCCCTCCACTTGCGGCCCATAGATATCTTCCAAAGGGCGGTGTTCATCTACTAAGTCTCATGATGCTTGGAATTATATTGTCTTGTCCACATGTTCCATTCCTTGCTCTCAAATTTGTACCCATTGTTGACAAATCGACCAACTGACAATAACACTTTAACAGGCAACAACAACAGGGGCCAATAAAAAAATGCACAGGCCAATGGAACAGTGGCAGTGTAATGGGAAAAACACGACAAAAAAGCGGGAGGCACTCACTATGAAAGATGCCTATGGCGTAAAAATCAATTAAGCTGAAAAGTAATTTCAAATTATAATGTAAGTTTTATGAAAGGATAATAATTTTTTCTATATATCTTTCTTGTATTTTGCGTCTCTCTATGATGAAAATTGAAAATTTGAGCATATCTATGTATTATTTTTAGATTGAGATTAATTGTGAATGAAGTTTGTTGGTCAAACAGAATGTCATATTGTTTTCTGGCTTTGCTTCATCGGTCAAATTTGAGTTCAATGCCCACTTGCTTTAGAACGTGGTGCCTTAATGTTTGATATTGAAAATCAGTGAACATTTATAATGTCTTACAAGTTCATTTTGCCTTTTCAGGTTCTTGAAGAAAAGGAAGAGCGCATTGCACCAGGAACCTTGTTGGGAACAACCCATACGTAAGGATCAATGAACCTATTCAAACTCTTGCGCATGATAAGTGGCTTTCATTATACATATTTATGAACTAGTATCTTTTGGATATTTGATTATCCTCATTTGGGAATATAATCTAACCAGTAATTTCTTCGTGTTCAGATATGTGCTTGGTGGAACAGATAAAACAGCTGCAAAACGGGTACATTTTAACTCTTTTCTATGTAGCTCCATGTGCTTTGTTTTAATTGTTGCTAGTTTTATGATTTATCGTTTCGGTACTAATCCTGGAGACTGCCTTCTTCTGATCCTTTCTGTGCAGGTGGATCTTCTGCGAGGTCAGAAGTCTGACAAAGTGGATGTGACACTTAGACCGGAAGAATTGGAGGCCCTTGATGATGTTACTCTTGCTGCTAAGTAAGATTTTCATGAGACAGTAATCAGTTATTCCATAATTATTTGTTTGGTGTACTCTTTTTAGTCCATTAAGATTTTTCGATTACAATTATCGCTTGTATCAAATTTGCTTGTATTTTATAGGTACGAGGAAGCTAGAGAGGAAGAAAAAATGCGGCATCAACGAGAGGATTTCAGTGACATGGTGGCAGAGGTACATGATCTATATATGTGTCCCTTTGGGAAATCGATTGATTGCAAATTCTGTTGAAGTCTGAAACATACTCTTTTCTCAATGGATTTATTTGATTTTGTAGGTGGAAAAAAGAGAAAACGGAAACTGCAAGAGAAGGAAGGGGGGAAGAACAAGAAACAAAAGGATTTCAAATTTTAAGAATTTGGATGTTCTTACCTTTTCATGATTGTGAACAAGAATTTTGACCAGTGGTTCTAATCTTATTCAGGATAACCTGTTCTGCCAATTTTATACATTCTAATTTCATATTTGTACAAGGTTCTATGATCATTGATCAGAGTTGACCTTTGGATCTTGAGCTTGTTTGCTGCAGTTCTCATGCAGATAATCCTAGAGGAAGGCAATGCGGTGGGCACTCATGAAGAATTGTCATTTCTTTTAAGCTTATTGTTGGGAACTAATCGTGATGTTGCACTGCATGATGTCAACCACTGGAGACGTGTGTATATGATTTACAAGTTAATATCTTAGTCATTGCTAATAGCTATTGACAGTGTTCATTTATCTTACAAGTGTTCTTTTGAACTAATAATAGTCTTGTCAATTTTTGGTTTGTGTTTGTGTATAATACTATACATTCATAATAGTCAAAAGAAGTAAGCTGTTTTTTAAAAACAAGGGTAGTCGGTTTGGTCGTGAATATATATAATGGAAATTAAATCATCTAAAAGTGTAAACTTGATTTGTATGTATACCCATGTAGCTAATAACCATATTCTATAGTGACAGCTTTCAAACTGTTGAGAGTACCTTCAAACAGGCTTGGAATATGCTTCAGCAAAAATGTGACTGAAATCTTTTTAATTGAGGTTTAGTCTGGTATACTTGCACAAATTCTTTCTATTATCATTTGGTACTTACGTTTTATCCCTATTGAAGTCTCAAGGTTGTTATCCCTATTGAAGTCTCAAGGTTGTTTCAATTTCATTCAAGTAAAATGTACGAGTTTATTATTTGCAAGGCAGTATATGATGTGCTTTTATTGCTCTCTTTATTTTAGCGAGGAATTGATGATCTCTGTTGTTATGTTGATATGGGCATTGAAGAACGTTGATTGTAGGTGGTGCTTTTTCCTTTAGAATATTTGTCAGCGGATCAGGCTTCATGGCTGAAAGTATCCATGTTGCCTTTCAGGTTCTCTTGTGTTTAGTTCTCAAGGCAAGAAGTTTCATGATGGCAGTGGCTCAGAGGAACGCTTGTTCTCATCTCAATGATGTGCTTCAAATGAACATACAACTTATGAGTTTTTATGAGTGGACATGTTTTGCTGTTTACACAGCTGGAAGTATGGATCTTTGTTGTAGAAGCAATTGAATGGTGTAAGAACCACTTTTCTGGTTTTCTAACAAATGTTGAATTTCACACAATCATCTTATTGGACAGCATTTATCAGATGTCCAGCCTCCCAGTAGAGCTTGGTCATTGATATAGGTTAACTTGCTTTATGGACAAGATTGATGTGCCCCATACTGCAAGTGCTTATTCTGAGAACTTACGAAGTGGCTCTCTGTATTTCAGAGAACTCTCAAAGACAACACAAAGTGTAGATGGTTGTGACGCTTTTGGTGGTTTATTTTGCTCATTAAATGCCAGTAAAGCCTTCCATTAAATGTAGAGGCCATATTCCGCTTATGTCTGGTTGTGGTAGTACTGTTGTAAGCCATATCCCATTTATGTCAGGTTGTAGCAGAAAGTAGTCTGTTTACTGTAGTAAACGATATATTCCCATTTGTTTTCTGGTTTTAGCAGAAAGGAGTCTCCTGCCATTTGTTTTCATGCAAATTTGCATTTAGTGTTTGATATCGACTGCAGATTAACATGTGAGATGCTATGCTTTCAGAGTCCATATGATATAGAGAAGAGCGCTTCTGGAAAAACTGTGTAGAATGACCCATGTTCGTTGTATTCCATAAATATGACAAGGGCAATGTTTACCGATGTGTCAATTTATTATTACCCATGTGGTACTGAATTATCACTAATAAACTTGAAAGCATTGCTTACATAATACTGTTACTGGGTGTAATAATTTTGATCAGACCGAATCAGATAGTAAGATAAAGGAGGCAGTGATGCTAATTTTGCGAGTCAATGCTATCATATGAAATTATGAGACGCAATGTTTTATATATCTCCTCGTATTTCTTGAAATGGGTTTGGGTATAAAACGCTTCAATACACTTTTCCTTTCTAGCAAAATTTTAGACAACATCAAAAAGGCCCTATCCTCTTAGTTACATATTGTATTTTTAATGTGTAGAGCATAGTTAAATGAACAAATTAAGGAAAGTAAAATGGCTTTCCATTTTTGAAAAGTAACTTCAAAAAGAAAACTACCTCACAATTCATCAAAAATAGTCTTGTTTTTATCTTTAGATTGATTGATCTTGTAGATATGAAATTTGTGCAGATTATGCATGATGATATTTTAATCAAAGAATTTTATGTTCTTACAACAAATAACCTAGGCTTCTCTTATATACCATATGTTAATTGGTATTTGTTGAAAATTAGGCAATTCATTGTTCAGATCAGGCAATGTCATGTTGGTAACACTCATTTTATTCATGTCCACAACATCAAACCTGTCAGCTTGGAAGAGATCATCCTTGATCACCTTACTGAATTTATCCTTGATATTCACCATAGTGAAACAATCAATATTTCTAGGCTCGAAGAAGCTTCACCATAAATTTCACAAGTTTATTAACATTTTAAGTTTGCCCGACTTTATTATCCTTTTCTATAATTTTCATTTATTTCAAGCCTCCATGCGAGGCATTCATCTTCCAATTGATGATTATGAAATATTGAAAATCCTTGTTTTTCTCCACCTTATGTAGAACACCTTCGGCTACCAAAGGGTTTGTATTGGCGAGGATTAGTTATTTTGCATCTAGTTGCACCCATCTCCCTAGTCTCATTCGGGGTAGGGACCCTTTCTATAGATATAGAGAGAGGGGGATCTTCCCCACCCCTCTTATCTGAATGATAGGATGGGTGGTTGTGTTCGGAGAGATCAATCGAGTTTCGTTATTCATGTCAGATCGGAGCGGGAACCGACGAGAAACTTCTCGAGATGCTGGAGGCGGCCCCCTCTCAAGCCCACCCGAGAGGGAGACAAGAACCCACTCTCTACATAGCCATGGTTTCCTTGTTCATCCATTATTGTCTTGAAGCACAAACTCCTTTCACCTAAGGAGTCTACGCTTCAGTCTGGGCTTCGGGTTCGAATAATGTAGTACCATTAATAACCGGGTACCACTACATGGAAATATTAGGATCAACACTTGTAATAGCTCTTTTCAAGAGGAGATTCCCCACCTTCAATCTGATTCTAGGTATTAATCACATCATCGGTGTATTTTATCTTGTCCCATTGAATAGCAATATTTCAACGCAAGACATTAAAGTATATCCAAAACGGTTGATTTCACCCAACTCCACCAGTGAATGCTCAAAAATTGTAGCTTGAAGAGGCACAAGAGTCAATGCTGTAGTTAAACCAAGGGGTGGTAATAACAAGTGTTCAACCAAATTTAATTAAGGATTCTACTCTTCTATATACTTTAATCTTGTGCTCTCATTTAGTGGTGAAATCAACCACTTTGGAATTGAGTTCTTTTATTAATGTATGCACTCATTTATGGTGTAATATTTTAATTATTCAACGATGACAACGAGGACATCTAAAACATAACAAATGTTTTGAATATGCTTAGACCACTTCCCAATATTTTACACTTTTAATAAACCTTGCACTTTCTATCCTCCTAAAATTGTCATAAAGAAGGATTTAGATTTTTGTCCCCCATTTCTATTTAAATTGTGTTTCATAACTGTTGTGTCTACGGCGTAACCGCCACAATAGTGTGTGCATCGATCGTAATGGTTGTGTCAACTATTGTGGCATATTTATTCATTATTACAATGGTGTTGTAACCCTTGGGGTGATCTTGTTAATCACCATGGTGGCTATGTAACCACCTCCTATAAAAACAAGTGGTTTTGTCCCCTTTCCATGTTGAGTTTCTTGTGTTTCATGATCATTATTTATATCCTTTATTTTTAAGTCACACATTTTTATTTGTTTTCACCTTAGTTCATTACTCCCTTCCACCACTTCACTTCATTTCATCTCCTTTGTGGTCGTAACTAGACCCTTGATAAATTTTAATCTAGAGTTTAAATTAGAGATTGATAGAAGCTTTCTTGTAAGAAATTATATGCACTCATTTTCCTTGGAATTTTTTATTTATAGAGATCATGTTGACATAACAAAATCTTCCATTTTCTTGCAATTTTGAGAGATAAAAGGTGAAGGACGAAAGGGATTATTTTGGATTGTAAATCGTCCCAAGGGTTTTTGCTTGTTATTGCCAAAAAAAGGAGGATACAAAGAGTTTCAAACCAGCTTCTTCTATGCTCTTTGGATCAACTACAATTTTCTTTAATCATATCTTCATCTTCCATCTTGTTGTCATGTGTTTTTGCAAGAGCAAAATTCAAATTTGAAAGCATGACAACTGTTAGCATAATTTAGCATAGGCATATTTATTGCATTTTATTGCATTGTCTTTTGTTTAATAATATGCAACATGTGCACTCTAGTCTAGTGATTTGGATTCAATATTGTTATGTTGGATAACATTCAATATTGGTATTAGTAGTAATTACATATGCATGTGAGATGGGTCTTATCATCTCGTAGTTGGTGGTCGCTAGGGTGTCATGTCTATCCGGATGAGGTTGTCTAATATCTATGAATATTACAGCTTCTTGCATTGTTATGTAATTTGATTTCATGATCAATAATATTTGTGAGGCTTCGTCCTCTTTGGTCATCATGCAATCTTATTCTATTCTATCATTTGGTATCTAAGTTATACTATTATTATCATTTGGTATCGTGAGCGGGTTCTATTCAAGCAAGGTTGAAGAGGAGCACTATTGGAGAGGATCCATTGGAGAAGAAGATCTCGCATCAAAGGAGAGTTATTGAAGTATCCTCACCTCCATTCCTTCAAAGCATCCTCAATTAAAATTTGACCTATCCACTTATTTGGAAGGTAATTTTTTTTTGATTAGTCATTGGCATAGCCAATTGATCTAACATATTGCGTAATATTTCGATTTGGAGATCTTTAAAACAAAAAATCTTAAAAAAAAAAAAAAAGATTTGTGAAAAAAAATAGATCTTAAAAAAAAAGGAGAGAGGTCTTGATTTTTTTGCAGATCTAAAGAAAAAAAAGAAAAAAAGATAAGATTTGAAAGTGTAGGTGTGAAAAATTCGGAGCAAAGGTTGAAGCAGCCTGTCAACAAAATTCCAAAGCAGATAGCTCTTAGGAAAAATGACAACTTTTTCATACAAAGGTGTCGGATTGATGTACTTTTTCTTTGGAAAGATAAGGAGGCGCACAACTTTGCAGCTTTACATCATCTTCGATTCGGCCTCTACATGTGACGAAAAGTCTCGCATAAGTCGGATCATTTTTTCTCGAAAAACAAATCGATCTATCTCAGTAAATTGGTAAGATCTCAAAACTAAGATTCCGATTCTTTTGAAATTTTGTGGGTTTAAGAAAAATATCAGATGCTACTCCTCAGTAAATTTTTAGAAAACCTAGATCACGGTTTGTGAGAAAAGGTGAAAATAATATTCGATTGTTTGTTTGGATCTTAGGAACATAAACAGTTAGTGGTTCAATTCCCAGCCTCTCCATATTTTTATTAAATTATTTTTTTGAAAAATTTGGGGAAATTATTAAATTTTGGGAGATTTCTAAATTTAGAAGCTCACCAAACACATTTAGAGCCACCGCTAAATTTAGCGCAGAAAAATACCTATTGGGGGTAAAAATATTTTTGGCATAAATTGTGTATTTTGTGATTCTAGACTCTTTTTTATAAAGAGGAGAACACAAAAACTTCATTTTGATGTACTTTTAGAGTATGTTGTACTAATTTTGGTGCATAAAGTGAAAAAAAAAAAAAAAAAAAGTGTAAACTTTTTATTTTATGTTTGGTTCTATCACACGAGATCTTTGATCTCATAAGAGCATTCGGTATATACTACGGTGCCTCTCGGGAAGCGCTTACGGGTGATGCCACTACTACCGCACTTAACGCCTAACACAAACCGCTTTGCAAACGCTGCCTGGCATCGACCTATAAAATCGACTTACGAGTAATAATAATGATACAATACACACACATTTGAGCCCTCCCATCCGCTTTGTGCTTGCACACAAACCCCTCTCCGTCTTGCCTAAGTACCACGTACTAAATTCTTTCACGTGCGTTAACACCTCTTTTCGTACTAACAACGGGTATATTGAAAGGGTGATCTTCTTCCACGCACTTCCGACGGGCATATCGGAAGGAGCGTATATAGAAAGGTTTGGTATATCGGCCTAACGGTATATTGAGAGGGAGACCATAAACCCGGAGCGATAAGAGCCTTACCTTTTGTTAGAAATTCGAGTTTTAGAAATTTAGATTGCGAGAAATGGGTGCACACAGACACAAAGTTGTTCTTCGCTGATTCACAACTACTTGAGAGGAGACAACTATGCTGCATGGAAACCGAAGATCAAGATGTTACTTGAGTTTGAAGACCTATGGAAACAGAGATGGAAAAACAACAAGATTACTTGATGATGGAAGACAAGTTCAATTTGACAGGCCAATCAAAAGGCCAAGTTGATCATCTTGTTTAACGTAATGCACGATGTGCAACCCCACATTAGAGATGCCACATCGCCAAGGATGCATGGGATAAGTTGAGCACAGCCTATGAGGCAAAAAACAAGAATGCCATCCTCAACCTACTATCACAACCGCATACTCTCAAGTTCAAGCACAATGAGAAGGTTGAAGTTTTTCGAGACGAGTTGCTACTTTGAAGGCATCTCTATTGGCATTGGGAAAAGAGATAAGTGATGAAGACCTCGTACTAATTGTGTCATGAGCACTTCCTCCTTCCTACAAAATCTTTGTGACAACTATCAATATGAGTGAACACACAAATACCTTTGAGAAGTTGGTCAATCTACTCCAACAAGAAGAAGCAATGAACAACAAAGATCATGAAGATGAGTAAGCACTATTTTCCAATCATAAAGGAAAGGAGAAATTTCAGTCCAATCACAAGAAGTCCCAACAAAATCAAAGTCAACACAGTACCAAAGTCAACGAGACAACACCAAGAAGTGTCCCATTTGCAATGAGGGGGACATGATATCAAAGATTGTTGGTACAATTCCTACAAAAAGGATTCATCAAGTAATTCAAAACCCACTAACCAACATGGTAACAATAATTCAAATAAAGGGAAGTCCAACAACAATAACAATCAAGGGCGTAAAATAGTAATTGCAAAGAAAACCCAAACAACAAGGGTACATCACGAACATGAGGATGATTCGGATGAAAGACACCACATGTATTCTCGCTTCAATTTGATGAAGAAACCAAGTCCACACAAGATATCTGGTATGTTGACTCAGTGCAACTCGACACATAACTGGACGCAAGGATTGGTTCTACACACTACGTGACTCACCTAACAAGAACCATGTGTCATTAGGTGATGACTCATCATACAGTGTCAAGGGGATTGGAAACATTTCACTACCTCTTGGAAAGCATGACTGCAAAATCACAAATGTATTAGTATGTACCTGGGTTGACCAAGAATTTGCTATCAGTTAGTCAACTCCTTAATCACAACTTGAAGTTGGATTTTGACAGTAATAATGGAGAAAAAGTGTGCTTGATAAGAGATAAGTCAAGAGGTTCCAAGATTGTAGCAAGAAGATCCTCCAATGTGGGACGATGTTCCAATTTGATTTTGTCCACAAGGATGATCAAGCTCTAGTGGCCAAAGACACACAATCTACGTAACTATGGCATCACATATATGGTCACATC
Organism: Taxus wallichiana var. yunnanensis; assembly: GCA_018340775.1. Classification (NCBI taxonomy): domain Eukaryota; kingdom Viridiplantae; phylum Streptophyta; class Pinopsida; order Cupressales; family Taxaceae; genus Taxus; species Taxus wallichiana. The sequence continues at coordinate 547,929,603 of CM031234.1, forward strand.
GCTTTTGGCTATCTCCAAACACTTCAAAAGGGCAACATGGTGAAAGGATTTCCTACACTCAAGCACAACACCGACAAGTGTGACACCGCCTAGTTGAAAGCAACACAGAGTACCCTTCCAGAAAAACACATATAGAGCTAAGGGAAAGCTTGATTTGGTGCACACCGATCATCATGGGACCCATGCAACCAAGTCATTTTGATGTCAATACTTCATGCTTTGTGTTGATGACTACTCAAGAAAGATGTGGATATATTGTCTAAGAAACAAGAGTCAAGCCTTTGAGACATTTCGAAGTTCAAAGCACTTGTTGAGAATGAAGTTGGTTGCATGATCAAAACTCTCTCGCTCGATCAAGGAGGGGAATTCACAAGCAATGAGCTCAAGATTTACCCGAAGCTCATGGGATTCGCATTCAAAATGCCTCTTACTCACACACCACAAAGATAATGGTATAGTTGAGAGAAGGAATCGTATTATCATGGAAATGGTGTGATGTATGATTGACGACTCAAAGTTTAACAAAGACATTTTGGGCGTAAGTCGCAAGAACTGCAGTCTATTTGTTGAACAGAGTGCCCACAAAGAGCTCTTGAAGGAGTGACACCTCAAGAATGGTCAAATCGAAACCATCAATTGCACACCTAAGAGTATTTGGGTGTAAAGCTAGCATGCACATACCCAAGAAGAACATGAACAAGTTGGATATGAAAGCCGAGAAACCGATATTCATTGGATACAAGAAGAAGCACTTGGGTACATTATGGGATCCGAAGCAAAGAAAGTATACACAAGTAGGGATGTTGAGTTCTTTGAGAAGAAACAAGAAGATGCTCCACTCAACGACTCAACAAACATGCATAATACACCTCTTGTGAAGATAGAATTTGATGTTCCCATTGAAGATGATAGTGATGAATTGGATGATGGTGAAAAATTGGATCCACCACAAGCCAATGGAACAACTAATAAGTTACCTAAATGGTATACTCAATTAATAAGAGATGCAAATTTGGATGAAGCACTTAGCACATCATCTAATCCTAGACCTATAACTCGTAGTCAAGCTCATGAAGAGGTCAATTATGCCCTAATGAGCAGAGTTGTTGAAACAGTTGAGCCATCTACAGCTTCAGAAACCCTACAATCAAAATCTTGGAAAGATGCCATGGATTCGTAGAGTATCACCAATGATGAACAACAACACATCGCAACTTGTTGACCTTCCACCAGGGGAAGAAACCCATTGATGCGTATGATAGTCAAGACTAAGTACAAAGAAGAATGACAACTTCTTCTCGACAGGATATTCGATTTAGATCATGCAGAAACATGGATGATAGGAAGTCAACATCAAAGCTTCATCTTCTTTATGGGATTTGGACCGATATCATGGGGATGCAAGAAACAAAACTTTGTTTCTGGTCTTCTATAGAAGCGAGTATCGAGTCAGCAGTGAAGTCAAGTTTGTGAAGCAATATGGCTACGCCGAATACTGGAAGGAATTGGTCTACCACAACAGAAATCTACTCCAGTATATGTTGATAATGAAGGAGTTCTGAAGCTTGTTCGCAATCCAATATTTCATGAGAGAACCAAGCATATTGAAGTACAGGTTCATTTCATACGCGAGCATGTCTTGAAGCACAACATACACCTCAGCTTCGTCCTTCACCAATGTAAGGTAGATGTTTTCACTAAGTCACTTGCACGTGACAAATTCACACTGCTCGAGAGTTCCTCTCCACTTCATTGAAACTATGCAAAATTAAGGGGGAATGTTAGCATAATTTAAAGATAGGCATATTTATTACATTTTATCGCATTGTCTTTTATTTAATAATGTGCAACATGTGCACTCTAGTCTAGTGACTTTCATTCAATATTGTTATGTTGGATAACATTAAATATTGGTATTAGTAGTAATTACATGCACATGTGAGATGGGTTTTATCATCTCGTAGTTGGTGCCGCTAGGGTGTCATGTCTATCCATATGAGGTTGTCTAATATCTATAAATATTACACTCTCTTGCATTGTTATGTAATCTGATTTTATGATCAATAATATTTGTGAGGCTTCCGTCCCTCTTTAGTCATCAGCAATCTTATTCTATTCTATCATTTGATATCCAAGCTATACCATTATTATCAACAACCATACCCTAATGTTAAAATTTTGCATTGTAGACCTTCCCAAGACCCCACCGTATAAACCTATCCCCCATATCAAGTCTATCTTACCCTCGCTAAGTGGTCATATGTGTTGTGTCAACCTTGTCCATAAGTGATTTAGGGATATCAATCTCATTCAAGAACTTCCAAGCCAAGATCCTTCAAGACAGGTCTTTACGAAGCTTAAGAAAGACTATTTTTGGTCTTTCTAAGGTTGACACACTCCTCGAAGCGTAATAAAAGACTCAAATTCATCAAGGAGGTGTATCAGAGAGCTAAGAACATTGTGTAATTGGATTCGAAAGATTTTGGGAAGTTTTAGAGGTTTTGAGACAAATTCAACAAAAGTGGATCCTGGAGGGTGAAGCAACTTGCAGTGTACAAACAACCCTTGAGCTTCGAGAAGTGACTTTAGGAGCTTCGTGAAGAGTTGAGGTCAAATGAAACATCGTTGGAAAGGTATTTGAGCTCTGTGAGGAAGGTGGTTTAACATCTTTCACAAAACACAAACAATTACATGCATAGTCCGATTTCAAAGATGCACACCCTATGACCTGAAAGAAAAGCCTATTTTTAGGAGGTCAGCAAGAAGAATTAAGGTATTATATCCCTCCCATTGTTTTCAAAAGGAAATTTCCATTCAATTTCATATAAAAACGTGCAAGGAAAGACCTCCATACGCCTAAGTTACGCCTCCGTCAAGTTGCTCCCCAAGGTAAGATCAAGGAGTTAGTCAAATTTCTAGGTGGACACATGTCAAGCCCAGGATGGTGGCACACTTTTTTGCACCAAGTGTCTCAAACATTTGGGATGTTTGGGACACAAAAGTGTGCTTAACCCCACTGTAGCCCATGGACCATGATATGACCTCCTTTGACCTCAAATTGCCTAGTTAAGCCCATGTGCGCCATTTTTCTAGCCCCCTCACCTCTTTGCCTCAGCAAATCACGCTCCACCACTTGGACCAATGAGAGAGGGGCACACATTTTTGTACCAACTGTCCCAAATGTTTGGGATGGTTGGGACACTTTTCTCCACCCATGCTCAACCCCTTCCCAGGTCACCCATATGACCTAATTTTAGCCCTTGGGTGCTTAAGTGCTTTTCTTGCGTTTTACCAACAACAAATCACCGAATGCCACTTGGACCAATGAGGGAGGGGCACAATTTTTTACACAAACCATCCCAAATGTTTGGGACGGTTGGGACAAAAAGTGCGCCCATGCCAAGGTTGTGAAAAACTAAGTTTTTTAAATTTCCTTATTGCTTCTACTTCTTCCCGCACGCGCACGCGTGCTCAAACCCTCAACTCGCTAGAAATATCTTTCCTCCATTACTGCTGATCCCATCACTTTGCCATATCATTACACATCCATTCCTCTTCCTCCATTGCTTTGCTTTATCACACAAAACCTTGTTTTTTCAAATCACCATGCCAAAATTTTGCTAGAAGCTTCTATGAGCGGAAATGGTGAAGTGCTCGTATCTCACAAACCCCAAGGCAATGTAGACACCAAAATTGGGTCACACTCCCCTTGGTCCCATTTCAAATAACCAACTTAAACACATTCACCTACGACCCTTATACCCCACATTAATATTAATTTAATTATTTATAATTAATTTAATACTCATCCTCACTTCATTCATTATTTAATTACCTCAATTAAAACCAATTTCCACCTCACCCTCCACCTCACCTAGACACCTCACCATAGACCTATTCATAACATGCTTCCATAACTAACTAAGACTTAGCCCTACTTATCTTAATGAACTAAGACTTAGTACAACCCTAAAAGCACATGCCTATTCTCCCTCTAACCAATTTCCCGCATATATAAGCGCAACGTTTCATTTAGACCTGGAAAAAATGAGAAAAAGCTAGGAGAGGATAGCTAAGATATGCTATTTTAGGCAACCTAGGGTATCCCACCTTAACTGACGCCAGTCAACCCGAAACCGACGCCGTAACCCTAAATCGCCGTCTTGTTATCATATAACCATTATGCATGCTTATTTGGAGGTTAGACACATTCTCAAGTTTTGGAGCAAAGGAGATCTACATGCAAGGAAGAACCAGAGCTCTTTCGCACATCCAGACATCCATAACCAACACAACCATTGATCGGAGGTTTTTTACATTCACAGGGCTACTCCGGAAGCACTGCCATGACATTGGTTGCCATTTCATGGATCAACCATCATCACCACCTGTACCATATCAACTCCGCATAGTAGTAAGTGTGTCTCTAACCTACACCACTTCATTTCCATTCATTTTATAAAGTTCTTCATCTTTTTTATCAATCATTAGCTATATTTTCACCTTACCCTATTGCCTTCTTGTGAACCCAACCATTCCCATCGCTCCTACCCCTTTTAATCACCTCTCTGTCTACCCTCGCGCACCTATGAATATTCCCAACATCCTCTGCAGACCTAAACTAACTCCTCACCATCGCTGATCCAATCTCGGAAAATCCCCAAAACTATGAACTATTGAGTTATTATCACCCACAAGAACTGCCGCCGATCCTTACTAAACCGTTGTTGGTCATACCGCAACGACGCTTTGTATTTGTAGTCTCGCAAATACCGATCCCAATAATCCTTTTAAGTGATTCAAGTGACCCAAAATTTGACCCTCGACTGCTCAAGATCCTTAGTTGTTTACCTTATTTCCGTATCTCGATCATAGCCTTTCAGCTCATTATGTTAGATTTGCTTATCAGAATTGAATGAGATACCTAAATCATATCAACTACAGTAGGATTCTATTTACTTATGTTGTTTCTTGCATTAAATTGTATTAAAATAGTGGGTTGATTGCCACTGAGGAAGTATCACACTTCCTGGATCTAGCACATCTAGGCAACCCACCGACATATATTATTTAATTCTCCTTTTGTGGTCTTGTTGTGTATTTCGGTAGTTTCTCCTATCCAAAAGGAAGCTCTCACAACAACATTGGATCAAGAAGTCGAACGTGCGCAACAACCTCCAACCGACCATCACTACAGTATTCCTCCTCGCCCACACCCTTATTTGTTTCACAAAACTTAAAGAAAACAATGAAACATTTTGGCACGCATAAAGGGGACCCACTCTTGGGTTCATTGCATTTTCTTCATATAGGGAAAACATTTTTGTGTGTTTCTTTCATTTCAAAAATTACACATTTAATCTTCTCCTGGTAATATTCCTTTCTTCTAATTATCCAAACGACATTTGTCATTTGGGACTTAAAATGAGCCACTTCTTCTTTCTTGCATTGCATTAGTGAAAAACATTCCTCTTCCCGTTCATCATTTGTTACATCAAATATCATATTTCGAGTTCGGTTTAAAACACTTGCATTGCATGTAGACACCAAAATTGGGTCACACTCCCCTTGGTCCCCTTTCAAATAACCAACTTAAACACATTCACCTAACTATGATCCTTATACCCTACATTAACATTAATTTAATTTCGATCCTCACCCCGTCTTTAATTTAATTATTTATAATTACATCAATACCCATCCTCACTCCATTATTAATTTAATTACTTTAATTAAATGAATGGACACCTCACCTATACACCTCACCATAGACCTATTCATAACATGTTTCCATAAATGAATAAGACTTGGTCCAAACCTAAAAATCAAGGCCTATTATTCCTCTAACCACCTTTCTTGCTCATAAAAACGTAATGTCCATTCTGATCTATGGATAAAGGAATGAACCTGACCCAAATGATGCGAGATCTGCCATTTTTAGTAAACCTAGGGAATCCCACCTTAACCGACGCCGGTCATCCCGAAACCAACGCCGGTCAACCAAGAACTGTCGTTGGTTACCATTTATTCACCTTAGCAACCTTGTTTTTGGGTTGGGACTTTCTGAGATCAAGAAGACAAGAAGAGAACCGTATGTAGGCGGAACCGAGCCTTTTTCATACCTAAAAACATCCATACTAAGATCGACATATCCAAAAGTGTTACACTCACTAGCATTACATTCTGGGAAGCATCACTATTGCACCAAGCCCCATCCCATCAACCAATCATCACCACCACATAGCCATTGGACCTGCAACACTAGTAAGTACACTTTTTACTTGCATCATCTATTTCTACTTCAGTCTATTGGGTCCTTCTATTTTTGTTATCAATTTCCTACTTGCATTCCCTTTTTCCCTACCATTTACTTTCCTGTAAACCCAACCATTCCTCCACCCACACCATAAAACCACCCATACTCAACCACTACATATTTTTGAGCATTCCTAAGATCCTCATATACCTCGTTATGCCCTCTCTGTCATTTCGCCTAACCTCGGCCAAACTCCATTAACACATCTTATTGAATTTTATTAACTCGACTATACCGACACTCGGTTACCCATAACCGTGCTGCTCCTCCGCCTAACCGTGATCAATCATACCTTGACCGACGCCGGTCTTTGTGTTTGCCAACACTGTTTAAACCATCAACCAACCTACCTACCAAAACAATCCTAATACCTTACCCAAACCTCCCAAGACCTCGTCTCGTGACTCCGCACCACCTCGAACAACTCGCAACCCGACTCAAGACCTCAACCCACATAGTTTTTAGTATTTAATCAGTATTGACACCGATAGTGATCTCGAGGTACCCAAATCGTAATACTAGCACTAGATTCGCTTTATGTACGTATTTCATATTTGTTTTATAAAATAGTGGATCGACAAATTTTAGTGGGAATATCACACTTCCTGGATCTAGCATACGCTAGGCACCCATTGTCATATACTATTTAACTTTTCTTTGGTGGTCTTGTTTTCTATTTCGAGTAGTTCCTCCCAAATAAAAGGAATATCTCATAGTCCACATCGAATAGAGAAGTCGAATGCGCGCATCAACCTCCAAACCAACACAACATGTATTCTTCCTCGCCCCTTAACATTATCTGTTTCATCCCAATAACGTAAAGAAAAAGGTGAAACATCAGCATTCGATTTTGTGCATTATAGCTCACATTAAAAATGAGGGCAACCTATACACTGAAGTCATGCCCAACTAATGCTTGACATAATTGAACCGTAAAAAGCACTTGTTTCTCTCTCTCTCTCTCTTGCAAACCGCACAAAGATTTGAATATACACACCTTTCTTAAATGAAATATTACCTGGGAACGCTCATTAATGATCACACGATAAGAGGATTGATAGGTAATCCCTAGTTGGTTATCTCTTTCCAAAGGCCCCATCAAAGGAAGGACCGCCCCGCCATAACATAACTCAAACCTCACCCTTTAGATTTTCTTTTCATAGGATGCCTTCCCAACTAAAAATCTGTTTTGAATTCACGTGTCACTATAAATATCATAAGCTACAAAAATATAAAATTCACTTTTAGGATCGCGTGTTTTCATAGCTTTGTGCTTGACTTGCATTTTGAGGTGAGAGGATACATTTTCTTCATCTTTCTTTTTCCTTTCACACTATGCCATCATAGTTGAGTATTCTCAATTTCTCTCGAGTGTGTTAGGGCCTCATCCTATCATACCTAGGCTTCGGGCCGATTCTTCATACAATCTAAATCCACAACACCTCATTTATCTTCATTATTTAGATTTCATAAGAACTAACAACATCGGTTCCGCGACCATCATCGGTTTACATCTAACCAACATCAGTTTACCTAACCAGTGTCGGTTCCTTGTTCTATTGGTTAGTTTACCCAAAGAACACTCATCTCACCTTCTTTTCTATCTAAAAGTTTCTGTGTGTCACCATACTCTCTGTATTCTAATCATAGTCCTCCAATACAGTCATCCTGTCTAATAGTCACCGGTTTACGCTTTATTTGTTAAACCGTTATTCTTCACAATAACTGCCATTTGTCACACCTTAATCGGCATCAATTCTTGCAACCGACATCGGTCACTCTGTTTTGATTTTTATCAAAAATTTACCCAATTTTCCTCTTGAAATCTATTTTGTCCCATCTCTCGCTATCCCCTATGTCATATACAGAGTACAGCTTCACCTAATTTATATTGATTCACATGGTGTTGAATCGCAGCCAAACTAATACCCTTGTGTTTTACGCTATTTGTCACCACTCTCACCGAGTCCATCACCGCCATCCATTCTCACACCTATGGATCCGACTCATCTTATCCCCATCACCACTGGCGATAAGGAGTTTGTAAGAATCCTCACCGTAATCCCGCGGCCCTCCAATACTACCTTGCTCATTCTTCCACCTGGGATTCCTTAGGATAGTTGACATACAACATGCCCGTATCTATCCCCTCTGCTCTAGCCCCCACTTCTTCATCATCTAACACTAGTTCAACGCTACCGTCATCCACTTTATCACCTGTGGTGTCTCAGCTAAATCCCACAGCCATTATAATTGTAGCATCTATGTCATTGATCGCACTCACGACATTGATTGTCCCTCCGATAACCTCTATGAGTATAGCTCCATCTACACCCGCCACTTCCCATATACCCATTGCATCGCAACCACCTTTGATGCTCGAACTTACACCCTTTTCTAAAACCTCATCCTTTCTATCCCACAGTCCTTACCCCCAATCACTACTAGAGTTGTTATGACTACCCCACCCAATTACACATAATACCAACAACCCCCAACCTCATCTTTTTGCTTATGCTGGCTATGTTCCACCTACATCTATTCCTCTTGTGCATTTTTCATACTCGGCCCACTATACACCAATATACCAACCACCTCATGCATTCAACATCAACCCCCTTTTTCCACGGGGGCACCCATTCATCCCAACCTACTAATGACCTCATTAAAATGATGATGGAGAATATGTAAACCTTAGAAGCATATGTTTCTGGCTCCCGTAATTCTTTAACATATGATGAAATATGTAATGAGCCTATCCATCCATCTATTCCCATTCGTCCTTACCCAGTGCATTGGGAAATGCCTAAATTTAATCGCTTCAATAGTAAAGAAGACCCGCAGCAACACTTGCGGTCATTCAAACATGGGTGTTACCTAATCGCCCATAATGACGCTTTGCTCCTACAAACTTTCCTAATGTTCTTGACAGGACCAACATTGGATTGGTACAATGGACTACCTCGACATTCTATCTATTCCTTTAATCAAGTAGCCCAAGCTTTCCTAGATCATTTTTCAATCAATGTTACTAAGAAAGTCACCATGACCGATCTCTATTCAACCCAATAGTACGAAGATGAATCTATCTCGACTTTGTTGCCCACCATCGGCGAGTCTTATTAACCAATTGACGCTCTAACTACCTTAGATTGAACTTATCGAGTTGTTCACTAGAGCTTGTGCAGGCTGCACACATCTCACAAACTCGCAAGTCCAAACCTTCCGAACCTTTGATGAAGAGTTCACCAGGCCCGAAAACTAGAAATTCATGCCATCAAGAAAAGAAAATCCATTTACTAACAAGAACACCCCATTCAAATCAAACGATTCTTCTTCATCTTCAAAACCCCAAAATAACTATTCAAATCCCAAAGGATCTACCAACGCGGTAGTCCTCAAGGTGGGTCCACCTCATCCTTCTAATCAGGCCCAACCTTCTTCCAATCTTTCTCCTGTCTAGGCCTTTCAGCTTTGACGGGAGCAATGGAAGTACACTTCGATCAGAGAGCCCTATTCTTCGGTCTTGGAAAAACTTCTTAAATCCGAGAGCCATTACACTTCCTCTCATAAAACCTCATACATGTTTTAATCCTGCTCATTCTATGCCCACATGGTATAAAGAGCACAACTACTATAATCATCATCACATTAAAGGACATAGTGATGGTAACAACATAACTTTTAAAAACATTGTTCAAGATATGGTAGATAATGGAGACCTTATCGTAGACAACCCAAACGCGCCAACAAATCAGAATTTGCACATCTTCAAAAAGCCATTCCCTAATCATAAACCATCATCGAATCAAAATAGTGAACCTTCATCCAAAGAACATCAACATCCGTGAGGTTCACGTAGTTTTGATATCATGCCAACTGCTCCTCAAAACCTACCTACTTCATCTATAGAGGAGATCTTGCACGAGCTCCTCCACCCACAGAGGAGCATACCTCTTCTACTCCTCCACCCACAGAGGAGTCCCCATCATCTCCCCTTGCTCTCATGGAGGAACCCACACTTTATACCAATGTCGTGTCATCTTCGCTTCCCAACCTTCTGAACCATCAACACTTGTTATTCTCCCATCCACAAGAGAATCATCATTGCCTTCTCCTCCACCGAGAGAGAAGTCTACCTCACCCGACCTATTATCTCTCCTACCCATGGGAGATTCTTTAGACATGTCATTACCTATCGAGGATACTTCTCCCCTAGCATCCCAGGACCCTATTGACATGATCTAGGCTCTCTTACCTATAGAATATGAGGCCAACCAATTCCCTATCTCACGGACATATTTTATGGGGATTGCCACCCAACCTGTTCCATCCTCTTCTTCAGTAGTCCCATTTTCATGGTTGATCGATCGTTAGGGACATCTTTGGCTCCCCGTTTTGACCCAAATGCAAATGTTTCCTGAAGATACTTCCATGATCTACCCAAAGGTATTTTCGACAACCAAAACTACACTGACCATGCTAATTGAAACAACTTCCTCTTCATCATCCCTACTTCCATCCAAACTTATACCCAACACTACAACTATTCCCAAATCTAAAAACCTACCCAAACTTATCCCCCAACCCATATCTAGACCCAACACTACTTTGGGTGTTATGCCGACATCAAGCCTTACTCACCCACCTACTAGATTGGACTTAGTTTGCATCTTCCAAAGTCTGCAGCAGCATTATCCTCCACCCTAAAAAGAAAACCCAACCCTCTAGGCCACGCACATCGGGCTCGCCATCTTTGCACCCTGTCACCTTCACCCCTTCCGTCCATCCTAGGGCCTCATCCATCAACCTTGACCAAACAATCTCATACCCAAGACGATCAAAATCTAAACAACCTACTACCGCATCACGAGCCTTTTTACATCTCATACTTAACCGACTCACATTTCAATTACTTCAAACTAAACTCATAGATTTGTTTACACGGGCTTGTGATAAACACATCTCACCAACCCTACAGTGTACATACCTTCCACACCTTTGACGAGGCATTCACCATGGCATGAAAATTAGAGATTCGTGCTATCGAAGAAAAGAAAATTCAGCTACGTAACAAGAACATCATGTTCAAATCAAATGATGCTTCTTCATCTTCAAAACCCCAGAAAAACTATTCAAAACCCAAAGGATCTGCCAACACCGTAGTTCTCCAGGATGGAACCTCTCACCCATCAAACCAATCTAAGCCTTCTTCTAATCTCTCTCTCGTCCAAGCTTTCCAGTTCAGATGAGAACAACGAAACTATACCCCAATAGGGGAACCTTATTCTTCTGTTTTGGAAAATCTTATTATGGCTGGTGCTATTACCCTTCCACCTATAAAACCACACACTCATTTTGACCCTGATCACCCAATGCCCGCGTGGTATAAAGAACACGACTTTTGTAACTATCATCGTGTAAAAGGTCATAGCTAAAGAAACTGCATCACCTTCAAGAATATCATCTAAGAAATGTTAGACAACAAAGATCTAGTCTTGGATAACCCAAATGCACCCACTAACCAAAACCTACATATCTTCGAAAACCATTCCCTAATCGGCCCCATCTTCCAACCAAACCGCGATGCTTTAACTAATGATAGTGGTGTCCTTGAGGTCCACTCTATTTTTGATGATATACCAGTTGCTTCCCAATTTCCCCTTGTTCCTTCCATAGATGAAATATTAGCCCAAACTCCCCTACCTACACAGGAACCTATTTCAGCTACTCCACCCACAGAGGAACCCCTTCATTCTCTCCTTCACCCATAGAAGAACCCATAATTAGCACTCCTCCTTTGGCCCCTCAAATTACCGAGCAGTCGTTAGTAGCACCTCTCCTACTCATAGGGGATACTTTTCCACTCCCTACACCATCACAAGGAGAGTCCACCTCATCTGGCCCATCATCTCCTCTACCCATGGAGGATCCTATAGAAACACCATTGCCCTTAGATGACCATTCTCCATCGGACCTCCAAGATCTTGCTGATCTACTTTTGGCTCTCTTACCCACAGAGTTTGAAGCTAGCCATTTCCTGTTTCTCAAACACATTTTATGGGGATTGCTACTCAATCCACATCAGCCCCACCTACAACAATACCATTTTCACGCTTGGCCGATCGCTTGGACTATGTTGATAGAGCCTTACTTTGGGGACGTCTTCTACTTCCTGCTTCAACCCAAATGCAACTGTCACTCACCGACACCTACACAATCTATCCAAAAGTGTTTCAAGTGGTAAAAAAACATAACCATGACTAGTGGAACACCTTCTATATCCTTTCCCACAACCCAACACACACTTCTGCCCATAACCCAACACACGCCTATACCCAAACACCGCCTTGCGCCTATATCACCTCCCTTACCTAAACCAACTACTACCTTAGGGGTCGTGCCGAACTCAAACCTTACTCACCCACCCGTCAGATTAGATTTAGCCACATCTTCCTAGACCAACACTAAACTTATTCCCACCCCTAAAAGGAAGCCCCAACCTTCTAGGCCTCATACACCAACCTCACCTACCACACCATTGTCACCTTCACCTCTTCCGTCCATCCTAGGACCTCACCCCTCAACCCTGGCCAAGCAACCTTCTTCCACCGGTAAACCAAGAATGCAGCAGTTCACCTCCTCATCATGGCCCTCTAATCTACCCAAGCGATCCACACAACCCCCACCATCACCCGTGACCTTCTTACCACCCATACCACCACTACCTTCCATAACTTCTTCACTACCCATGACACTCTCTTCCCTTCCACTCACACCTTCTACCCAACCTCTACCAACCACCTCCACCAACCACCTCCACCATGATTTAGTTGCCCCATGGGTAACCCACCCTCTTCCACCATTTGATTTTCCTTCTACATATCATACTTCCGTGTCACCTTTACTCAAAAAGGTGCAAACCAGAGCTAAGAATCCACTACCCTCTGATAAGGTAGTCAAACCAACCAAATCTTCCGTCGCTAGCTCTTTTACCATGCACATACCCAAACGGATGCCACCAAGACCTAAGACTACTCCAAATACTAAACTAGTGGACCAACCCATTCCCCCTCCTATAAAGCCTCTTCCTTCACAACTAGCCACACTTGTACCCAAACCCACACTCACCTCCCATTGCGATCAGTTATCGGGGTCTTACGCTAAGATTTTAACCAATCTCTTAGAGACTTCCGTCATCATATTACCACCTCTTCGACCTTACGATCCTTTCAAACCCAAGCCAAAAGGGTTTGATGAGACCAAGATTTATGCCTATCATCATGTGCCAGGACATGATGTTGAAAATTGTAAGGCCTTGAAGACTGTCCTTATCCAACTTTGTCCTCTTGAGCACAATTTTGATGATGACAACCTTCTCGATGAGGACCATGCTCCACCTTCACCCATCACCACACCTCATCATCCTTTAACGATACAACAACCAATATCTTCACCCCCACAACCCTTTTATCCACCCCCAAAATTTGAAATCAACATGATCAACATTGCCACCCGCTCGAGAGACAAAGGAAAAGAAAAGGCAACTAGCCCATCAACCAACCCTGTACCCAACATACCATCTGCACCCATACCCAAAGTCACCATTCGAGGTCCCGTATATCCTATTTCCAATGGGGTCACACATCGCACAATGCTAAAATAATTGCACCAATCCTCCCTCAAAATGTCTTTATATGACCTCATCCAAACCTCTGAGTCACATCGTCAAGCCCTCATGGAGATCCTTCAATCTATCAAGTTTTTATGAAATGACCCCACGCCCGTAGCCTCCATCATCACCCCTCATCACGTAGCATATCTCACTAAGTTGTCACCTTCCTCTACACCTCCACCTACTCACCAAGTAGCCACCCTCAACTTTTCAGATGAAGAGATCACTTCCTTCCAGTCTGAGCACCCTGATTCTACTCTTTTCATCTCCATCCATATCGATAATATACGCATACGACACATTATAATTAATGGTGGTGATAGTATTAACATCATATCTTCCCATATGTACAAAAAAATGCACATACCTGCCAATTGCATGCATGGTAACCCAGTTATGTTACACTCATTTAATGATGCCATGACCTCTACCCTGGGTACCATCATTCTCCATGTCCGCATGGGTCCCCACACTGCCTCGTAAATCTTCTATGTCCTAAAAGGGGAGTTCCAATATAATATGTTGCTTGACGACCTTGGATCCGTGCTATGTGTCCCTTCGACTTTACATCGTTGCCTAAAATTTGAACATGAAGGGAATAAATACACCATTCCGGATGACCCATCACCTTTCAAGACTCAGTAACATGTCGTACTCAGCCCAATGATGTACTTTTCCTATTCAAATCATCTGTCATTAACCCTACTTCACCTTCATCCACAAGCCCTCCACCAAGACTACTACCACCTCTCACACATCTAACCTTGCTATCCCTACTGCCACCATAGCCTCTACCGCAGGCTCACCTATTTCTCCATCATCTAGAGAGTCATCTATCCCCGCTACCAACATATTGACTACTAACCCTTAGAGGGTGTTTTTCAACGCCTCACTGGGGGAGTACCACCTATACAATATCGACACGTTCCTCACTCTGCAAGAGTATGGGAACTTGCGTCAAGACCCCGCTTATGACTACCGTGTACGTGAGGTTTTTCCTTATGACCCTCCCCACCTTCACACTAATCTAACATATGGGGGACTTGATATTGCTACTTATAAACTTGAACCTCCATCCCAAACACAACCATTTTAATCCAACCTACACTTCCTCACTAGCCATTGCTTGCTTCGCTCACACTTTCCTTCACCGGTGCGTGTGGGAAAGGATTTGGCTTTAGCTTTTACGAACAAGGCCACCACACTGCCTTGTCTTCTCCTATACTTCCCGTGAAACACACCGACCATAGTGGCATTGGTTTTGATGCACCACCTCCTAAGAAGGATTGTGTCAACCTCATTCAGGAAGAAAAACTTCCCCACCTCATTCAACCACGTCACCATCTTAACCCATGGAGTCCATAGATCTTGAATCTATTCCTCCTAACTTTTTTTTTTGTAAACACCATTTCTCTGGGACCCCGACCTATCAACGTGATGGTGAGGCTCCATCTTATCTCCCATTACTTTGTATCTTGACATGATCGATGATGATACACCTTTTATTAATGTTGTTCAATATTAGGATGATGAGTCCATCCTCACCTACATGGGTGTGGAAGATTCTTATATTCACCGGTCGTTACCTTTTGAGACACAAACCATGTTAAATGAATCTACCATTGAAATCAACATTAATACTTAGGATGAACCACACATTCTAAAGATAGGCCAATCTTTAGATGCTACTAAATAGGAAGATTTTACTTCTTTCCTTTAGGACCATACCAACGCTTTTTCCTAGTCCTATGTTGATATGCCTGGTATCGACCCAAAAATCATGGTACACAACATCGTAACCATTCCTGATGCCAAACCCATCAAACAAAAGTTGTGGAAAATGAATCCTCACATTTCTCTTCTGGCCAAAGAAGACCTTCAATGCCTTCTCTTAGTTTCCTTCATCCTAACCATTGACTATCCCCAATGGATTTCTAACATTGTTCCTGTCACAAAGGCAATAGGGGGACTCTGCATTTTCATGGACTTTCGTGACCTCAACCTAGCTTGTCCCAAAGACGAATTTCCCCTACCAGGCATTGACCAACTAGTTGATCTCACCGCAGGCCATGAAATGCTATTGCTCATGGATGGTTTCTCTGGTTACAATCAAATATTACTAGCTCCATAAGATCAACAAAAGACTAACTTCATCACCCATTGGGGGAATTTCTACTATCAGGTCATGCCTTTTGGCCTTAAAAACACCGACACTACATACCAATGAGCCATGACATACATCTTCCATGACATCATGCATCACATATTGGAAGATTACATAGATGATGTTCTTGCCAAATCCAAGCATCGAATCAAACATCTTCCCTCCCTTAAGGTCATCTTTGACCGCCTCATCAAGTATTGTGTTCATCTTCAATCAAAGAAGTGTGTCTTTGTGGTAATTTCCTAAAAAATCCTGGGTTTCATTGTTTCTTTACGTGGCATAGAAGTCGATCCTTATAAAGTCAAGGATATTCTGGAAATGCCTCCACCCACTAATCTCTGTCAACTTCAAGCCTACAAGGTAAGCTATAATCCATCCGTCATTTTATCTCGTAGCTCTCCGATCACGCCAACCATTTCATCATCTTCTTAAGAAATACGCCTCATTCAAATGGGATGATGAATCCCATAAAGCCTTTAAAGCCTTAAAACGATACCTTCTTCAACCACCAAAGGCTCATTCCTCCTAAAGATGACCAACCATTTTTTCAATGTATTTCGCCACTGATAATTCTTTAGGTACCATGTTCGCTCATCACAATGACCAACACCGAGAGAAAGTGGTTTATTACATATGCCGTATCCTTCTCGGACTATGAAACTAGATATACCCATGTCAAAAAACTCTTCCTAGCCTTAGTATTCATTGCCACCAAACTCTGCCATTATCTACTCAACCAAAAAACCTTCGTTATTACCAATATTGACCCCTTACACTATATGTACACCAAACCCTATCTACATTAATGTGCCTCACGTTGGCTTATGCTTCTTGCCGACCTCGACCTCGAATTCATTCATCAAAAGTCCATCAAGGGCCATGCTATTACCGACCAACCGCCGATGCACCCCTTTCCGAATCATCACTCTAACTTTGATTTCCCGGATGAATCCATAGCTACCCTCTCCTTAGATGAACCCTCTTACCGAATGAAACTCTTCTTCGATGGCTCCAAGTGTCGCAAGAGGGGTGGGGCTGGTGTTATCCTCATTCCTCTTGATGGAGAACCTATGCCTTTGTATTTCAAACTCAATTTTGATTGTACAAACATTATTGCCAAATATGAAGCACTTGTATTAGGCCTCCAGCCGCTTATGCCTTAGATGTTAAGACCATTATTATCTTTGGAAACTACCACTGGTTGTAAACCAAGTTAATGGTATATACCAGTTTTCCAGTAATGAGATACTTCAAAAGTATAAACATCACGTAGATATACGTTTGACCACCTTTGACCGTTACGAACTTCAAACCAACCCACGTTCTACCAATAAATTTACGGATACCATGGCCTCGCTTGGATTCTCAGATACCGCTTCACCCGTTGACTCTAAAATATTTGTCACAATATAAAGGTTACAATCACCCTCTTATTTACCTTGTGAGGTCTACTCCATCAAAACCGTTGCACCTGACCCACGTGACCTTTGGTATAAGCAATTTGCAGACTATCTTTCCCTTTCCATTCTACCCACTGATCTCACTCGTAATGGACAACGAGCCTTTCTTAAAAGTGTCTCTCGTTATGTCATCATGGGTGGTCTTCTTTATAAGCTTGGCTTTGACGGTATTCTCTTACGATGCCTTACAAGCTCTGAAATTCCCTACACCATTAAGGAAGTCCACGATGGAATTTGTGGAGGTCACTTTAGTGGTTTAGTTGTTGCAAAATGCATTCTTCACCTTGGCTATTATTGGCCAACCTTAAACCATGATTGTTTTGATTATGTCAAACATTGTGTGAAATTCCAACAACATGCTAATCTTCATCACACACCTAGTCATGCCTTACAGGTCGCACGAGATCTTTGGCCTTTCTCTCAATGGGGTTTGGATATTGTCGGTGAGATTAACCCCCATTCTTCACAATGCCACCAATGAATCATAACCGCTACCGAATATTACACTAAATGGGTAGAGGCCATTCCCTCATTTCTACAAAATCCAAGAAAATATGTGAATTCATCAACCATCACATCATTTGTCGCTTTGGTGTTCCTCACCGCCTCATCATTGATAATGGAAAACAATTCAAAAAAAAACCCTCCGCAAAGCTATACGATGTTTTTGGCATCCAACTTAGTTTCTCATCACCTTATTACTCGTAAACCAATGGCCAAGCCGAATCGACCAATAAAACCTTGAACAAAATTCTTATGAAGGTAGTCAACGATACTGGGAAGGATTGACATACACACATTCCTTTCTCCCGGTGGGCTTATCGTACTAGTATTCACACTTTAACCGCTGCCACACCTTTTTTTGGTCTACGGTACCGAGGCTGTCCTACCTCTCGAAGTCCAGATTCCATCTCTTCACATCTCACTACAAGACATGCTCAATGATGATGAATTTTGCCAAGATCGTTTGGTGCAACTTGAGTTATTAGATGAATGTTGTCTCAATGCTCTTGACCATCTCCAAATCTACCAAAAATGTATCAAATGTGCCTATAAAAATGTGGTCATGAACAAATCTTTCAGTCGGTGACCTCATCCTGAAAGAAAATCAACATGTAACCAAAGAAGAGAAAGGTAAGTGGGGCAATTTTTCTCCTAATTGGCTTAGACCCTATATCGTTACCCATGCCCATGGATTAAGTGCTTATTGTGTGTCTTCACTCAAAGGTAAACCCGAACCGAGGCCCTCAATACCTTGCATCTTCAACCATTTTATTATTGACATCAAGTCCTCTATCACTTTATTAGTTGATCGCTCGTCCCGAGTGCTATTCACCTTGCATATTACCCGCTTTTGAGGATCCATGACTAAATAAGAATCATGTGATTACCCGTCACCTTTCACCTTATCTTCAATATGATTACCACGGCTCTACTCATAGCATGATTCTCATGGATACTCTTCGCCTTCTTCCAGATGGAATTCCATGGTCGTTCATCATCTTTCAAACAACCCCTTTCATAGTTAACCCCTATGTATTATGGTTTTTTCCTCCAAACAAGAACCTAATCTTCCTATATAGTCTTGTCCATGACTTAAACGTCCAAAAACAAAAAGGGATTAAACTCATTGAGTCAAACTTCTAGCAAAATATGACTCCCTAAAAGGGACATCTCTTCACTCTATTTCCATTGCTATAAATAGACTGATCTCTTGAAGGACAACTTTATAAAGTCATTGCAAAAATACAATAAAAATATCTAGAAGCTTCTGAATCGATCAACTTCACAAATACCTCAAGGAGATAATATACTCATCCCATATAGACTTCCCGCATTGATCAGTCTATTAAAAATACAAAAATGAAAAAATGAAGAAAATGATGAAATTTTCATCATGGACTTGCCTATTTTTGATCCTAGGTTTCTTGCTAAGAAAAACATGCTATCGTACATTAAGTTATGCTAAACCACCCATTCTCACCTCATTGCCTCTTTCATCCTAAATCCCTCTTTACTCAAGGGACTGTTGTAACCACAACATTTCATGATTATGTGACTTTCTTCACCCTTAGAATGGTCCATTATGCAATGCCTTTAGGGTCCTACATTCATTAGCCCATCTGGGGTATGGTCGAATCATTAAGGATCTTCTCAATTAAGCAACTCTTTTGCCACCTCTTACCATTCACCTTCCTCAGTACTTATTGATTATCCTATACAGGACCAGATCATCGACACCTATATTTAAAACAACTCAACCATGCCTATGACCTAAACTCAACCATGCATATGACCTACACCCAATCATGCCTATGACCTACATTTAACCATGCCTAACACCTACCAACCCATTCCTATACTTCATCATAATCTTCCCTAGCTTATAAGAGAACTACATCGGCATGAGGTCCCTTTTCACCGGGACTATGTAGGTAGCACTTCGAGGGCATGGGGCCCTTGAGGTTAGCTCGACCACTCTTTACCCTAACCAATTCCCCTTTCACTTTCCTATTCACATTCTACCTTAGTTAGTTTCCATTTTATATCAATAACTGGAAATTAAACCAAACAAGCATCAATTAACACACATTTTTACCACATCATCAAATCATTCATTTTCACATTTCCATTATAGCACATATTTGGAAATTTACACCATAACATACATATAACTCATCATTTATTTCCCATGTTACTGATAACTTGGGCATTAAATCTAACTTAAAAACAAGACTCCATCATGCCTAAACCGACCTGACTCCACCATGCCTAAACCAACCTAACTCAATCATGCCTAAACCGACCTAACTCCATCATGCCTAAACCAACCTAGACTCCACCATGCCTAAATCAACCTAACTCAATCATGCCTAAATTGACTTGACTCAATCATGCCTATTTGACCTCACTCTGCCATGCCTACATGACCTTGACTCAATCATGCCTAATCCACCTCGTTTCCATCACATACACACATAATAATGGAAATTAAAAACAAGTACACCATCCATACTATAAATACCATCATCTATAAATTGGAAATTATGTGTATACATACATGTGTACATAGATACAAATAAATGCAACCATCTCAAAAAATCTCATGTACATCCTCGCTCTCTTCGGCACGAAGGCTAATATATCTCAAAATACACAAAAATATGGAGGTACACACCACAATCAGGCATCTCCCCATCGGATATCCTTTATGTCTATCTCACCTGTCTCCTCCTCCTCTCTGCTCATGTGTGACATCCTGCTAGCATCTCACCGCCTACCATAGGCCTCAGTCCCAACCTCCGATGGCCCCTTACTCGGCTGGCCTCCGTGCACCTGGTAGCCTCGCCCTGACCCTATCCCAAGGATCACTGATCCCCTGTACTCTCCACATTGTGTGTGTGAGACCTGGTCCTCTCACTCGAGTCTTGTTGTGCTCTTCGACTCTACATAGGAGGGGAAATCTATCCTCGAATCCATCAAGTGATATTTGATAATATCGTGCCTCTCCTAAGGTATCCTGAACCTAGCCATATGTACTTTCCATAGTGGAGCCATTGGCCTCGACCCTATACCTATCTCCCGGGACCTTGTCCCACTGGTACTTCTAATAAGGTACCTCGTGCTTATGCTTATGTCCCCCCATGTCTATAAAATAAGACCCTATCCCCGAGCTTTTGTGGGTACCTATCCTTGAGCTTGTGGGGGTGCTCGTGCCTATACATCCGGGCTCGTAGGCCACAATCTATGCCTCACAAAGGCTAATTGCCTCTCGCAACCATGTAACTCGTGTGCTCAGTAATGGGCAACTCCGTGTCTTTGACCCCGCCGCCTATCCCCGCACTATCCCCAATTTTGTGACTAGATTCGCCACCTTCCTCTTGTAAGGCATCTCTATGAACCATGATGGTGGAAATCTAGTTACCCCACTTCTCAGTTTAATCGCTCATACTGTGTTGCTCACTGGGCCAGACGATTGTTATTAAACTCCGGCATCATCAATCCACCGGTCTACCACCTGCTCCTCCTACCCTGTAGGCATCGTCAGCTGTGGTAGAGGCATAGGACTCTCCACGTCATCCCTCCTGTACTATGGAAATGGTGGTAGTATATCCTGGGAAATCCCAACTATCACCTAACCTTGTCAATGGGGATCATCTCATGCTTGCTTGCATGATGTCCCTCTATCCACCTCACCAGCTTGTAATCCATCCAGCTCCACGGCCATATGCCTATATGATGGGAAGCCCACATATGGCCTCCAAATGATGTCCATGCCGGATATCCCTCTAGTAAACACCTATAATAGGCTACATCATGTGTAGCCCGGCATACATTCGAACTCTCCAATCATAGGTACGCATCGTCTGTATCCCACCCGCACAAAGCTTTGACGACTCAATGCATCAAGTTGGGGCATGCCCACTGGATGCACACACATGATGTGCTCATACGCCCAACAATGTAGTAGGAAGGTGCAACATAGGCTGAACTACCACAATCACCCATAGGCCCACAACTCTGTACAGCTACACCAAGAAGGTTGGTGCCCATGAAAATCGGGTCCTATCCTCCATCATATCGTGTAGAACCCCATTAATGATCATGGGAACCTCCCACCCTCTGCATCTGTAGTGCAAAAATAACACACTACCTCCATCATCAGAACTACTAGCCTCATCTCCTCTGGATGGGCTCAGTACATATCTCCATAACTCATGCTGGTGCTATGGAACTTCAACTCTGCCATCCCCTCCCCAAACACTATCATTATTAGCTCCTCAAATGCCTCTGAAGAAATCAAATACACCTAAGTCCCTACTATTGGCAGCCATAGGATCCTATACACATCCTCGAGGTGATGGTCATCTCACCTATGTCGGAAAACAAAATGTGTTGGTTGCCGATTCCCATCTGTTGATGAGGGTGACCATCAAACTCTCGGTTCCCAGGACTACATACCAATAGCTAGCGTCGACCCTAATCAAGCCAACCTCTGTAATATGCTACCACTCCTCATTGCCGTGCTGCCCCTCACATCTTTTTCTAGGGGAGGTACCCTATCTTGCATCCGTAACTGGTCCCTCGCCTACATCCAACAAACCATCACATTATTAAACCTTGACCATTTACACATTCACCTCGACCCCCTACCTATAACTTTTACCCTACCTATTTTCATTCAACATTACCTTCCTATCTCACACCACCACCCTTACTTATCTCCTAGCCAATTTTTCCTCTCAATGACGATTGACATCGATTCTCCTTAGCCGAGAGACAATCTCCCAAAACCAGCATTGGCTACCTTATCCATGATCGATGCCAACCCATGATAACCGACGTCGGCTAACCCTTGATCGACGTCGGGTCACTATCACGGTGAAAATCCATGAAAACCCTACCCTATTTCTCTCAAAATTCCCCATTTCTCCCTAACTACCCACCCATTCCTACCCAAATCCCCTCAACCCCTCCCCCATCCTCATTCACCTAATTACACCTTCCTACATGCCTATTTCACCCATTTTCTTCCCAAATTAAAATTTAATTCTCCCCAAACCCACTTCTACCCAAACCTGATTTCTACAAACCAAATCACCTAACCAACAAAGAACGAGAGTGAATCTTACCTCGTCATGATGCCATCTATGTGGAGGCACATATGGCCACTACACCGGTGGTCCACCCAACCCTCTCCCACCTCTACCATGCCAAAATCTACCTCGAATCTCTCCACCAATCAAATTGCTCCCCCGATCTCGTGGACCGTCTACCTATTGCCTCTCACCAATCAAATCTCTCCACCTCAGTTGAGTACAATGCCCTGTCCTTTCCTCTTGAAAAATGCCAAAAAGTCAAACGGATCTGTCATTTTCTCTAATGGTACAATACAACAATGATTCCATAAAATACATAATTTTTGTTTTATAAACCCACCCCAACCTAACCGACACTGGTCCTATTTGTGCCCTAGCCAACCGACGTCGGTCACCCTATAACCGACATTAGTCAACCCTTATAATTGTTTGGTCTTGCTAACCTTCCTTTTTCCTATAACCATTTGTGCCCACATCCCCTTTTATCATCCTAGAAACCCATTGAACCATATCTAAAAACCCAACCTACCCCTATATTGCCTTTTTGCATCTTAGGAGTTGTTATTTTACCTATACCTTGGCATTACTTATGTCATTACCTATATACCTTGACTTGAACCACTTTTTGTGACCTTTGACCCTCCGTGCTCATTGTACCTTACAACATGGTTACTGTATTGTTTGGCCTACCGACCTTACCTTTCCTATTACCGTGTTGTTTATCCTAACTTGACCTTTGGTGTATCGGAACATACCTAAACGTTCCTACACCTAACCTCTATTGTGTTTCTACACCATATCCTATACCTTGGATACCAAATCACTTCAACCCTGTTTGATAGATCTATCACCTTAGAGGACGGCGAAGATTTTGAAAGCTTCTCAACCTAGTACCTTACCGTAGTTTCCAACGTGTGTGTGTTCAACTACCACTACCTTCGACCTTGGCCTATTTACCTATTTACCGACTTGACCTTTTACCTTTACCCAATGTGCCCACTGATCTTCATTTTCCAACCTACTCATTTTATCAAACCACTCACCCTTCCGTCTCTCACCTCATTGATTCCTAGTTTGAGGGGGGTTACTATCACCCATGCTTGGGGAAACACCACCTTCACTTACACTCAACACAACCATTTCCTATTTTTGTCAGTCAAAACACTTAATTACAAGCCACATGACAAAAAGGGTAAAATGTAGACACCAAAATTGGGTCACACTCCCCTTGGTCCCCTTTTAAATAACCAACTTAAACACATTCACCTAACCATGATCCTTATACCCTAAATTAACATTAATTTAATTATTTATAATTAAATTAATACCCATCCTCACTCCATTATTAATTTAATTACTTTAATTAAATGAATGGACACCTCACCTAGACACCTCACCATAGACCTATTCATAACATGTTTCCATAAATGAATAAGACTTGGTCCAAACCTAAAAATCAAGGCCTATTATTCCTCTAACCACCTTCCCGCTCATAAAAATGTAATGTCCATTCGATCTATGGATAAAGGAATGAACTTGACCTAAATGATGTGAGATATTCCATTTTTAGTAAACCTAGGGAATACCATCTTAACCGATGTCGATCATCCCAAAACCAACGCCGGTCAACTAGAACCGTCATCGGTTACCATTTATTCACCTTAGCAACCTTGTTTTTGGGTTGGTACATTCTAAGATCAAGGAGATGAGAAGAGACTACATGCATGCATGTGGAACCAGAGCCTTTTCGTACCTACAGACATCCATAGCCAACACCAGGACAGATCTAGAAGTATTGCACTCACGGTGGCATTCCGGGAAGCATCACTACTGCACTAAGCTCCATCCCATCAACCAATCATCACCACCACATAGCCATTAGATGTGCAACACTAGTAAGTACAATGTTTACCTGCATCATCTATTTATACTTCGATCTATTGAGTCCTTCTATTGCTGTTATCAATTTCCTACTTGCATTCCCTTTTCCCCTACCATTTACTTTCCTATAAACCCAACCATTCCTCCACCCACACCATAAAACCACCCATACCTGACCTCTACATATTTATGAGTGTTCCTAAGATCCTCATATACCTCATTATGTCCTCTGTCATTTCTACCTAACCTCAGCTCAAACCCCATTAACACATCTTATTAAATCTTATCAGCCCAACTATACCGACGCCCATTTACCCATAACTGTCATCGGTTTTGCCTAACCATGATCGGTCATACCTCGACCAAAACCGGTCTCTCGTGTTTTCCAACACTTTGTTTAAACCAGCAACCAACCTACCTACCAAAACAATCCAAATACCTTATCCAGCCTTGCAAGACCCTGTTTGTGACTGCTGACCACCTAAACAATCAGTAACCTGACTCCGAATACCTTGACTCGCATAGTTTTTAGTATTTAATCAGATTGATGCTGATAGTGATCTAAGGTACCCAAATCAAAATACTAGTAATAGATTCATTTATGTATGTATTTTAGTTATTTCATATTTGTTTTGTAAAATAGTGGATTGATAGCCTTCTAGTGAGTATCACACTTCCCGGATCTAGCATATGCTAGGCGTCCACTATCATATATCTTGTTTAACTCTTATTTAGTGGTCTTGTTTTCTATTTCGTGTAGTTACTCCCACCAAAATGAAGCTCTCACATGATCAGTATCAGATTAAGAAGTTAGAACGCATGCATCAACTTCTAAACCAACACTACAGGTATTCCTCCTTGCCCTTAACATTATTTGTTTCATCCCAATAACATAAAGAAAAAGGTGAAACATTGCATACTAATTTTGTGCATTATAGATCACATTAAAAATGAGGGCAACCTATACGCTGGAAGTCATGCCCAATCGATGGTTGACATAATTGAACCATTGAAGACAATTGCTTCTCTCTCTCTCTCTCTTGCCAAACTACACAAATATTTGAATATACACACCTTCTTAAACAACATATTACAGGAATGCTCGAAAGATCACACGATCGGAGGATTGACATGTAATCCCCAGGCTTGGTTATCTTTGTCCAACACCCCATCGAGAGGAAGGATCGCCCGCCATAACATAACCCGAAACCTCACCCTTGATTTCCTTTTTGTAGGATACCTTCCAAACTAAAAACTCTATTATGAATTCACGTGTTAGTCATAAATAGCATAAGCTATAATAAATATAAAATTCACTTTTAGGACTGTGTGTTTTCATAGCTTTGTGCTTGACTTGTGTTTTGAGGTGAGAGGATACATTTTCTTCATCTTTCTTTTTCCTTTCACACTCTACCATTATAGTTGGAGTATTTTGACTTTCTCTAAGTGTGTCCGGGCCTCATCCTATCATATCCAGGCTTCTAGGCTGATTCTTCATATAATCTAAATTCATAACACCTCATTTTTATTCATTCTTCAGATTTCACAAGAATCGACATCGGTCCGTGGATGTTGTCGGTTTACATTTGACCGACATCGCTTTTACCTAACCGGAGTTGGTTCCTTGTTTTGTTGGTCGGGTTTATCCAGAGAACACTCATCTCACCTTATTTTTTGTCTAAAAGTTTCTATGTGTCACCATACCCTCTCGTAATCGATAAGAGTCCTCCAATATAGTCTCCCGTCTAATAATCACCAATTTCTCGCTTGTTGTCGCCCTCAAAATTCCCTTCTTTTGAAGTCAAGTTTCAAAAATTTTGAGTCTGTACCTTGGAGTATTGGATCACGTTGAGCCTAGCATTATTTGTAGTTTTCCCATTCATGGAGAACAATTTGAAAGTCGGGTTTAATGGTGAGGTTTCTTCCTTCTTTTTTATTTTCTTCTTGCAATCGAGAATGATAGGCATATCTTCCCCGTTACTTTTTGCCACAGAATCCACAGGTAGTACGTGGGCATCTCTAATTGGATGTGGTTTGGCCATATTTCAAGTGATAGTGGAAGCCTCCATGCGTCCAAATGATGCAACTCCGGGCAGGACCCAAGGCATAATCCTCAAATAAGTATAGGATTTCCGCGTGTCCCAAGTTCAAAATGAAGACAGAACAAACTCAAATCAGCTAAGTATGGAAGGTTCAACAGACAATGCCACGTGCCTCATTGGTGTAACTTCAAGAGTTAGAGTTGGGGAAAATTATTAAACTTGTGCCAGTCCTCCATGTGTCCCAGGTCCAAAAAGAGAAAGAGCCAATCATTAAAATTAACTAAGTATGGGTGGGTTGGCGGAAGTCTCCACGTGCCTTAACGATGCAATTTCGGAAGTGAAATCAAAGGGTTAGTCTCCAAATGAGTGCTAGCTCACCACATGGTCAAAGTCAATGGAGAGACAAAGTTTTCCATTGAAAATTCCAAGACCGGTGGAAGGAGACATGCGTCAGCTCGACGTAATTTCAGGAGGCATTTCCAAAACAGAAACTCAAATGAGCACCAAGTCTCCACATGTCTAAGGGTCAACATAGGTCAAGTAGGAAATAGGCCTGAATTGGCTAAGTATAAAGGAATCGGTGGAGCTCTCCACGTGTAATCTTGGTGCAACTTCAAAGGTAAAAAATGTAAAAGGTGTCCGTAGGCCCACTCCAATCAATTCCTTCCACATGGGTGCCAAAGTTTAAAGTTCTAAAAGTAAATCGAATGGCCCATGTTTTAATTGCGAATAATGAAATGGCCGTGTATTTAAAAATATGGTTTTTCCACAATTATCGTTTCTTTGTAAATCAAGAATTCGAAAGGGTGCGAGATGATTGGAATAAGTTGTAACTATTTCTTGCTTGCTTGAGGAAGTTGTAACCGTCTCTTGTGAGCTATATCATGGGCTTTCAAAGCCATTGTATGGGGTTGGGAATTTTGATATTCTGGAACTGTAATTTTGAATTGGAAGAAATCAATACAAAGGTTTTCCCCTTTTTCTTCTACTTTCTCTTTCCTTCTTGCTCTGATATGTGAATCATTTAATCCTTGCATGCTTAGAAACTTTGTGTTCTAGTTTATACAATCTCAAGAACTTTGAGTCTCATGGATTGTGCCCGTTATAAACGTGAATGGTTCTACTCTATATCTCATTTTCACAATACATATAAGGGTTTTCTCTAGCCATCTCTTTTCCCTGAAAGTATTGTCTTCTTCTTCCTCCCTCCTCTCTTCAAGTCTTCTATCCTCATGTATTGATAAATTTCTAGGCATAAAACACATTTCAAGATATTGAGAAACCACCATTGAATGAAATATTGTGCATTTTTACATAGTTTTTTCCCCTGCTTTCAATAAGGGAACCTCTCTCATTAAAGAGGAGGGACTTGCTTGTCCCCTGACTGTGGTTTCATTCCAAGTGAAAATTTGAAACCCAACATTTTTGGCGACTTCGCTTAGGGATTTGTTTAACAAATTTCCTTTCTAAAAAGAACAACTAATTTGATCATTTCTTTGATCTAGTGACTCTAAGATACACTCGTGGTAGAAGGGCTCTTGGAATTGAAGATCCCCAATTTCAACTCCTAGATCAACAAGGTTTTTAACTTCCTCCAACAAGAAGAAATAGAAGAGCTCGTTCCACAAGCACACCTCCTGTTGAAGACAAATCTTCTTGGTAGTAGCATTCCTCAATCACAACTTAGCCCTAATCTCCGTGCCTTAATTCTTACTAGTGTCTCAGTTCCACTTCAAGAAATATTTCCAAGGATGGCAACACCTTTGCCTTGGGGACAAAGATTTGGGCCTCTAGCTCTTCCTCAACCATTGCATGAGTTGCCTAGGGGTAACAGGAATGATTTTCCCAAATTTAGAGGTGATGGAAAAGTGAACTTTGAACACATTGCATCCCTTTATTGTTGCATGTGGGGTCCTTGGAGTTGAACATGAGGATGTCTCTGTTAGGCTATTTGTGGAGACCTTGTAAGACAATGCTGCAGATTGGTTTTACCATCTTCCTACTAGGACCATCACCGATTGGAATACCATGAAAACTCAGTTTGAGCAGCGTTTCAAACCTGCTGAGGATGTGCATGCTTTGCTAGCTCAGATTTCTCAAATCAAGAAGGAGCCACATGAGCCTATGAGAGAATTTTTGGCCAAGTTCAACAAGTTGATTAACAAGATTCCACAAAATACTAGGCCTATTGATCAGATTCAGAAGTGTTTCTTCTTGAATGCTTAATTTCTGAAGTTAGCTATGCCCTGAGGAGAGAAAATATTGCAACTTTGGATGCTGATCAAGAGATTGGTTGTTAGTGTGGAAGATGACTTGATCATGTCTGGAAAGATGAAAATGGAGCCTTTAAAACCCAAAGCATCTTCTTCTTCCTCTTCTCCTAGAGGTAATGCAGATTAGTTGGTGCAAAAGCTAGCTAATGACCTCATTACCATCAATAAATAATTGGCTCAACATGATCCATATCAAGATGTTCCAAGGAATAACTTTTAGCTTAGGAACCACTTTCCCTCTTCTCAAACTAGGTTTGCCATTGAAGGTCCACCCCTCAAGGTGCATGTTAATGCTACTTGTGAAGTTCTTGAGCCTGATGATGAGGAAGAAAATGGGCTCTATGATGAACAAGAAGAGGAAACTGATGAAGAAATTGAGGATCCTGGTGGTTCTCGAGTTCATTTCCTCACCACTAAAGGTGTAGATGATGGAGATGAATATGATGGAGATGAATATGATGATGTAGTAGCTGAGATGAATAGTGAGTCATATGGTGTTATGACCAGGAGCGACCAACAAAAATAAAAAGTGGTGTAACCTACAAAAATATCTAAGGATTCCCCCATCACCATCCCAGTGATTACAAGAAGAGGAGATCCTATTCCTACTACTTCCACCCAAAAGGTAAGCTCTGCTAGTCCTTCTCCCTCTACTTCTACTTTTGAGAATTCTTGTCCAACAAATGATAAAGCTGATAGATCAAAAGCTCCTCCTACTCCTAGTAGTGATTCCCATCCACGGTTGGATCTTTTGACATTACACACCATCTTAAAAAGACCAAGATTCAGATTTCTGAGGCAGAGTTCTATCAAACCCATCCTAAAGCCTTTGCCAAAATGGTTAAATTTGTAAATTCTAAATCTAAAACCCCAGCCCATTCTTCTAAAGGCCTTTTGCCCACTCCTTCTTCTCCACCTCAACCCAACCTTGTGGCTGCAGTCACTTCACCTAATGAGAAGATCAAGCCCTTATATGTGACTCTCCTCATAGCTAGCCACAAGCTTAGAAATTGTGTCATTGATTTTGGTGCATCTGATAATGTAATGCCTACAAAAGTGGCTCATGCTTTGGGTCTAACCCTAACCCGCACTTATGGCTCTTGCTATTCCATGGAAAGTAGAGAAGTGCCTTTGGTTGGGAGAATCAAGGATGCACAAGTAGCTTTTGCTACTTTACCAGAGAAGAAGGTCTTGGCTACCATCTTGGTTGTTGATATCCCTCCTTCTTATGGCATGTTACTAAGTAGGAAATTTTACAAAGATGTTGGAGGTGAGATCCAAATGGATTGGTCACATGCCTTGATCCTTGTCAATGGGAAGATGAAGAAGTGCTGCCTAAGAAACAAGTAGAGTATATTGTGCAAAAGACAGATGATCCTAAAGCACAAATACTGTATGAAGACATTGGACATGGGAACTACATGATCATGTCACAATAGGAGAAATGTCTATCAAAGGGAGTGTTGCTTGATCATAATGGTGTGTGGACTTTGGATTTTCATGGAAGCTACTCTTCACTGGTTTTGGAGCACATGCAAGTGCTCATTGCTCCGGGGTTAAGGTTCATCATATCTTCTTCAAGTTCCGGTTTGAAAATACCAACAATACTGCTGAGTATGAGGCCCTTATTCTTGGGTTGAGCATGGCGAAGGAAATGGGAGTGAAGAACCTTCTTGCTCATGGAGATGCAGAGTTGATTGTAAAACAAGTTAGAGACCTTTATCAGGTAAAGAACAGAAGGTTAAAGCACTATAGGAATCTGGTCTAGGATTCCATTGAATTCCTTGATGCTTTTTCCATTAAAGCTATGCCAAGGGAAAGGAACACTAGGGCTAACTCTCTAGTTGTTTTGGGGTCCTTGTTGATTCCTCACCTTGATTTCCCTCAGGAGAAATTCACCATTGAGTTGATCCATAGACCCAGTGTGCCTGAAAATGCAAATAATTGGCAAGTTTTCAATGATGACCAAAATTTGCTTTCTTTCTTGGAGCTCGAGACAACATTGATTAACTCAGTAATTTGAAGGAAGTGACAATCTTCCTAGAGAGTGTGTGTCACTA
Organism: Taxus wallichiana var. yunnanensis; assembly: GCA_018340775.1. Classification (NCBI taxonomy): domain Eukaryota; kingdom Viridiplantae; phylum Streptophyta; class Pinopsida; order Cupressales; family Taxaceae; genus Taxus; species Taxus wallichiana. The sequence goes on from CM031234.1 coordinate 547,961,074, forward strand.
AATGAAGTGGGTGTCAAAGAAGAGATGGATCAAGATGGATGCATCAAACTGAAAGGCAACAAAATCCCTAAAGGGCTGGTGAGTTTGGAGGATCTTTTTGATAAACATGATAGATATATGAAGTCTAAAGTTTCCCAAGGAGCCCGACAATCTACTGAGATTGAGAAAGTGAATATTGGGAGTCTTGATGATCCCAAAATGGTCAACATTGGAAAATACTGCACTCAGGAAGAGAAAAATAAGGTGGTGAATCTGTTGAAGAGGTATGTTGATGTTTTGGCTTACTCTTATGATGATCTTAAGGATTTTTAGCCTAAAGAAATGCAACATTTCATTCCTCTTAAGCTTGGGATCAAACCCTTCAAACAAAACAAAGGAAATATAATCCAAAGATAGCTAATACAATTTTCCAAGAAATACAAAATCTTCTAAAGGATAGGATCATCTTCCCCATCCACCATTCAATGTGGATTGCTAATATAGTGCATGTCAGGAAGAAGAATGGTGAGATCCAGATCTGTGTGGACTTCAGAAATCTAAATCAGGGTTCTTTGAAGGACAACTATCCTCTCCCCATGATGGACCAAGTATTGCAAGTTGTCATAGGATCGAGATGCTATCTATGTTAGATGGATTCTTAGGGTACAATCAAGTAGAGGTGAATACTGCAGATCAACATAAGACTTCCTTTACTACTCCTTGGGGCACCTTTGCATACACGAGGATGCCATTTGGTCTCATCAATGCTGGTGCTACTTTTCAGAGGGCCATGGAATTGGATTTTGGTAGTTTGAAAGGGAAATGCATTGTTGTGCATTTGGATGACTTGACAAAGTGTTTTCTAAAACAAGAACAAATCGCTTATAACATCTTGAAACAATATTGCGAAGTGTAGAGAGCATGGAATTTCTTTAAACCCTAAGAAGTCTATGTTTTGTGTCACAGAAGGAAAGTTGTTGGGATACATTATTTCGAAGGAAGGGATTAGGATTGATCCAAAGAGAGTTAAGGCCATCCAGAAAATTCCTCTTCCATCAAGTAAGAAAGGTATCCATTCTTTCTTTGGTAAGATCAATTTCCTAAGAAGATTCATCCCTAATTTTACATAACTTACTATGAGCATTGCTCACATGATGCAAGGGAAGCAAAATTTTGGTTGGTCCTCTGAAGGGAAGAAATCATTTGAGGACATTAAATAGGCTATTACAAAGACTCCAATCTTGGTGTGCCTTGACTTTAGCAAAGATTTCATTATCTATTGTTATGCCACTAAAAATACCCTAGCTGCTGTGTTAACTCAGAAGAATGCTAAAGATCATGAACTCCCAATTGAATTCATGAGTTATGTATTGAAAACTCATGATTTGAAGTACACCATGATAGAGAAACATGCTTTCACAGTTGTCAAAGCTTTCAAGTAGTTTAGGTTTTACATCCTTAATTCTCATTCTGTGGTGTTGGTGCCTGATATAACAATCAAATCCATTCTTACTCAGCAAGAATTTGGAACCAAGAGAGGTAATTGGGTAGAAAAGGTGCAAGAGTATGATCTTGACATCAGGCCAACAAATATGGTTCGGGGTAAGGGCCTATGTGAACTCATTGCTGAGGGAGCTACCAAGGAGTTGTCCAAAGATGGATTTGATGTCCCTATTGTTCTGTTCCTCACTGACAGATGTATGGTATGCTGACATTGCTCACTTTCTAACCTATGGAGAATGTCCATCTCACTTGAGTGCCAAAGAGAAGAGAGCCATCAAACTGAGTTCACGCAAAATATGTGCTATGGGAAAATGCTTTGTTCAAACGAGGCATAGATGGAAGGTTTTTGAAGTGTGTAGACAAGGAACAACAAAAGAAGTTGTTCTCTACTTTTCATGACCAGGATTGTGGAGGTCATTTCTCCTCTGCTGTAACAACTCATAAAATACTTTGTGTTGGTTATTATTGGCCCACTCTATTCAGAGATGCATCAAAATGGGTTGGTAAATGTGAAGCATGCCAAACGTTTGTTGGAAGACCTAAGTTGGCTGCTTTGCCTCTCAAGCTTGTAGTGATTGAAGAGCCATTTCAACAATGGGGTTTAGAATTCATTGGAGCACTCAATCCATCTTCTAGTGCTAGGAATACCCATGTGTTGACTACCACAGATTACTTCACCAAGTGGGTGGAAGCCATCCCAGTCAAGAGCACTACTTCTGAGGTAGTTTGTAACTTTATTAAGGAGAACATATTGATTAGGTTTGGGATCCCAAACAAAATTGTGACTGACAATGCTTCCAAATTTTCTTCTACTAAGATGATGGACTTATACTATGGGTATGGGATCTCCCTTGCTCATTCTTCATATTACTACCCCAAGGAATGGACAGCAATATCAACAAACAAGAACTTGGTGAACATAGTTAGAAAGCTTGTAAATGATTCTTAGAGGAATTGGCATAAAAGCTATATGATGCACTTTGGGCTGATAGAATTACACCCAATAGATCAATTGAAATGTCTCCTTTCCAAGTGGTGTATGGTGTGGAAGCTCAACTAACAATCATGGTGGAATTTCCAGCCTTACATCTGATGAAAACCATCGAAGATTCAAGTTTTAGTAGCTCTTTGGACAAGATAATTTTGTACCTTCAGAAGCTTAATGAGGACAAATTGCAAGTGGTTGATAGGATAGTAGATCATCAGTTGAAAGTGAAGGCTTTTTTTGACAAGAAATCCAAACCTAGAGTTTTCCAAGTAGGAGACATTGTGCTGCTTTGGGAAAAAGACATGAGCCATGAGGAAGCCATGGTAAGTTTGATTCTCTTTGGCTTGGTCCTTTTAGAATCAAGACATTTTGTTGGAGAGAAATCTTTTTATCTAGATTACATGGATGAATCTCCTCTCCCACTTCCTTATAGTGGGAAGTACCTAAAGTTGTTCAAGTCCTAGGTGACTAGGAAGTCCTTCTATATATTCTGTACAATGTTTTGGTTTTGGGTCGTTCCTTTGTGTTTCATTTTTGCTCTTCCTTTTGGTTTGTTTTGTTTCTTTTCCCGTCTTGTGTGTGTTTCCTTGTATTGGTTTTTATTTTGAATCCTTTGCCCAATGGATAAGACACTGGTCCTCTTTCCCAGAGTTATCTACAATTCTTGATCTTGCCTTGTACCTTTGTTCTAAGCCAAGTCATCCCTAGAAAGAGCCAGTTGTTGTCGCCCTCAAAATTCCCCTCTTTCAAGTCAAGTTTTGAAAATTTTGAGTTTGTACCTTAGAGTATTGGATCGTGTCAAGCCTAGAATTGTTTGTAGTTTTCCCATTCATGGAGAACAATTTGAAAGTCAGGCGTAATGGTGAGGTTTCTTCCCTTATTTTTATTTTCTTCCCACAGTCGGGAATGATAGGCATATCTTCCCCATTAATTTTTCCCTAGAATCCACAGGGAGTACGTGGGCATTTCTGATTGGATTTAGTTTGGAAATATTTTAAGTGATAATGAAAGCCTTCACATGTCCAAATGATGCAACTCTAGGGGCAGGACCCAAGGGATAATCCACAAATAAGCATAGGATTTCCGCATGTCCCAGGTTCAAAATGAAGACAAAACAAGCTCAAATCAATTACGTTTGGAAGGTTCAGTGGATGGTGCCATGTGCCTCATTGGCACAACTTCTAGAGTTAGAGTCGGGACAATTATCAAACTTGCGTTAGTCCTCTGCATGTCCTAGGTCCAAAAAGAGAAAGACAATCATTAAAATTGACTAAGTATGGGTGGGTTGGTGGAAGTCTCCATGTGCCCTAACGACGTAATTTTGGAAGTGAAATCGAAGGGTCAGTCTCCAAATAAGCACCAGGTCGCCACGTGGTCAAAGTCAATGGAGAGATAAAGTTGGCCATTGAAAAGTCCAAGACCGGTGGAAGGAGACACGTGTCAGCTCGGTGTAATTTTAGGAGGCGTTTCCAAAATGGAAACTCAAATGAGCGCCAGGTCTCCACATGTCTAAGGGTCAACATAGGTCAAACAGAAATAGGCTGAATCGGCTAAGTATAAAGGAACTGATGGAGCTCTCCACGTGTCATCTTGGCACAACTTCAAAGGAAAAAAATGCAAAAGGTGTCCGTAGGCCCACTCCAATCAATTCCTTCCATGTGGGTGGCCCAAATTTAAAGTTGTAAAAGAAAATCGAATGGCCCATGTTTTAACTAGTGAATAATGAAATGGCCATGTATTTAAAAATATGGTTTTTCCACCATTAACGTTTCTTTGCAAATCAAGAATTTAAAAGGGTGTGGATGATTGGAATAAGTTGTAACTATTTCTTGCTTGCTTGAGGAAGTTGTAACCGTCTCTTGTGAGCTATATCATGGGATTTCAAAGCCATTGTATGGGGTTGGGAATTTTGATATTTTGAAACTGTAATTTTGAATTGGAAGAAATCAATACAAAGGTTTTCCCCTTTTCTTCTACTTTCTCTTTCCTTCTTGCTCTGATATGTGAATCATTTAATCCTTACATGCTTAGAAACTTTGTGTTCTAGTTTATACAATCTCAATAACTTTGAGTCTACAGATTGTGCCCATTATAAACGTGAATGGTTCTACTCTATATCTCATTTGCACAATACATATAAGGGTTTTCTCTACCATATCTTTTCCTTAAAAGTATTGTCTTCTTCTACCTCCCTCCTCTCTTCAAGCCTTCTATCCTCATGTATTGATAAATTTCCAGGCATAAAACACATTTCAGGATATCGGGAAACCACCATTGAATGAAAGATTGTGCATTTGTACATAGGTTTTTCCCTTGTTTTCAATAAGGGAACCTCTCCCATTAAAGAGGAGGGACTTGCTTGTCCCGACTACGGTTTCAATCCAAGTGAAAATATGAAACCCAACACTACTTTATTTATGGAAACTGTTATTCTTCATAGTAACTAGCATCGGTCACACCTTAACCGACATCGATCTTGCGTGAACCGACATCAGTCACCCTGTTTTGATTTTTATCAAAAAATTTGCCCAATTTTCCTCTCGAAATATATTTTGTCCCATCTCTGATGTCCCCTATGTCATCTACAAAGTACAACACTGATTTATGTTGATTCACATGGTGTTGAATCGTAGCCAAACTAACACCCTCGTGTTTCATGCTATCTGTGAGCCACTCCCACCAAGTCAAACACTACCATCCATTCTATCACCTATGGATCCGACTCAGCTTATCCCCATCGCCACTGGTGATGAGGAGTTTGCGAGACTCCTCGACTAGAATCCTCGCGACCCTACAATACTATTGTTATCCATATTTCCCACCCCCAAAAAATTGATCGGCCAAGATTGCGCACAAGAAGAATCTAGAGAATTCACATGCAAATCCTACAATCAAGCAATGAGGAACTCTGAATGGAGTGGTAAGGCCTGCGTAAGATCAAACGACCCCGTGCAAGAAGAAATTCAAGAAACAACTCTGTTGAGCGAACCCATGCTTCAAATCTAGCAAATAGACTACGGAGGGCTCGAATGGAATAACAGGGGTTAGGGTAGGAGGCCGAGCCATGTCAAAAGAACCAGAGGCTAAAAGGAAAAGTAATGATGAAGATTGAAAGTCTTCGGGCTTCACAAATCATTTAGAATGGGCCCAAAATGACCTAGTATTGAGGAGATAGTGAAGGGATCCAAGTGTCCAAATGGTGCACCTCCAAAGATTCAATCCAAAGGGGTAGACCCAAATGAGTGCCAAGCTTCCACGTGTCCAGAGCCCCAAAAAGCTGCACCGTCCATTGAAAAGTCTTCGAATTAGCAGAGGGTGCCAAGTGTCTTAACGATGCACATTAAACGAGGGTGCCAAGTGTCTAGGCTGGAGACTCAAACTTGCGCTTGCCCTCAGCATAGAAAATGGTCAATAGAGGTCAAAAAGGAGAGCGGGCCCAAAACGACTAAGTATAGAGTGCAGGCGGAAGGTGCCAAGTGTCAACATGATGCTATTTCATAGGTAAAATTTGGGGTGGGTTTCCAAACAAGCACTAGGCTGCCACGTGTCTAGGGTCAGAATTTTAGCCCCGCCAAGCAAGGAGACTCAAGAAAATACAAATAAGTCCAAGGAGCACGTGGAGGCTGCCACATGGACCTTGTATGGATAAACTCTTTAAAATATTGCGTGCTCACGATCGAAATATTCAAATGGCCATATATTTTGACCGGAGCCTCGATTTTTATGGGAGAAGACTTTTTGGAAACATCTTGATACCCTCTACGCCATAGAAACATAAAATATCATTCTTAATAGGATTTAGTAGGTGAATGATCCGAAAATAATCGATTATTACTACCTGATCTTGGACCCTTGTAGGCTTTAAATATTTGTTGATGATTTTCTCCTTTTAAGTAATCAATTAAAAATAATGCAAGACAATAATGACAATTACACACAGTATTGATTATGGAGTTCGAAATTGCCTACGTCCTCCGAGTTCATGGTCGAGCCGCTCCACTAGTCAAAACTTGTAAGTTACAATAGTACTTTCACAAGAAAACCTAATGGAATTTTACTTGCCTATCAGTACACCAGACCTTCGGATGACAAGGGTGAAAAATAGCACCCGACTTCCACCTTCCTGGCGTACAATCTCCTTCGGCTTCGATCAGCCTTCCCGACGCTATCAATGTGAAGCTAGCACTCCGGTCGACAATCCAGGATTTGCAAGTAATTGGTGTGGCGCTATGGGCCGATTGGGTAGTTTACATTTCACTCCTAATCACAAATATTCCATCTAATATTGCCTAAAATAATAGGCCAATAGACAATACTTGTCGACACATCCCGCAAATAAGCTTAACTAATAAGCTCGGGTTGTGTGTCCCCACAACAAGCTTAACAAATAATAATGTGTCCACCATTCCGCGCTCTAGCAATGAGCTTCTCCATTGCGCCGGTGTGTGTTTACAACAATGAACTAGGTACCCTATTTATACAATTTTAGGGCCCTCAAATAATGCACTTAACATCATCCTTAGGCTAATATTAGCCTCACCCGTACATAGAAATTGGGATAAAATCCCAATAATGTGGGCGGATTTCATGTTTTAATAATAGGATAAATATCCCATGTGGAGCGCCTAGCATTTTAAATAGGATAAAAATCCCCATTGAGCGGCTAAGGGTGAAGAGGGCAGTTTTTATATGCTAAAGTGGGTATTCATCCCACATTTGACGGCCTTTATATTTGGGTAAGGTTTTATTAAACCTTACCTACTCCATTCTTCACGTGGGACAGTCCACGCATGGGCCTAGCCCCCTTACCACTGCTTCATTTCCTCCTCCACGTGGAAGCTTCCACATATGGCTTTTGCCTCCCAAACAACCGCTTCATCCTCCCACGTGCTTATGGTTAAGTTGGCGGCTATGTAGGGTTTAATACTAATGTTTTAAACATTAATATATATATGTGGCATTTGAAAAGTGGCCTCGCCAAGTAATTATAATTTCAACCCATACAATGTGGCCTAGAAATAAATTAACTCGGTAATCCTGTAGTCCACTTGTCGTCTCCCGATAGGAAAATCGAGAAAATTCGATGAGTGGTGGCAAGCCACATGTCACGCGCGATTTGGTCCAATATTGACCAGTTGACCAGAGTTGACTTTCGCTACATTTATCCCGAACTTTGACCGAACATATCTAGAGCTCCCGATGTCCGTTCATCGCGTTCTCATAGTCGTTAAAAGCTCTCGAGATGATCTTTTACACTCGACACCATTTAGGGATGTTTAGGAAATTTTGAAAATGATCCCGATCGGTGAAAAATTTGAAAACATCCTCTAGGCCATTAATAAAAACCCGATTTATCCAACTACTAGATCTCGATTCGATTTGATTTTCCAGGAACCGGAGACATGACAGATTTGGGGCAGATTTGAGAAAGACATTGATTGATAGTTGTTGAGATTTCAAAGCAATATTTAATGCGTATCTCTAGGTGGTCAAGTAGGATTCTAATTCTTCCCTCTTCTCTCTCTTATTCTTTCTATATATTATAAGGAAGGGGCATATTCAAAGGGTTGGTCATTGTTTCTCCTCTCGCCCCCATCTTTCTTTATTCCTTAGGGTATAATTTGGAGTATAAGCCTCCTCCCATGGCTCTGTAATGGCATTTTATCACCTCTTTCCCACTAATGATGTACTTGTGTAACATTTTGGAGCAATAAAATCTGTTCCGTGATGTATCTCGTCCACCCTTGGCTTATTTTGTTGTCACTTCTTACCTCTCATTGTTGCAGGGGGTATCGTGCATATATTCGATGTTTGTTATAGGTCCCGGAGCTATGTTTAATGGGTTTCAAACTGGTGTCTATGTGAAATCTCTCTCTCTGTCCGTGGTATAATCTATCCACCTTCTCCTCTGCTCACCTCTCTCCACTTTAGGCATTCGGGTTTGTGATTCAACCACTTCCTTTTCTGGTGTATCACCGCTTAGTGTAGGATCTTTCACCCTCTCTCTCTATGTCCCCTTGGAATGGTTAGATTAGGATAGAATAGGTTCTCGCCCGCACTAGAGTAGCTTGTGACAGGTAGATTAGGAAGCAAGAACCAGTTTATCTCGGAGGCCCATCTAAAGTTTTGCAAGTCCCACATCTTGAGAGATGGTCCCATGTTGTGCAATCACACCGAATGCCCCACTTCACACCCGTGCCATTCGAGAGTGCTTTGATTCCGCATTAACAACTACCTTGCTCATTCTTCCACCTAGGCTTCCTCGGGATAGTTCATCTATTAATGAGATATTGGCATGAGCTCCTCCACCCAAAGAGGAGCATACCTCTTCTACTCCACCCACAGAGGAGTCCCCCTCATCTCCCCTTACTCTCATGGAGGAACCCACACTTTCTACTGATTTTGTGTCATCGTCTCGCTTCCCAACCTTCCGAACCATCAAAATTGTTATTCTCCCATCCACAAGAGAATCATCATCACCTTCTCCTCCACCGAGAGAGAATTCTACCTCACTCGACCTATATGTCACTACCTATCGGGGATAGTTCTCCCCTAGCATCCTAGGACCCTATATACATGACTTCAAATATCTTACCTATATTATCCAAGGCTAGCTGATTCCTTATCTCACAGACATATTTTATAGGGATTTCCACCCAACCTGTTCCATCCTCTTCTTCCGTAGTCCCATTTTCACGGTTGGTCGATCATTTGGATTACGTTGATCATTCCATACTTTGGGACATCTTCAACTCCCCATTTTGACCCAAATGCAAATTTTGCCTGAAGATACTTCCACAATCTACCCAAATGTATTTTTGACAACCAAAAATACACCAACCATGCCGATTGAAACAAATTCCTCTTCATCATCCTTACTTCCATCCAAAATTATACCCATCAGGATAATTATTCCCAAACCTAAAAACCTACCCACACTTATCTCCCCACCCATATCTAGACCCATCACTACTTTGGGTGTTATGTCGACATCAAGCCTTACTCACCCACTTGTCAGATTGGACTTAGCCACATCTTCCAAAGTCCATAGCAACATTATCCTCCCACCTAAAAAGAAAACCCAACCCTCTAGGCCACGCACACCGGTCTCACCTACTACACCCTTGTCACCTTCCCCCCTTCCGTCCATCCTAGGGCCTCATCCATCAACCTTGACCAAACAATCTCATACCCAAGACTAGTCAAAATCTAAACAACCCGCTACTACATCATGAGCCTTTTTAAAACCTCATTCACCCAACAACCAAACTCCCTCACCCTCACCCTCACCCTCACCCATGCACTTCTTTCCACCTATACCTCAACTAATTACTATAACCCTAACCTTGCCTATACAACTCCAAACAATTCCACCTACCCCACCTCTACCAACCACCTCCACCGAACCTAGTTTCCCTCATGGGTAACCCGTCCTCTTCCGCCATCTATTTTCCCTTCATCCCGTACTCCCATGTCACCTTTACCCAAGAAGGTGAAACTCAAAGATAACAATCCGCTACCCTCCACTACGGTAGTCAAACCAACCAAACCTTCCATCACCATCTCTTCTACCCCACATTTACACAAACAAATACCAACAAGACCTAAGACCAATTCACATACCAAACTAGTAGACCAACCCATTCCCCTCATGTAAAGCCTCTTCCTTCACAATCAGCCACACCTGTACCCAAACCCATACTCATTTTCCATTGTGATCCATTAGTGGGGTCCTACGCCAACATTTTAACTGGTCTCTTGGAGACTTCCATCATCACATTACCACCGCTTTGACCTTACAATCCTCTCAAACCCAAACCAAAAGGGTTTGATGAAACCAAGATTTGTGCCTATCATCATGTGCCAGACATGATGTTGAAAATTGTAAGGCTTTGAAGACCATTCTTCTTCAACTTTGTCCTCCTGAAAAAAATTTCAATGATGATGACCTTCTTGATGAGGATCATGCTCCACCATCACCTATCACCATACATCATCATCCTTTACCCATTCACGATCAATATCTCCACCCCCACAACCATTTTTCCCACCTCCAAAATTCAAGATCAACATGGTTTGTATTAGAGAGTTGGCCAAACCACCACCCAAATGTCAATGCACCCTACTCATTTCATAAGGCTGTTATCGATCACTAATATTTTTCCCCTCATTCCGTTATACCTTTCATGATACACCCTCTCCATCCACCTCCCCTCATTAACATGGTTTATGTTGCTATCCTCACCCAAAAAGAGAAAGGCAAAGAAAAAACAACTAGCCCATCAACCAACCTTGTACCCAATATACCATTTGTACCCACTCCCAAAATCACCATTTTGGACCTACATACCCTATCTCCGACGGGTCACTCATCGCGCAATGATAAAATAATTGCATTAGTCTCCTCTGAAGATGTCATGTATGATATCATCTAGACTTACAAATCTCATAGACAAGCCCTTATTGAAGTTTTAAAATCCATTGAAGTTCTACCCAATGACCCCACATCAGTGGCCTCGATTATCACCCCTCACCATGTGGCCTCACTAACCAAATCAGCTCCCCCTTTTACCCCCACGACCACTCCTCATGTCGCCACCCTCAAATTCTTTGATGAGGATATTATACCTGTCAAGTCATATGACCTTGATCCCGCCCTATTCATTTATTTTTATATCAATAACATATGCATACAATGTGTCATGATTGATGGTGGTGCTAGCATTAACATCATCTCCTCCCAAACATACAATCAAATGCGTATTCCTTCTAACTGTATGTATAATAACCCAGTTATGCTACGCTCCTTCAATGACACCATCACCTCCACCCTTGGCACTATTATCCTTCATGTTCACGTAGGACCTCGCATTGTCCCATAACTTATCTATGTCTTAGAGGGGGAATTCTAGTATAACCTATAGCTCAAAATACTCTAGATTCATGTCATGGGTTGTGTCCCTTAAACCTTACACCTCTGTGTAAAATTTGAGCATAAGGGAAATAACTACACCATCCATGCTAACCTATTGCCATTTAATACCTGTAACATGTTGTACCAACCCAACGATGTGCTTGTACCAGTCAAGGCATCTACCACTACCCCCACTTCACCTTCACCCACAAGCTCATCCACCAATATTGTCACCGCCTCTCCCACATCTAACCCTTCTATTCCTATTGCCACCGCAACCTCTACAACCGACTCATATGCTTCCCAATCATCAAGCGAGTCATCTATCCTCTCGCTACCCACATATTTAATGCTGATCCCTTAGAAGGTGTTTTTCAACACCTTACTCTAGGGAGTACCGCTTATACAATATCGACACATTCCTCACTCCTTAAGAGTATGGGAACCTGCGCCAACACCCTAGTTATGATTACCATATAGGCGAGGTTTTTCCTTATGGTCCTCCCCACCTTCACACTAATCTAACATATGGGGAATTGATATTGCCACTTATTCACCCGAACCTCCATCCCAAACACGACCATTTTTATCTGACCTACAATCCCTTACTAATCGTTGCTTCACCCAGAATTTCCTCCACCATTGTGCATGGAAAGGTTTTGGCTTCAATTTTTATGAAAAAGGCCACCATACTATCATTTCCTGTACCACCCATAAACACAATGAACGTAGTGGCATTGGATTTTCCGCACCACCTCCGAAGAAGTCCTGTGTTAACCTCATTAAGGAAAAAAAACCTTCTCACCTCATTTGACCATGTCACCATCTTCACCCATGGAGTCCATAGATCCCAAATCTATTCCTCCTAATTTTTTTTTTCGTAAACACAATTCCCTTGGAACCTCTAACCTATCAACATGATGGTGAGGCTCCCTCTTCTCTCCCCTTCTTATATCCTGACATGACCGATGATGATATGCCTTCTATTAATGTCATTTGATGTTAGGACGATGATTCCATCCTCACCTACCTTGGTGTGAAAGACTCTTATATTCATCAGGTCGTTACCCTCTAAGATGCAAACCATGTTGTACGAATTGACTATTGAAATAAACATTAATACTCGTGGATGACCTGCACATTCTAAAGATAGTACAATCTCTAGATACTATTGAACATGAATATTTTTCTCTTTCCTTTGAGACCATAACAATGCTTTTGCCTGGTCCTATGCCGATATGCCCGGTATTGACCCTTAAATCGTGGTCCACAATATCGTAACCGTTTACGATGACAAACCCATAAAATAGAAGCTACGAAAATTCTTCCTCGGATTGCAATTTTGGTCAAATAAGAACTTCAACACCTTCTCTTAGTTTCCTTCATCCCACCCATTGACTATCCCCAATGGATTTCTAACATTGTTCTTGGCGAAAGGAAACATGGGGACTCCACATTTTCACGGTCTTCTCGTGACCTCAACCTAGCTTGTCCCAAAGATGATTTTCCCCTACCAGGCATTGACCAACTAGTTGATCTCACCGCCAACCATGAAATGCTATCATTCATGGATGGTTTCTCAGTTATAATCAAATATTACTTCCTCCAGAAGATCAACACAAAACTACCTTCATCACTCCTTGGGAGACCTTCTACTATAGCATCATGCCTTTTGGCCTTAAAAAGTTGGTGCTACATATCAACGAGCCATGACTCACATCTTCCATGACATCATGCACCACATATTGGAAGATTACGTAGATGATCTTCTTTCCAAATCTAAACATTGAACCGAACACTTGACCATCCTTAAGGTCATCTTTGACTACCTCATCAAGTATTGTGTTCGTCTTCAACCAAAGAAGTGCATCTTTGTGGTACATTTAGGAAAACTCCTTACTTTCATTATTCTTTACGTGGCAAAGAAGTCGATCCTGTTAAAGTAAAGACTACCCTAGAAATGCCTCCTCCTACTAATCTCCGTCAACTTCAAGCCTACAAGGTAAGTAAAGTGTCATCATGGGCGATCAAATAACACCCATGTTTGAAAGACTACAAATGTTGCCGTGGGTTTCCTTTATTATTGAAATAGTTGAATTTTATAATTTCCCAATGTACAGGGTATGGAAAAATAGTGATGGATGGGTGAATAGGATCATTACAGATTTCATCGTAGGTGAGAGAATTAAGTGAACTAGAAACTGATGCTTCTAGCGTCTACATCCTTTCCATCATCAATTTAATGAGGTCATTGGGAGGTTGTGGTGGAAGGGCTCCTCCCGTGGCGTAGAAGGGCTGGTATGGAACATGTGATATGGGTGGCATTTCAGGTGTATGGTGGTGCCAAATAGCAAGGTTGAGAATAGGGACCGACATAGAGGGTATATATTCGGGATGGGTGATGGACGAGATAGGAGGTTGTTAATAGTATGTGTATATAGGTGGGATGGTTGCGGTGACTCTAGTAGTGATTAAGGGAAGAGATTGGGGGATGAAGAGGACAAGATTCTCAGTGGGATTAGGGATCACCGACACCACAGAGGTTATGTTGTAATTTTTATCTGTGAGACAATGGGAACGGATGAGGTTATGGTCTAGGTGGTTGATGAGGTGACAACATATACTATGGGTGTGATTGATACTGTAGATGCAACAATATGCGGGTATGGGGCCTAGGTTTGTGAAACTACTGGGGGTAAAGTAGGTGAAGGTAATGCCACATTAGTAGGGGCTGATGCAGAAGTGGGAATAAAGGTAGGAGTGATGGATACACACATGCCATATATCAAATGACCTGAGGAGTCCTGGGTGGAGGAGTGAGAAAGGTAAAACTGTAAGGCCAAGAGGTTCTGATCAAGGAGTCATGAAAATTCCTCTTCACCTACAAAAATGGTGGCAGGTATGGTTGGATCCATGGGTGATAGGACAAAGGGTGGTAAAGGACTAGGTGAGAATGGCTGATGACTTCATGTGGAATATAAGAGCGTTAGCTTGATTACGAGTCAACACCATGTGAATGAATGCATATTAGGTGATGTTGTATCTTGTAGATGACACAAAGAGCAGTGGGAATGAAGAAAACATGTGTCTATAGGTGGATTTGGGCAATGTATCAGCTGAGATTCTAGCATAGGGTAACCAACAACAATTAAGGATGTCCAATACCGGTTCAGGGGTAACCAACGTCGGTTATTGTGACATAGGAACCGTTTTAACAAATGAGGTAAAAGACTAGTGACACTATATGAATAAGTGAATGATGACTATTTATCAAAGCATAGAGTGTAAAAAGACTCACAGAAACTCTGACATCAAAGAAAATGAAATAAGTGTTCTTTGGGAAATTTAACCCAAAAGAATAGAAAACCGATGTTAAGTTAAGAAAAAGTGATGTCGGTTAGGAGGGAGGCCGACACCGGTGGATAAACTCGATGCCGCTTACTCTAAAAATTGGAAAAATGTAAAAAAATGGATTGTTGTGAATTTGAGTTAGATAAATAATCAACCCATAGGTCTGGAGATGATGCAATGAAGTCCTGACACACTTAGAAGAATTCATAATACTCCAACTGTGATTGTGGAGTGTGTAAGGAAAAAGAATGGAAAAATGGAGAAACGTATCCTCACACCTCAAAACACACGTCAATCAAACACTAAAAAAACATACCTAACAAGTGATTTTTAATGTGTTGAGCTTATGCTATTTAGAAGACTGACTCATGAATTTAGAATAGAGTTTTTTTGTGAGGAAGGATTCCTACAAAGAAGGATATCTAAAAGGAGAGGTTTTAGGTTATGTTATGGTGGGGGCGGGCCATCCTCTGAGATAATGACTTGATAGAAGTAACGAGTTGGGGAGTACTTGCCAATCCTCTGATCATGTGATTGTTGACATGTGTTCCTAGGTAAGATGTTGTTTAAGAAAGATGTGTATATTTCAATTTTGTGTAGTTTGGTAAGACAGAGAGAGAGAGAATGTGCTTTCTATGATTCTTTGTGTCAACCATCAGCTGGGCATGACTTCCAACATATAGGTTTCCCTCATTTTAATGTGAGCTAAATGCAGCAAATCAGAATGTAATGCAACCAATTTTAAGCCCAAATCGAAAATATTACGTTCGATGAAGAAAATGATGAATAGGAGAGGGTATGATCTTTCACTAAATGCAAGAAAGAAGAATGATTATTTTTAAATGCACCAAGAGAAATGTTTCTTTTAGAGAAATTAGAAAGAAGAGAGGATTACCAGGGAAGAAGATTAATGTGTAAGCCTTTTAAAGGGAAACATGAATGAATAAAATGTAATAGAACCCTGATGGGTCCTACGGCATGCCAAAATGTTTCACCATTTTCTTTACGTTATTGAGATGAAATAGATAAAGGTAAGGGATAAGGAGGAATACCTATTTATGCTAGTCACTGATGGTTGTTCTTTGGTTAATTGAGATAGTTGAAATGTGAGTTGGTTAATTAGGGTCGCACTCAGGTGAGTAAAAATTCATCGATAGACTCATCGTCAGATCATGTGTCGTGTGGAATAAAGATCAGTCATGGTGACCTTCATAACAATGTTGATTGAGAAGTGATCTAAGAAGGCTTGGGCTACCTGATTAAATGAGTAGATAGAGTGTCTTGGTAGCCCACCGTACTCAGCCTAATGCGGTCTGTCAGGGACATTGGGAAGGTTTGTAGGAGTAAGGCGTCATCATGGGTGATCAGGTAACACCCATGTTTGAAAGACCACAAATGCTGCTGCGGGTCTTCTTTACTATTGAAATAGTTGAATTTTGGAATTTCCCAATGTACAAGGTATGGGAAAATAGGGATGAACGGATGACTGGGCTCATTATAGATTTCATCGTAGGTGAGAGAATTGCATGAGCTGAAACCGATGCTTCTAGCGTCTGCATCCTTTCCATCATTAATTTAATGAGGTCATTGGTAGGTTGTGGTGGAAGGGCTCCTCTTGTGGTGTAGGAGGGCTGGTATGGAACATGTGATGTGGGTGGCATTCTAGTGTATGGCGGTGCCGAATAGGAAGGTTGAGAATAGGGGACCAACATAGAGGGCATATATCCTGGGATGGGTGATGGACGAGATAGGGGTTGTTGATAGTATGTGTATGTAGGTGGGATGGTCGTAGTGACTCTAGTAGTGATTGGGGGAAGAGATTGTGGGATGGAGAGGACAAGATTCTAGAATGGAGTAGGGGTCACCGACACCACAGGAGGTTGTGTTACAATTGGTATCTGTGAGATAATGAGCACACATGAGGTTATGGTTTGGGTGGTTGATGAGATGACAACAGAGATATTATAGGTGCAACGATACTACGAGATGCAAGGGTCATAACGGGTATGGGGCCTAGCTGTGAAACTATTGGGGGTAAAGCAGGTGAAGGAATTAGTAGGGGTTGATGCAGAAGTGGGAATAAGGGTAGGAGAGATGGATACATGCATGCCATATATCAATTGACCTGAGGAGTCCCGGGTGGAGGAGTGGGAAAGGTAAAACTTTAATGCCGTGAGGTTCTAATCAAGGAGTCACAAAATTCATCTTCACCGTGCAATCTTTGGTAGGTATGGTTAGATCCATGGGTGATAGGACAGAGGGTGGTGAAGGACTAGGTAGGAGTGGTGACAAATTACATGGAATATAAGAGCATCCCAGTAGATGACACAGAGAGTAGTGGGAATGAAGAAAACATGTGTCTATAGGTGGATTTGG
This sequence comes from Taxus wallichiana var. yunnanensis, assembly GCA_018340775.1. Lineage (NCBI taxonomy): Eukaryota > Viridiplantae > Streptophyta > Pinopsida > Cupressales > Taxaceae > Taxus > Taxus wallichiana. The sequence continues at coordinate 547,978,185 of CM031234.1, forward strand.
GCAATGTATCAGCTGATATTCAACACAGGTAAACTGACAACGGTTAAGGATGACCGATACTAGTTTAGGGGTAACCGACATCGGTTACTATGAGACAAGAACAATTTTACTAAATGATGTAAAATACCGTGACAATTAGATGAACAAGTCAGTATGATGACTATTTATCAAAGCATAGAGTAGTACGAGATACTCACATGAACTCGACAAAGAAAGAAAATGAAATAAGTGTTCTTTGGGAAATTTAACCCAAAAGAACAAAAAACCAATGCCGTTAAAATAATGATGTCGATCATGGGGAGACCGACGTTGGTGGATAAAATGATGTTTGGTTCTTGTGAAAATTGGAAAAATGTAGAAAATGGATTGTTGTGAATTTGAGTGAGATAAATAATCAACCCAAAGGTCTAGAGATGATGCAATGAAGTCTTGACACACTCAAAAGAAGTTAGAATACTCCAACTGTGATTGTGGAGTGTGTAAGGCAAAAGAATGGAAAAATGGAGAAACGTATCCTCACACCTCAAAACGTACATCAATCAAATGCTAAAAACATGTACCTAACAAGTGATTTTTAATGTGTTGAGCTTATGCTATTTAGAAGACTGACTCATGAATTTAGAATATATTTTTGGTGTGGAATGCTTCCTACAAAAAATGATATCTAAAAGGAGAGGTTTTAGGTTATGTTATGGTGGGGGTGGGCTGTCCTCTGAGATAATGACTCAACAAACGTAATGAACTAGGGAGTACCTGCCAATCCTCTAATCGTGTGATCACTGATAGGCATTCCTAGGTAATATGTTGTTTAAGAAAGATGTGTATATTTCAATTTTGTGTAGTTTGGTAAGACACACATAGAGAGAGAATGTGATTTCTACGATTCTTTATGTTAACCATCAACTGGGCATGACTTCCAGCATATAGGTTTCCCTCATTTTAATGTGAGCTAAATGCAGCAAATCAGAATGTAATGCAACCAATTTTAAGCTCAAATCGAAAAGATTATGTTTGATGAAGAAAATGATGAATAAGAGAGGGTATGTTCTTTCACTAAATGCAAGAAATAAGAATGATTATTTTTATATGCACCAAGAGAAATGTTTTTTTAGAGCAATTAGAAAGAAGAGAGGATTACTAGGGAAGAAGATTAACGTGTAAGCCTTTTAAAGGGAAACAAACACACAACTTTCACCTAGGAATGAAGAAAATGCAATAGAATCCTGATGGGTCCCACCGGCATGCAAAAATGTTTCACCGTTTTCTTTACGTTGAGAAAAACAGATAAAGGTAAGGGCCGAGGAGGAATAAACAAAGTTAATATGAGAAGTGTGATACTCCTTAGATGGCTGTCAATCCACTGTTTAAAACAACTTAATGTGAGAAATAAACAAATTCCTACTATAGTTGATATGATTTAGGTATTTCATTCAAGCACAATAAGCAAATCTAACATAACAGGATAGGCTATAGTTAGATCTGAAGGGTAGGTAGGTGTCAGGGTACTGGGACTGGTCAAGGTTAGGTTCTGGGTTATTTAGGTCACTTGGTAGAAGGTTATTTTTTTCTACTCTTGGCAAGAGGTATGAAACATAGAGACCGATTTCGGTCTAGTGTAACCGACAATGGTTTAGAAGGGACCAATGACGGTCATGGGTGACCGGTGTCGGTATGGTCGGGTGAAAGGAACTCAATGAGATATGATTGTAGGAGTTAAACTGAAGATAGAGGGTAGGTAGAGGTAAAAATGGGGTAGGTGTGGGGAGGGTAGGTAGAGGTAAAAATGGGTAATGGGGTAAAGGCCAAATCAAGAAAAGAGGGAAATGGGCCAGGGTCAAAGGTAGTGACATTCAAACGCACACACACGTATAAACTGTACCACGGTACTGTGGGTAAGAGTTTGAAAACTCTACATTGTCCAAGGCTGATATGTCTATCCAAATAGGGTTGAAGTGAGTCCAAGATTATCCAAGGTATAGGATATGGTGCGGAAACACAACAGAGGTTAGGTGCATGAACATTTAGGTGCGTTCCTAGACACCAAATCCCAGTCGGGATAAACAACACTATAATAGGAAAGGAAAGGTTGGTAGGCTAAACAAGTACGGGTAACCACGTCATAAGGTATAACGAGTATAGTGGTTCAAAGTTCACTAACAATGTTTTTGGGTCCTAGCATATAGGTCATGGTACGGAGGTCGGAGTATGGGTAAAACTAGGTGTGGCGTAGGTAAGGCCACGAGATGGGAAAAAATATACCCCAACTGATGGGGAGGTGGGGGATAAATGATGAGGTCTGAAGGATGAGGTGGGGGACAGGCTCAATGTCGGGTTAGGTGAAAAAGGTGACAAGCAAGTAGATAAGGTATAAGGGGTTACCATGGGGTCAAAATAGTTAACCGACACCGGTCTTGCTTAACCGATGATGGTCTAGGTAAACTGTCCATGGTTTGATAGGGAACATGACCAATGTTGGTCCAGTACAATCGACTCATGGTTTGCTAGGGCACAAGACCGATGTTGGTCTAGGGACAACCGACGTTGCCATGTTGGGGTGTGGTTAAAAAGGAAATTTCCACTTTTTACATAATCATTTGTAATTTTCCAAAATAGGAGAAAACGACATAGGAGGAAGGAAAAGGTGGAAAGCGACCAAATAAGACAGAGCCGAGTTGGCGAGCCTCGTAGCGGGTGATCGACAGTGAGTCTAGTAGATATGTTTGATTGATTTGGTTGGTTGGAGGTGAGGATGTTGGTTGGTGATGGCAGAGGCAAGAGAGGGATCATGTGGGCCACCGGTGCTTGACTGACGTGCTACCACGAGAGATGAAAATGTGACGAGGTATGATTCAATCCCATTCATAGTTTGGTTAGGGGTAGTGAAGGATAGGGGGAGTGAAAATGGTGTGTTTATGGGAAATAGGTTAAGGCGTTGGGATTTATTTGCTGATGGCCTGGACCGACGTTGGTCAAGGGTTGGCCGATGTCGGTTGGTGTGAGTCGAAACAATCATAGATGAGGTGAATGATCTTTGGTTGTATTTGACCATGGTCCATCTCACCGAAATTGGTGACCGATCATTATTTTGAGAAAATTGGGCAAAAAGGAGGTAGGGTGGGTGGGTGAGATAGGTAATGGTATAAGAAGATGTTGTGGATGGAAAAATAGCATGGGTGAGAGGTTTAAATAGGTATGGTGGAACGGTAATTGGTTAGGGTTGGGGTGGGTAGATAGGACATGTGATAAGAAGGTAAGTTGTGAGGGGAAAAGAGGTAGGGTAATAGGTATAGGTGAGGTGTCAAGGGTGATTGTGGGTATGGTCAAGGTGTATTAATGTGATGGTTTATTGGATGCAGGTGAGAGATCAACTATGGATGTGAGATAGGTACCGCCCTTCTTGTGGAGGTACGAGGGTGTGCAACAACCGATGATTGACACCATGTTGCGAGGTTTTCCGATCAAGGTCAAACGCTACCGACACGTAGTTTGGGAGGTGAGTTTAATGGTCTCCCTCATTGATAGATGGGACTCGGTGACCAATACCTTCTATCTTCTGACGGGCGAGATCATAATCACCCATGAGGATGTGTGCGAGATCCTATGGTTATCGATAGTAGGGACACAGTATATTTGATCTCCTCGAGGCATCTAAGGAGTTGATGTTGACCATGTTTGGTGAGGGGCTGGCGGAGATGAGGTTCTATAATGCTAGTATGAGCTACGAAGATATGTACCAGCCCATCCGGAGGAGATGAGGTTAGTGGTGTTGTTGATAGAGGTAGTTTACGATTTTGCATTGCAGATGTAGAGGGTAGGAGATTTCCACGTGCATTGATGGGGTTATTCATGATATGATGGAGGATAGGACCCGATTTACATGGGCACATGCATTCTTGGTGCAATTATACAGAGAGCTATGGGCCTATGGGAGACTACGAAGGTTGGGCCTATGTTGGACGTTTCTACTACACTATTTGGCATACAAGCATATCCTCTCTGTGTGTCCAGAGTTGGTATGCCCTGTCCGGGATGGATTTGAGGCGGGCTTGGTTCGAGTAGGCTATAGGCGATGGGTACTGCTTTGTTGGAGAGCACTGGTCAGCTGTCGGCTACACACGATGTAGGCTATTACAGTGCATTGCTAAAGGGGTTGTCCGACGTGGACATCATTTGGAGGCCATATCTGGGTTTCCCATCATATGGGCGGATGGCCGAGGAGTTACAGGATCTACAACTAGCTCCGATGGATAGAGGGGTGACATGTAGGAGAGCACGAGATGATACTCGTAGATAGGGTCAGACGGTAGTTTGGGCTACTTCAGGATATACCCCCACCCTTCCCATAGTATAGGAGGGATAACATGGAGAGGCCTCTTCCTCTAGCCAACCGACATTACCGAGAGGGTAGGAGGAGCGGGTGGTAGAACTACGATCAATGATGTCGGGGTGATTAATAGATATAGATAGTGGTGGGCTGCACATTTACGAGTAGTACCGCCGAGGCCGGGCAGCCAGATTTAGCCACAATCACAAAGTGTAGAGGATTCCCTACGGGGCGGTGACTACCCCCCGATTACATAGTTAAGTATAGTGTAGGGGTAATTGACAGGTTCAGAGGCACAGGTTGCCACTTTGCAAGCACAAGTGGTCACTCTATAGGCCTAGGTAGCGTAGGGACAAGCACCCACACATGGTGGCGATGGGGATGGGGTATAGGTGGCCTCCTTACAGGCACATGTTACAAGTTTTAGGGCCATTTGGCCACTACACAGGCACAAGTTTTGGCCTTTTAGGCCCAGATACAGGCGGGGGTGATACATGGTCCCTCAGGACAGGCACAAGCACATGGAAAGGGTCCCGAGAGATAGGTATAGGGGTCGAGGATGATGGCACCACCACATACAATACCTATAGGCAAGTTGAGGGATGCCTTAGGTGAGGTGAGGTATTATCAGTATCAGCTGATTTTCTTATCCTATGGAGATTATAGATCACATTAGACATCGAGTGAGAGGACCAGGTCATGCACCCATGGTGTGGAGAGCATAGGGGGCCATCGAGCCTGAGATAGGGTCAAGGTGAGGCTACCAATGTATGAGGACAACTCTAGGTGTGGTACTAGCCGAGGGTAGACCAAGGCCCATGGTGGGTGGTGAGATGTTAGCTGGACATCATATGGGGGTAGAGGAGGAGACAGGTGAGATAGATATGGAGGATATCCAATGGGGATATCTCGATAGCCGTACATCCCTCCATTTTGTATAGTTGTTTATTTTTGATATATACTCGGCTTGCGTCTTTGAAGAGAGTGAGGATGTATACGAGAGTTTTTTTATTTTTGATCATATACTGGCCTGCGTGTTGAAGATGGTGAGGCTGTATATGAGAGTTTTTGTATTTTTGATCGATATATCGCCTACATGCCGAAGGTGGCAAGGTTATATATGAGAGGTTGGTTGAGATACTTTATATTTATTTATATCCATGTACACATGTATGTATACGCATACTTTCTAATTTATAGCTGATGGCATTTATAGCATGGATGGGGTTATTGATTTTAATTTATGTTATTATGTGTGTATGTGATGGAAACTAGGTGGATTAGGCATGATGGAGTCAAGTTGGTTTAGGCATGATTGAGTTAGGTTGGTTTAGGTATGATTGAGTCAGGTTGATTTAGGCATGGTGGAGTCAGGTCGGCTTAGGCATGATGGAGTCAGGTTAGTTTAGGTATGATTAAGTCGGTCTTTTAGGCAGGCATGATTGAGTCGGTGTGGCTTAGGCATGATGGAGTTAGGTCGGTTTAGGTATGATTGAGTCAGGTTGGTTTAGGTATGATGGAGTTAGGTTTGGTTAGGCATGATTTGAGTCAGGTTTTATGGTTGATTGAATTTCTAATTCATTATTTTGTGTAATTAATGATGGTATGGATCATGGTAAGATGATTTGTAGGAAAATGTATGATTATGGTAAAGAAATGGTAGACGTGATGAAATGATTGTATGTGTTATGATGGTAAAAATGCTTAGCAATTGTTGCTTGTTTGGTTTAATTTCCAGTTATTGATATAGAATGGAAATTAACTAGGGTAGAATGTGAATAAGAAATTGAAAGGGGGTTTTGGTTAGGGTAAAGAATGGTTGAGCTAACCTCCAAGGGCCCCATGCCCTCAGAGTGCTACCTACATAGTCTCGGTGAAAAGGGACCTCGGTCATTGTAGTTCTCCCATAAGCTAGGGAAGATTATGAAGTAGAGGAATGGGTTGGTAGGTGTTAGGCATGGGTGAATGTAGGTCATAGGCATGATTGAGTTTAGGTTGTAGGCATGGTGGAGTGGTTTTTAAATATAGGTGTCGATGATCTGGTCCTGTATAGGATAATCAATAAGTAATGATGAAGGCAAAAGGTATGACGGGGTAAAAGAGTCACTTGATTGATAAGAACCCTGATGAGTCGACCATACCTAAGAGGGGATCATGAACCTAAGACCCTAAAGGCATTGTATAATGGACCATTCTTAGGGTGAATAAAGTCACATAATCACAAAATGTCACATTTGTGGCAAGTCCCTTGAGTAAATGGGAAATTAGGCTAAAAAAGGAAAGGAGGTGAGAATGGGTGGTTTTAGCGTAACTTAGTGTATGACAATGTGTTCTTCAGAACAAGAAACCCAGGATAAAAAATAGGCAAGTCCATGATGAAAATTTCATCTTTTTCTTCATTTGTTTGTGTTTAATAGACTGATTGATGTGAGAAGTCTATATGGGATAGGTATATTATCTCCTTGAGGTCTTCATGAAGCTGATCAATGCGGGAAGCTTCTTTATATTTTTATTGGATTTGTGAAATAACTTGATATAGCTGTCCTTCAAGGGAGCAATCTATTTATAGTGGTGGAATTTAGAGTGAAGAGATGTCCCTTTCAAGGGAGTCATCTTTTGCTTTGGAAGTTTGAATCAAGGAGTTGTATCCCTTTTTGTTTTTGGACGTTTAAGTCATGGACAAGACTATAGAGGAAGATGAGGTTCTTGTTTAGAAGACAAGACCGTAGCACACAGAGATTAACTATGAAAGAGGTGGTTTTGAGTGATGAATGACCATGGGATTCCATCTTGAAGAAGATGAAAAGTATCCATGAGAATCATGCTATGAGTAGAGCCGTGGTACTCATATTGAAGATAAGGCTGAAAAGATGATGGGAATCACATGATTCTTTTTGAGTCGTGGATCCTCAAAACGGGAAATATGGAAGATGAACATGGATCAAGGGACGAGCGATCAACGACGAGAAAGTGGTATAGAACTGGACCAAAGGCATTAAGGGGATTGGGTTTGGGTTTACCTTCGAGTGAAGACAAACAATAAGTGCTTGATCCATAGGCATGTGTAACGATATAGGGTCCAAGCCAATTAGGAGAAAATTTACCTCGTTTACTTTTCTCCCCTTTAGTTACATGTTGATTTTCCTTTAGGATGAGGTCACCGACCTGAAAGGTTCGTTCATGAACATAGTTTTCATAGGCACGTTTGATACATTTTTAGAAGATTTGGAGATCGTCAAGAGGATTGAGACAACGTTCATCTAATAAATCTTGTTGCACCAAACGATCTTGGTGAAAGTCATCGTCGTTGAGCATGTCTTGTAGTGAGATGCGGAGAGATGGAATCTAGAATTCAAGAGGCAAGACAACCTTGGTACCATAGACAAGAGAAAAGGTGTGGCAGTAGTCAAAGTGTGAATACTATTACAATAAGCCCACAAGGCAAAAGGAATGTGCGTATGCCAATCCTTTCCAGTATCGTTGCCTACTTTCATAAGATTTTTTTTCAAGGTTTTATTAGTTGATTCAGCTTGACAATTGGTTTGCGGGTAATAAGGTGATGAGAAACTGAGTTGGATGCCAAAAGTGTCACATAGTTTGCATAGGGTTTTGTTTTTGAATTACTTTCCATTATCAGTGATGAGGCGGTGAGGAATACCAAAGTGTCAAATGATATGATGGTTGATGAATTCACATATTTTCTCGATTTTGTAGAAATGGAGGGAATGGCCTCTACCCATTTAGTGTAATATTAAGTAGAGGTTATGATCCATTGGTGGCATTGTGAAGAATGGGGGTTGATCTCACTGAAAAGATATAAACCCCATTGAGAGAAAGGCCAAAGGTCTTGTGTGACCTGTAAGGTGTGACTAGGTGTGTGGTGGAGATTAACATGTTGATGGCATTTCATACAGTGTTTGACATAATTACAATAGTCGTGGTTTAGGGTTAGACAATATAGCTGAGGTGAAGAATGTGTTTTGTGACAACTAAACCACTAAAGTGACCTCCACAAATGCCATTGTGGACTTCTTTAATGGTGTAGGGAATTTCAGAACTTGTAAGGCATCGTAAGAGAAGACCGTCAAGCCACTCTTATAAAGAAGACCACCCATGATGAAATAACGGGAGGTACTTTCAAGAAAGACACGTTGTCCATTACGAGTGAGATCAGTGGGTAGAATGGAAAGGGAAAGATAGTTTGCATATTGCTTATACCAAAGGTCACGTTGGTCGGGGAAATAGTTCTCGACGAGTAGACCTCATGAGGTAAATAAGAGGGTGATTGTAAATTGTGTATTGTGACAAAGATTTTAGAGTGAGCGGGTGAAGTAGGTATCTGAGAAGCCAAACAGGCCATGGTATCCACAAATTTATTAGTAGATTGTGGGGTGGTTTGAAGTATGTAATGGTCAAAGGTGGTCAAAAATATATCTACATGATGATTATACTTTTGAAGTATCTCATTACGACACTGGTATATACCATTGACTTGGTTTATGACCAGCTGAGAATCACCGAAGATATTGATGGACTTAACATCCAAGGCATAAGCAGCTTGGAGGCCCAATACAAGTGCTTTGTATTCAACAATATTGTTTGTACAATCAAAATTGAGTTTGAAAGACAAAGGCATGGGTTCACCATCAAGAGGAATGAGGATAACACCAGCCCCTCCCCCATGCTGACACTTGGAGCCATCGAAGAAGAGTGTCATTTGGTAAGCGGGTTTGTCTAGGGAGAGGGTAGCTATAGACTTGTCTGGGAAATTAAAGTTAGATGGTTGATTCCTGGAAATAGGTGCATCGGCCAGTTGGTCAGTGATATCCTGGCCCTTGATGGACTTTTGATGAATGAATTTGAGGTCGAGGTCAGCGAGAAGCATAAGCCACCGTGCGGCATGACATTGATGCTGATAGGGTTTGGCATACATATAGTGTAGTGGGTCAGTATTAGTAATGAAGAAGGTTTTGTGGTTGAGTAGGTAATGGAAAAGTTTGGTGGTGACAAAAACTAAGGCTAAGTAGAGTTTTTCGGTGTGGGTATATCTAGTTTTGTAATCTAGAGGGTACGTATTATGTAATAAACTACTTGCTCTCGGTGTTGGTCATCATGATGAGCAAGCATGGCCCCTAAATAATGGTCAGTGGCAAAGATATATAGGTAAAAGGGCTAGTCATCCTTAGGAGGAATGAGCACTGGTGGTTGAAGGAGGTATTGTTTTAAGGCTTTGAAGGCTTTATGACATTCATCATCCCATTTGAATGAAACATCTTTCTTGAGAAGATGATGAAATGGTTGATAGTGGTTAGAAAGCTACGAGATAAAATGATGAATGGATTGCAACTTACCTTGTAGGCTTTGAAGTTGACAGAGATTAGTGGGTAGAGGCATTTCTAAAATGGCCTTGACTTTAGCAGGATCAACTTCTATGCCACACAAAGAAATGATGAAACCTAGGAGTTTTCCAGAAAGCACCACAAATATGCACTTCTTTGGTTGAAGACGCACATAATACTTGATGAGACAGTCAAATATGACCTTAAGGATGGGTAGATGTTTGGTTCAATGTTTATATTTGGCCAGAAGATCATCTACATAATCTTCCAATATGTGATGCATGATGTCATGGAAGATGTAAGTCATGGCTTGCTGATATCTGGCACTAACATTTTAAAGGCCAAAAGGCATGACTCGATAGCAAAAAAGCCCCCCAAGGGGTGATGAAGGAATTCTTGTGTTGATATTCTAGAGCCCATAATATTTGATTGTAGCTCGAGAAACTGTCCATGAGTGATAGAATTTCATGGCCAATATTGAGATCAACTAGTTGGTCGATGCCTAGTAGGGGGAAATCATCTTTGGGACATGCGAGGTTGAGGTCACGGAAGTCGGTGTAAATGCAGAGTCCCCTGTCACCTTTGTTGCGAGGAACGATGTTAGAAATCCATTGGGGATAGTCAATGGGTAAGATGAAGGAAATTGAGAGAAGGCGTTAAAGCTCTTCTTTGACTAGAAGAGCAATGCGAGGATGTATTTTCCGTAGATTTTTTTGATGGGTTTGGCATCAGGAATGGTTACAATATTGTGGACCACAATTTTTGGGTCAATACCGGCATATCGAAAAGGACCAGTGAATGCGTAGCTATGGTCCCGAACGAAAGAGGTGAAGGATTCCTGTTTAGTAGCATCTAAGGATTGGCTGATCTTTAGAATGTGTGGGTTGTCCTAAGTGTTAATGTTGATTTCAATGGTTGATTCATTCAACATGGTTTGCATCTCAGAAGGTAATGGTGATGAATATAAGAATCTTCTACACCAAGGTAAGTGAGGATGGATTCATCGTCCTGACATTGAACAACATTAATAGAAGGTGTATCATCATCGATCATGTCAGGATACATGAATGGGAGAGAAGAGGGAGCCTCACCATCGCATTGATAGGTCAGAGGTCCCAGGGAAATGGTGTTTACAAAAAAAAAAGTTAGGAGGAATAGATTCGAGATCTATGGACTCCATGGGTGAAGATGGTAACGTGGGTGAATGAGCCGAGGAAGATTTTCTGTCCTGGATTATGTTGACGCGAACCTTCTTGGAAGGTGGTGCATCAAAACCAATGCCACTACGGTCATTGTGTTTATGAGAGGTACATGAAATGATAGTATGGTGGCCTTGTTCATAAAAGTGAAGCCAAATCCTTTCCATGTGCATTGGTGGAGGAAAGTGTGAGAAAAATGGTGGTTAGTGAGTAAGTGTAGGTTGGATGAAAATGGTTGGGTTTGGGATAAGGTTCGGGTTTATAGGTGGCCATATCAAGTCCCTCATAAGGATTGGATGATCTTTAGAATGTGCGGGTTGTCCTAAGTGATAATGTTGATTTCAATGGTCGATTCATTCAACATGGTTTGCATCTCAGAAGGTAATGACTGATGAATATAAGAATCTTCCGCACCAAGGTAAGTGAGGATGGATTCATCATCTTGACATTGAACAACATTAATAGAAGGTGTATCGTCATCGATCATGTCAGGATACAGGAGTGGGAGAGAAGAGGGAGCCTCACCATCACGTTGATAGGTCAGAGGTCCTAGGAAATGGTGTTTACAAAAAAAAAAAGTTAGGAGGAATAGATTCGAGATCTATGGACTCCGTGGGTGAAGATGGTAACGTGGGTGAATGAGGTGGGGAAGATTTTCCATCCTGGATGAGGTCGACGCGAACCTTCTTGGAAGGTGGTGCATCAAAACCAATGCCACTACGGTCATTGTGTTTACGAGAGGTACAGAAATGATAGTATGGTGGCCTTATTCATAAAAGCCGAAGCCAAATCCTTTCCATGTGCACTAGTGGAGGAAAGTGTGAGTAAAATGGTGGTTAGTGAGTAAGTGTAGCTTGGATGAAAATGGTTGGGTTTGGGATAAGGTTTGGGTTTATAGGCGGCCTTATCAAGTCCCTCATAAGGATTGGATGATCTTTAGAATGTGTGGGTTTTCCAGTGTTAATTTTGATTTCAATGGTTGATTCATTCAACATGGTTTGCATCTCATAAGGTAATGACCGATGAATATAAGAATCTTCTGCTCCGAGGTAAGTGAGGATGGATTCGTTGTCTGGACATTGAACAACATTAATAGAAGGTGTATCATCATCGATCATGTCAGGATACAAGAGTGGGAGAGAAGAGGGAGCCTCACCATCGCATTGGTAGGTCAGAGGTTCCAGGGAAATGGTGTTTAAAAAAAAAAGTTAGGAGGAATAGATTCGAGATCTATGGACTCCGTGGGTGAAGATGGTAACGTGGGTGAATGAGGTGAGGAAGATTTTCTGTCTTGGATTAGGTCGACGCGAACCTTCTTGGAAGGTGGTGCATTAAAACCAATGCCACTATGGTCATTGTGTTTACGAGAGGTACATGAAATGATAGTATGGTGGCCTTGTTCATAAAATCTGAAGCCAAATCCTTTCCATGTGCATTGGTGGAGGAAAGTGTGAGCAAAGTGGTGGTTAGTGAGGGAGTGTAGGTTGGATGAAAATGGTTGGGTTTGGTATAAGGTTCAGGTTTATAGGTGGTCATATCAAGTCCCTCATAAGGATTGGATGATCTTTAGAATGTGCGGGTTGTCTGAGTGTTAATGTTGATTTCAATGGTCGATTCATTCAACATGGTTTGCATCTCAGAAGGTAATGACTGATGAATATAAGAATCTTCCACACCAAGGTAAGTGAGGATGGATTCATAATCTCGACGTTGAACAACATTAATAAAAGGTGTATCGTCATTGATCATGTCGGGATACATGAGTGGGAGAGAAGAGGGAGCCTCACCATCACGTTGGTAGGTCAAAGGTCCTAGGAAATGGTGTTTACAAAATTTTTTTAGGAGGAATAGATTCAGGATCTATGGACTCCGTGGGTGAAGATGGTAATGTGGGTGAATGAGGTGAGGAAGATTTTTGTCCTGGATTAGGTCGATGTGAACCTTCTTGGAAGGTGGTGCATTAAAACCAATGCCACTACGGTCATTGTGTTTACAAGAGGTATAGGAAATGACAATATGGCGACCTTGTTCATAAAAGTCAAGCCAAATCCTTTCCATGTGCATCGGTGGAGGAAAGTGTGAGCAAAATGGTGGTTAGTGAGTAAGTGTAGGTTGGATGAAAATGGTTGGGTTTGGGATGGAGGTTCGGGTTTATAGGTGGCCATATCAAGTCCCCCATACATTAGATTAGTGTGAAGGTGGGGAGGGCCATAAGGAAAAATGTTGCCGATGCGAGATGTCATAATTGGGGTGTTGACGTAGGTTCCCATACTCTTGCGGGGTGAGGAAGGTGTTGATATTGTATAGGTGGTATTCCCCAGTGAGGCATCGAAAAACACTTCTAAGGGATCAGTAGTCGGTATGTGGGTAGCAGGGATAGATGACTCGCTAGATGATGGGGAAACATTTTGGTCAGTGGTAGAGACTGCAACAACAAAGTGGGGTAGTAATGTTAGATGCAGAAGAGGTAGTGGCAGTTTTGGTGGATGGGATTATAGGCGAAGGTGAAGTAGGGATAGTGACAGATGCCTTGACTGTACAAGCACATCATTGGGCTGGTATAGCATGTTATAGGTTTTGAAAGGTGACGGGTTGGTAGGGATGGTGTAATTATGTCCCTCGTGTTCAAATTTGAGGCAACGATGTAAAGTTGAAGGACACAATCCATGACACGGATCCAACATCGGACGATCAACAAGTTATCCGAACTCCCCTTCTAGGACATAAAAAAGTTTCAAGATAGTGCGGGGACCCACGTGAACATGGAGAATGATGGTACCTAGGGTAGAGGTCATGACATCATTGAAAGAATGCATAACTTGGTTACCATGCATGCAATTGGTAGGTATTCACATTTGGTCATATGCATGGGAGGAGATGATGTTAATACTAGCACCACCATCGATCATAACACGTCATATGCATATATTATTGATAAAGACAGAGATGAAAAGAGTGGGGTCGGGCATTAGACTGGAATGGAGTGATATCCTCATCCGAAAAGTGAGAGCAACTACTTGGTGAGTGGGTGGAGGCGTAGAAGAAGGCGATGACCTAGTGAGAGAGGAAACATGATGAGGGGTAATGATGGAGGCTATGAGTGTGGGGTCATTTGGTAAAACCTCAATAGATTGAAGGACCTCCATGAGGGCTTGACGATGTGACTCAGAGGTTTGGACGAGGTCATATAAAGACATTTTGAGAGGGGATTGATGCAGTTATTTTAGCATTGTGTGATGTGTGACCCCATCAGAAATAGGATATGCAGGACCTCAAATGATGACTTTGGGTATGGGTGTGGATGGTATGTTGGGTACAAGGTTGGTTGATGGGCTAGTTGCCTTTTCTTTGCCCTTGTCTTTTTGAGCACGGGTGGTAATGTGAACCATGTTAATTTGAGGGGAGGTGGATGAAGAGGGTGTGTCATGGAAGGTATAGCGGCACGAGGGAAAAAACCTAGTGGGGGATACGATCCTTGTGAAATAATTAGGCGCATTGGCATTTGGGTGGTGGTTTGGCTAACTCTCTTATACGAGATCATGTTGATCTCAAATCGAGGGGTGGGTCAAAGAGTTGTGGGGGTGGAGGTTTTGGTCATTTGAATAGGTAATGGAAGAAGATATGTGGAAATTTATGAAGGCAAAATGGGGTCCTCATCAAGAAGATCTTCGTCAAAAATTTTCTTTGGGAGGACACAATTTGACAAGAGCGGTTTTAAAGCCTTATAGTTCTCTACATCGTGTCTTGGCACACAATGGTAAGCATAGATTTTAGTTTCACAAACCCTTTTGGTTTGGGTTTGAGTCGATCATAAGGTCTAAGAGGTGGTAATGTGATGACAATTTTTTTGAGGAGATTGGTTAATATTTTAGCATAGGACCTTGACTAGTGGATCACAATGGGAGGTGAATGTGGGTTTGGGTGCAGGTATGATTGATTGTGAAGGAAGAGGCTTTATAGGAGGGGGAATGAGTTGGTCTACTAGCATGGTGTGTTGTGTGGTCTTAGGTCTTGGTTGCATCTACTTGGGTATGGGCATGATAGAAGAGCTGGTGATGGAAGGTTTGGTTGGTTTAAATACCTTATTGGAGGGTAGTGGATTTTTAGCTTTAGGTTTTCCCTTTTTGGGAAAAGGTGACATGGGTGTACGAGATGTGGAGGGAAAAGTAGATGGTGGAAGAGGACGGGTTACCCACCGGGGTAACCGAGTTTTGTGGAGGTGGTCGGTAGAGGTTAGGTAGAAGGTGTGAGTGGGAGGGAAGAAAGTGTCATGGGTAGTGGAGAAGTTATGGATGGTAGTGGTGGTATGGGTGGTAAGAAGGTTATAGGTGATGGAGAAAGTTATGTGGATCACTTGGGTATATTAGAGGTTCATGATGAGGAGATGGGTTGTTGTGTTCTTGGTTTATCGATGGATGGAGGTTGCTTGGCTAGGGTCGAGGGGTGAGGTCCTAGGATGGATGAAAGGGGTGAAGGTGATAATGGTGTGGTAGGAGAGGTTGGTGTATGAGGCCTAGGAGGTTGGGTCTTCTTTTTAGGGGTCGGAGTAAGTTTAGTGTTAGTTTTGGAAGATGTGGCTAAATCTAATTTGATGGGTGGGTGAGTAAGGTTTGATGTTGGTATGACCCCTAAGGTGGTGATGGGTTTAGGTAAGGGAGATGATATAGGCGTGGGTAGGTGTTTGGGTGTAGATGTATGTTGGGTTGTGGGTAAAGGTGTGTGTTGG
Source organism: Taxus wallichiana var. yunnanensis (assembly GCA_018340775.1). Classification (NCBI taxonomy): domain Eukaryota; kingdom Viridiplantae; phylum Streptophyta; class Pinopsida; order Cupressales; family Taxaceae; genus Taxus; species Taxus wallichiana. The sequence goes on from CM031234.1 coordinate 547,993,773, forward strand.
GCTATGGTTGGTGACATGGAAGGTGTTGTAATAGTCATGGTTGTGTTTGGTTTGGTCATTCAAAACACTTTTGGATAGATAGTGGAGGTGTCGGTGAGTGACAACTGCATTTGGGTTGAAATTGGAAGTAGAAGGCATCCCCAAAGTAAGGCTCTATCAACATAGTCCAGGTGATCGGCCAAGCATGAAAATGGTACTGTTGTAAGCGAGGCCGACATGGATCGAGTAGCAATCCTCATAAAATGTGTTTGAGATACAAGGAAATGGCTAGCCTCAGACTCTGTGGGTAAGAGAGTCGAAAGTAGATCAATGGGATCTTGAAGGTCCGATGGCAAATGGTCATCTAAAGGCAATGGTATTTCTATAAGATCCTCCATGGGTAGAGGAGAGGATGGGATAACCAAGGTTGACTCTCCTTGTGATGGTGTAGGTTATGGACATGTATCTCCTATGATTAGGAGAGGTTCCATTGGTGACTACTCGAAAATTTGAGGGGTCAAAGGTGGCATGATGATTATAGGCTCTTCCATGGGTGAAGAAGAAAATGAAGGGGGTTCATCTATGGGTGGAGGAGTAGATGAAATAGGTTCTTGTGTAGGTAGGGGATCTCGGGCTAAGATTTCATCTATGGAAGGAACATGAGGCAATTGGGGAGTGTTGGTTTGAAAATCTTTCGCTTGGGCAGATTTATGGATAGACGAGCCAATAGTGTGTAGGGCATAACCCCTCTTTGAGTCGTGAAGTGAAACGAGTTATTGCTATTCTACTAGCAGGAATGCAGTGCAAGTCTCACAATATTCTCGCCTTTGGGGTTTGGGATCTCATTCCAAAGGTAGGGGTGTTTCAATCTGCGAAAAGAAAGGAATGAAAGAGAGGATGAAGAAAGATCAGGTCCGAAGGGAGAAAAGAAATGAATTCCAAAGCAGAAAGGTCAGAGGGTTTATGTTTTGGGATTGGTAGTAAATAGAGCCAAACCTATTTGCATAAACGAATAAAGCAATACTGATGAATAAATGACAAAAAAATAGAGATAGATTCAATAGAATAAACACATAGATCTGACATAAGAAAGATCAGATGCCCATAACACACATATTCAGCACAAAGTCTTAATATTTGCATTAATATCTTCTTCTGTTACAAAAAGTACAAAGCCTCTTCTTCTCACTTCTATTTTTCATCTAAAAGATATCCACCCCTGAATACAACAAGTATTCGAGTATTTATAGAAGGAGAGAAGAAAAGAAGACAAAAGAAAACCAACCACTTAATTACAAAAATATCATACAATAGATTACAAAGCCATTTGTTGACTTTTGACAACTTTAGTGGATGACATCATCCCATGGTGCAACATGGATGATGTCATCGTTTGTGTCAACAAACTTTAAATATTTTACAAGGAGAAAGTTGGGAAGAAAGAAACTATTCGTCGTCGTCCCGCGGCTGGAAGGGGGTATCCTGCTTTTGCTGCTCAGGCGACGAGATGTGAAGCTGAACGGCATGCTCCATGAACTTGCTGATCATGGGTTGGAGTTGATCCTCGGAAGGATCCTTGTGTCGATCGCTGATAGCTTTGCAAGTCTCCCGCTCATCTGTGAGATTTTCTGGGAGTTTTGAATAATCATTCTCTACCTCTATCAGGTACCCAATGAAGTCACGACAAGCCAATAGGTTATTGATGGATTCGGCGTCGAACGTGACCTCTAGCCCCAGCCCCTGTGAAACAATCTCCTTGAAGATCTGAATAGTTTCTTCAACCTTTCTTAAGGTGAAAGAAGAAGTGAGCAAGCCTGGAGACATTCTTAGGACAATCTGTTCCATTTGATGCATTGCATCCAGGGCTTCCTCTTTTACTTTGTCGATCTTCTCCAGGACGAACTCCAGCTGATCAACCCGATAATCTAGAGTAGAAAGGATTTTGTTGAGGGCTCTGGGGTGACCAAAGACGCCGAACTTGACCAGATCTTCGACTGAACAGTTGAACATTTTCTAAAAGGTCTCGTGCTACATCCTGGCATGATCCAGCTCTTGAAGATAGGTCCTGCTATCGCCTGGAGTTCTCTGTTCATCCGATTGATATTTTGATATAACCCGGTGAACTTAGCGATTACTCCTTCACTGTCCTTGAGGATCTGGCTCCTCCAGGTGGAAACTACCATGCCCTACTCACCGATTTTGGCATATTCATTGATTTTATCCTGACTCAGAGGCTCAGGAGTTTCGCGGCAGTTGTGGGAGGTGCACTGCCCATCTTCTGCAAGGTGTGGAGAAGATGTTTATTTTTCTCCTTCAATAGCCTTTTCTCTTCCTTTGCTTCTGGAGCTTTTTGCAAAGGCGTCAACTACAGATAGGGCCTCTCCTTGCAGGCTTTCTGAAGATGTCCCCATTGTGACTTGAGTCACTGTGTAATCTATCAAAGACAGATCCTTCTTATCCTTCAAAGGATTGGGGTATGCAATCTCCATCACTCTCTCCCCTGATGCACTATGAGAGAAGTGGGTTATGGGCTTTTGCTTCTTGGCCCCTTTTGATGGGATTACGAGAGAAGTCCATTGGTGCGATGGGAACTTTCCTCTTCTGTTGACTCAGGTGCTGGGAGATCCAGGTTGGACTTATGGGAGAAGGACCAGAAATAGAGAAGGGGGCAGCTGCAGTAGTAGAAGGGAAAAATGTGGAGACACTTGGAGGTGGCATAGAGGGAAGCCGAGGAAGTGCTCGTGGGAGGAAGAGATGTTGCAGGGGAGGAAGACATAGGAATGGAAGGGAGCTTAGAGATGAGGGAAGAAATGGTGGGGGATAGCTCCGCGAGAGAAGAGAAGATGGATGATGAGGCAGGGGGAACAACAGAAGATGGGGAGAGGACACGACCAAAGGAATGGTCGCTTGGGTCACTCGAGGAGGGGAAGGAGGAGAGGGAGAAGGGACAGAAGGGACCTCAATAGTTATAGTAGTGGCGACATCCTGAGTGGATGTGCCTATTGGAACGTCTTCCGCTGCTTCTTCTTCTGGGCTTTCCGGGATTACAACCCGTTCTTGTGAAGTGGAAGGAGGACTTTCAGGAGCTTCCTCTTGGGTGGAGCTGGATTCACCCTCTTTTCCTTTCCCCTTGCCCTTTGGTAGCTGTTTTTCCCGAGGAGGTGCGTTGCCTAATGGAGATGTGGTGAAATCAACTCCGAGGTAGATGAGACCATTCATTCTGCACCAATGCTCTGTTCTTCGCAGAGTTTCTTTAACCCTTTCTTCTATCGTTTGGGGTGCTTTGGTCCTGTCAATCGCAGCAAACGGCCAGTCATCTCCACCTGTATCCAAATATACCTGATCAATTTCTTGATCAGTAGTTTGATAACCTTTTGGGATGATGGCTACACCGTACTGGATGATTTCGGCCAAGGCCAAGCGGGAGTGGTCCTTCCTTCTGAGTTTGACCTCATGGTACAGGTCGATATAGATATCCTCGATCTGTGGAATATGAATCGGATCAAGTTTTTCCCTAGGGAGGCAATTCCTTGGGTCGAAGGTGGGCCTGGCCAGGAAGTTGTGCTTTAGATTCAGCAATTCCAACTCTGCAAGCATCTCCCGGGCTTTGTGATGTGAAACACAAGTATACCTACCCACTGTAAGGGGGAAAGGAGTTCCACCCTTCTTCCTCTTTAAGCACTTCTCGTGGTAGGTAATGAGCTGTCTTGATAGCTCCAACAGGATTAGCTTGGGACCGGCATACCTTGGCAATTTGGTTGGTTTTCCCAAGAAGTTGGCTGCCCTTAGGTAGGTGAAGGTAGGGAATTACGTGAACAAGGCTCCCCACTTTTCTGTCACTGTCACAATGCTCTTGGTCGTATGCGACCGTGAGTCATGTTTGGCCTCAAAAGGTAGATGACGTCATAGAAGAAGGCGTCGTTGATCTTTGTAAATTGTGGAATACTTGTTTTCCAGCTTCAGCTCTGGATAGTATTCGTATATTTTAACCTGGGGCCAAACCCCGCACCACATCAAAGCTGGATAGTCTCTTTCTGAGGCCGCGACATAAACTACGTAGGAGTTCATATAGAACCTCCCCGTTGTGGTAAGTTGTTGGAGCTGCTCAGATATTGTGCTGCTTATGATCTCCGCCCACTCAAAGCGTTGATCGGGCACATTTTTGTTCATTGTTTCTAAGTACCTCAGCATCCACTTGTGAAAGTAATGGGCATCAGGAAGCCCAAATACTCTACTCAGGAATGTGATTGTATCACTGAGTTCCTCTGAAAAGTCACTGCGATGAATGACTTGTGGCCATCGGGTCACCACTTTCTTGTTCTTTAGGTATACTTCATTCATCAACTGCATACACTGATCCTCATTGTCATCCCAAGCCTTGATGCAATCTTCCTGGCTTATGGCCACAAAGTGCCGGTGGTGAGGAATGCCGAGCATTATTTCAAAGTGTCGGAGTGAGGTTGATTATGACCTCGCCCTTCTCATTTATGACACACCTGGTGTCTTTATTGTAGCAGCGGGCCACCACCATCATGAATTCATTATTTCTCGCCCGAATGGGATCCCCCAAAGAAATGCAGCGCACCGCCCATCGCCTTTGTCCATCCAGGGACTTCTTGTAACCTTTCAGTTTCGGCCCAAGAAATCCTCCATGTCAATGTGTCCGAGCTCAGAATCCCTTATATCTAGGTCGCATTCTGCTTGGGACTCGGGCATCCTGACCCTCTGATATTTGTACTTCATCTCTTCTTCCGTGAGTTTGGCTTTGCCCTTAGACTTGGTCGGTTTCTTGCTTGATGTTGACATATGTAACTCGAACTCGATTCTTTGATCTGCGCAAGAAGAAGAAGTGAAACCCAATGCAAGAAAGTCATATTAGCTTGTTTGATCTTCCATTAAAGCATTGAAAGAAGAAAGAATTAGTGATTTAAGGCCTCAGGGCGCAGGGCGCATGAATACTGCAGGTTACAGGGTTAAATAATATGGCACATAGAAAAAGGCTGTTGCAAGGGATAAATCAACGCCAAAGGGTGCATGGCGCATGGAAACTGCAGATGACATTTTGTTGTTGCAAGCAGAAGTGCACCTGCGCCATATGCATTTTATAAAGGGCGCTGATATTTTTCATGTTACACGGGTACAGGATGCACCAAAGGGTGTAGGTTTAATGCGTGTAACATCATTTTTTCATGTGCCAAAGGGGAACTTGGCGCGGTGCATGGAAGGTCTGCATAACATGATGTTGTTGTAACAATGGGTGTGCCTGCGCCTTTTTAACAGTTTTGTACTTGGCGCATATAAAGTTGGTGTTACATGGATGCAGGGTGCGCCAATGGCGCGAGTTTTAATAATGCAACACATGAGTTTGGTGCGCCAAGAGGGCGCAGGAAAAGCGGTTGTAACAAGCAAGGGAAGTGCACCTTGAGGGCGCAACTGTTCTTTATGTAACAGGCATGGTATGTGCGCCATTGGCGCGACTGTTTATCATGTTGCAGGGGTGGCAGATGCGCCAAAAGAGGAAATGACAGTGTCTTATTTTCAAGCCATGATTCTTTCTCCTGAGGGGTTACATGCATTTAAACTTCTTTTGCAGGATGTCTTTGGGTGATGAAGAAGCTTAATCAAAGAGTTTCAAGCAATCTTTTCAAGACAGAGTCCCCTTTACCAGCAGATCTGGAAAGAGGGGGAAATGCATGTGGAAGAATAGAAGAAACAACAAAGGGGGGGAAGTTCATGGTTTCACAGCCTTATTTAACCCAATTCATACCAACAAGCAGCCAAAAACCAAACATAAAACACACAAAGAAATGAGGACCTCCTACCTGGATTATATAATGGAGAAGTGTGAAACCGGGTCCATGAAGTGATTCGAAAATGACAGGGCAGGTGCGCTGACAGGTACAGAGGGAAGAGAAAATCACGTGATTCTGACTGATGAAAATGACAGTGCAGATGCGCCTATATATGCGAGAGGTAATAAATGCGCCAACCACTTTTTCAAGTGGCGCGCCAAAAGTGTTGTCGACAATGGAAAGCATGCGCCCTTTGGCGCATCAAAACACCTGCCAACACGAAGTTATGTGTGCCTTTGGCACACCGAAAGTGCTGTTGACACAAGAATATATGCGCCATGGCGCACCAAAACTCAGTGCAACAAAAGTATTGTTGACATGAAGGCGCATGCGCCTTGGTGCATGCAAGAAAGGTGCAACATAGTGAGGCGCACCAAAAAAGACCAAAAATGGCTAAGTTCGGAAAACTAGATTTCCTGGGAAGGGATTTTTGCAACGTTCCGAACGCAAAGAGTCCCTGATGAGGGACCAGAACAAAATTTCGGTAGGGTTATCTATAAAATTACCCTTGCCAATTTCTTGGATAACAGGAGCAATTGGTATATCATCGAAAATAACATGGACCTCGTAGACATTGCTATCATTCTTTGAAGTGTCACCACTTGTTTGGAAGATGGGGCATGATTAAGGAATGGCTTCTAAAGATATGTAGGTTTTGGTTAGTGGGTGCATTTGGGCTATCACAGACTAAATCTCTGTTGTCTAACATTTCTTGGGTGATATTCTTGAAGGTGATGTAGTTATTATTGCTATGACCTTTGACATGATGATAGTTGCAAAAGGCATGTTCTTTATACCATGTGGGCATGGGGCGATCAAGGTCAAAACTAGTGTGTGGTTTTATAGGTGGAAGAGTAATGACACCAGCATTAATAAGCTTTTCCAAAAAAGAAGAATAAGGTTCTCCTATCGAAGTGTACTTTCGTTGTTCTCATCTAAACTGGAAATATTGAATGGGAGAGAGATTAGAAGGAAGTTTGGATGGGTTTGATTGATGAGGGGGCAACCTTGAGAACTATGACATTGGAAAATCCTTTGGGTTTTGAATAGTTGTTTTGGGGTTTTGAAGATGAAGAAGCATCATTTGATTTGAACGTGATGTTCTTGTTATGAAGCTGAATTTTCTTCTCTTCAATAGCACGAATTTCTAATTTATGTGCCATGGTGAATGCCTTGTCAAAATTGTGAAAGGTTTGCACCTGCAGGGTTGGTGAAATGTGTCTAGTGCAAACTCGAGTAAACAAATCTATGAGTTCAATTTGAGGTAGTTGAAATACGAGCTAGTTAATTAGGCCGCACGGCATGAGTAAAAATTCAAATGATAGACTCATCGTCGATCTTTACCGTGTGGAATAAAGATAAGTCATGGTGACCTTCTTAACAATGTTGATTCGAAGTGATTTAAGAAGGCTTGGGATACTTGATTAAACGAGTATATAGAGTGTCTTGGTAGCCCATTGTACCCCAACAATGCAGGTCTTGTCGGGGACATTGGGAAGTTCCATAGGGGTAAAGTGTCATCATGGGCGATCGTGTAACACCCATGTTTGAAATACCGCAACTACTACAAAGGTGGGTATTATTTACTATTGAAACAATTGAATTTTGGCATTTCCTAATGTACAGGGTATGGGTGAATAGGGATGGATGGGTGAATGGGCTCATTATAGATTTCATCGTAGGTGAGAGAATTACATGAGCTAGAAACTCTTCTAGCATCTACATCCTTTCCATCATCAATTTAATGAGGTCATTGGGAGATTGTGGTGGAATGGCTCCTCTTGTGGTGTAAGAGGGATGGTATGGAACATGTGATGTGGGTGGCATTCTAGTGTATGGCGGTGCTAAATAGGAAGGTTGAGAATAGGGGACCGACATAGAGGGCATATATTTGGGATGGGTGATGGACAAGATAGGGGGTTGTTGATAGTATGTGTATGTAGGAGGGGGACGGTCGCAGTGAATCTAGTAGGGATTGGGGGATGGAGAGGACAATATTCGGAATGGAGTAGGGATCACTGACACCACGGGAGGTTATGTTGTAATTGGTATCTGTGAGACAATGGGCACATATGAGGTTATGGTCTAGGTGGTTGATGAGGTGACAACATATACTATAGGTGTCACCGATACTAGTGATGCAGGCGGTCATAATGGGTATGTGGCCTAGCTATGAAACTCTTGGGGGTAAAGCGGTGAAGGAATTAGTAGGGGTTGATGCGGAAGTGGGAATAAGGGTAGGAGAGATGGATACATGCATGCCATATATCAACTGACCCGAGGAGTCTTGGGTGGAGGAGTGGGAAAGGTAAAACTTTAAGGCCATGAGGTTCGATCAAGGAGTCGTGAAAATTCCTCTTCACTGCGCGCAATGGTGGTAGGTATGGTTAGATTCATGGGTGACAGGATAGATGGTGATGAAGGACTAGGCGAGAGTGGTGATGACTTGCGTGGAATATAAGAGCGTTAGCTTGATTACAAGTCAACACCATGTGAATGAATGTATATCAGGTGATGTTGTATCCTGCAGATGACACAAAGAGCAGTGGGAATGAAGAAAACATGTGTCTATAGGTGGATTTGGGCAATGTATCAGCTGAGATTCTAGCACAGGTAACTAACAATAGTTAAGGATGTTCGATACCAGTTTAGGGGTAACCGACGTTAGTTACTGTGAGACAGAACAATTTTATCAAATGAGGAAAATACTAGTGACAGTTAGATGAACAAGTTGTATGATGACTATTTATCAAAGCATAGAGAGTACAGAGACTCATAGGAACTCTGACAACAAAGAAAATGAAATAAGTGTTCTTTGGGAAATTTAACCCAAAATAACAGAAAACCAATGCCGGTTAAAAAAGCGATGCCGATCATGTGGGGACCGACGCCAAAGGTGGATAGAATGATGCCTTGTGAAAATTGGAAAAATTTAGAAAAATGGATTGTTGTGAATTTGAGTTAGATAAGTAATCAACCCAGAGGTCTAGAGATGATGTAATGAAGTCTTGACACACTTAGAAGAAGTCAGAATACTCTAATTGTGATTGTGGAGTGTGCAAGGCAAAAGAATGGAAAAATGGAGAAACGTATCCTCACACCTCAAAATGCACATCAATCAAACACTAAAAGCACATACCTAACAAGTGATTTTTAATGTGTTGAGATTATGCTATTTAGAAGACTGACTCATGAATTTAGAATAGAGATTTTTATGAGGAAGGATTCCTATAAAGAATGACATCTAAAAGGAGATGTTTTAGGTTATGTTATGGTAGGGGTGGGCCATCCTCTGAGATGATGACTCGATAGAAGTAATGAGCTGGGGAGTACTTGCCAATCCTCGATCGTGTGATCACTGACAGTGTTCCTAGGTAAGATGTTGTTTAAGAAAGATGTGTATATTTCAATTTTGTGCAGTTTGGTAAGACAGAGAGAGAGAGAAAATGTGCTTTCTATGATTCTTTGTGTCAACCATCAGCTGGGCATGACTTCCAACATATAGGTTGCCCTCATTTTAATGTGAGCTAAATGTAACAAATCAGAATGTAATGCAACCAATTTTAAGCCCAAATCGAAAATATTACATTTGATGAAGCAAATGATGAATAGGAGAGGGTATGATCTTTCACTAAATGTAAGAAAGAAGTATGATTATTTTTAAATGCAACAAGAGAAAATTTTCTTTTAGAGAAATTAGAAAGAAGAGATGATTACCATGGAAGAAGATTAATGTGCAAGCCTTTTAAAGGGAAACAAGAACACAAATTTCACCTAGGAATGAAGAAAATGCAATAGAACCCTTGATGGGATTGCCAAAATGTTTCACCATTTTATTTATGTTATTGAGACGAAATAGATAGATAAAGGTAAGGGCTAAGGAGAAATACCTATTTATGCTAGTCGGTTGATGGTTGTTGCACGTATTCGACTTATCAATCCAATGTTGATTTGTGAGAGTTTCCTTTTGGTTGGGAGGAATTGCACTGAAATAGAAAACAAGACCACAAAAGAAGAGTTAAATAATTTATGACAGTGGAATGCCTAGCGTGTGCTAGATTCGGGAAGTGTGATACTCCCTATATGGCTATCAATACACTATTTAAAACAAATTAATATGAGAAATAAATATGATTTAGGTATTTCACTCAAGCATAATAAGAAAATCTAACATAACAAGCTAGGCTATAGTCAGATTTGAAGGGTAGGTAGTTGTCAGGGTATTAGGACTGGTCAAGGTTAGGTTCTAGGTTATTTAGCTCACTTCATAGAAGGTTATTTGGTTCTGCTATTGGCAAGAGGTATGAAACAAAGAGACCGATGTTGGTATGGTGTAACCAAAAATGGTTTAGAAGCGACTGACGATGATCATGGGTGACCAACGCGTCGGTATGGTTGGGGTGAAAGGAACTCAATGAGATCTGATTGTAGGAGTTGAACTGAAGCTAAACAGAGATGGAAGGATGGATAGGGAGGTCTATAAAGGTCTCAGGTATACTCAGAGGGGTGTAGGAGGTGAGAATGGGTGATTTGGTGGTGTGGGTAGAGGAATGGATGAGTCTACAAGTAGGTAGAAGATGGGAAAAGAACATGCAAAGTATAAATTGATAATAGAAGTAACAAGGCTATTATACTGAAATAGACTATGTTGGTAAAAGGTATACTTACTATGATACTATCTTGGATGGTTGAATGACGATGGAAGTTGATCAGAAGAATGGTGTTTGGTGCCACAATAGTGCTTCCTAGAATGCTTCCATGAATGCAATACCTCTGGATCTGTCCTAGTGTTGGCTATGGATGTCTAGGTGCGTGAAAAGACTCTAGTTCTACTTGCATGCAGCTCTCTTCTCATCTCCTTGATCTCGAATGTGCCAACCCAAAAACAAGGTTCTTTAAGGTGAATAAATGGTAACCGATGATGGTTTCGGGTTGACGATGTCGGTTTAGGGGTGACCGATGTTGGTTAAGGTGGGATTCCCTAGGTTTACTAAAAATGGTAGATATTTCTAATTTCTTGGGCTAGGTTGGTTTATTCTCGCGGATTAGAATGGAAGCTTCCCTTATAATGAGTGGGAATGTGGTTAGAGAAATCTTAGGCATGTGATTTTAGGGTTAGACCAAATCTTATCTCATTAAGGCAAGTAAGATCAAGTCTTAGTTAATTATGGAAACATGCCAAGAATAGGTCTAGGGTGAGGTGGCTAGGTGAGGTGGAGGGGTGAAGTGGAAATTTAGCTTAATTAAAATAATTAAGTAATGAATGTTGTGAGGATGGGTATTAATTTAATTAAGTTAATTAAATTAATATTAATGTGGGGTGGAAGGGGCCATGGTTAGGTAAATATGTTTGAGTTGGTTATTTGACGGGGGCAAAGGGGAGTATGATACAATTTTGGTGTCTATAGTATATACCAGTGTCATAATGAGAGACTTCAAAAGTATAAACATCATGTAGACATACTTTTGACCACCTTTGACTATTATGAACTTTAAACCAACCCACGTTCTACCAATAAATTTGTGGATACCATGGCTTGGTTGGTTTCTTAGATACCCGCTTCACCTACCCACTCTAAAATCTTTTTCACAATACAAAGGTTACAATCACCCTCTTACTTACCTTGTGCGATCTACTCCATCAGAATTGTTACACCTAACCCACGTGACCTTTGGTATAAGTAGTTTGGAGACTATCTTTCCCTTTAAAATTCTACCCACTGATCTCACACCTAATGGACAATGTGCCTTTCTTAAAAGTGTCTCTCGTTATGTCATCATGGGTGGTCTCCTTTATAAGCGTGGCTTCAATGGTATTCTCTTATGATGCCTTACGAGTTCTGAAATTACCTACACTATCAAGGAAGTTCACAATGGAATTTTTGGAGGTCACTTTTGTGGTTTAGCTATCACAAAATGCATTCTTCACCTTGGCTATTATTGGCAAACCATATACCATGACTCATTGTGACTATTTCAAACGTTGTATAAAATGCCAACAATATGCTAATCTTCATCACACACCTAGTCAAGCCTTATAGGTCGTACGATACCTTTGGCCCTTTTCTCAATGGGGTTTGGATCTTGTCGGCGAGATCAATCCCCATTCTTCACAACACCACCAATGGATTATAACCGCTACTAAATATTATACTAAATGAGCAAAATCCATTCCCCTCATTTCTACAAAAGTCGAGAAAATATGTGAATTTATCAACCATCACATCATTTGTCGCTTTGGTGTTCCTCATCGTCTCATCATTGATAACGGAAAGAAATTCAAAAACAAAACCCTACATAAGTTATGTGATGATTTTTACATCCAACTCAGTTTCTCATCACCTTATTACCCACAAAACAATGGCCAAGCAAAATCGACCAATAAAACCTTGAACAAAATTCTTATGAAAGTAGTTGACGATACTGGCAAGGATTGACATTCACACATTCCTTTCACCTTATGGGCTTATCACACTAGTATTCACACTTCAACTACTGCCACACCCTATTATCTGGTCTATGGTACCGAGCCTGTCTTACCTCTCAAAGTCTGATTCCATCTCTTGACATCTCACTATAGGACATGCTCAACGATGATGACTCTCACCAGGATCGTTTGGCACAATTTGAATTATTAGATGAATGCCATCTTAATGCTCTTGACCATATCCAAATCTACCAAAAATGTATCAAACGTGCCTATAATAAAAGTGTCCATGAGCGAACCTTTCAGGTTGGTGATTGTACGTACCCAAAATTGTATGTACTGCACCACCAGAAAGATGTTACAAATGCCCCAATGATGATACAGGTCTCTTCGCAAGGTGTTCGGGATCCAGAGAAGCTTTACGGATATGCGTTAACATCCCACATGCCCCGCTTAGCCCCCGCGTGCTTTGTTTTCCCTTTTTTCCTCTTTTCTTGGCTTTTTGGTCTTCAGTGACGAAACCGCCGCCCTGAAGGGCGGCGGTCTCGTGACCGCCGCCCGAACAGGGCGGCGGTCTCAGAACCGCCGCCGCCTGAAGCAGGGCGGCGGTCCTGTCTGCACATTCCCGAATGTTTCGACGATCGCGTCAAGCGTGAAAATTCAATTTTCACTCGCATTTCTCAACCACTAAAGCTTGTATTTATGTTTTGCCATTGACAATGTGATTTATCTTTGTTTAATGGTGGGAGAGTTCAATTTGAACTTGCCTTCTACTCATTGCAAATGCTATAAATATGTAGCTTGTTTACAAGTAAATGGTCTTGGTTCTTTGGTCTTGGTTCTTTGGTCAGGAGTCTTCATTCTTGAGCTTTAGTCTTGAATACTCGAGTCTAGATTTATTTTATGAATCATTTTATCTTTAGCATGGATTAGAATTTTGAGTATTTAGTTATGCCTCACTTCAGATACACCGACAACGATCCTGCTAGGAATCGTATAGGCCAAGCTCTGTTCTCTTGTGCCATCCCTCTCCTACTTGTACTTCGTTGTATTTCTCTGAAGCTGCTATTATTCATTGTTTGAGTACCTACTTGTTTATCATTTTGTTTTATCATTGCTACAACAACCCTACTAGGAATCGCATAGGCCAAGCCAGTTCACTTGCGCCATCCCTCTCCTACTTGTGCTTTGTGCCATTTTACTTCAAAGTAATTGTCATCCCAGTTCCTTCTCTTGCTGATGTTGCCATACTCCTACTCTTTTTACTGATTCATGTGAACATGCAAGAACGAAGAGATCACTCTGAGGGGACAAGCTACAACACAACTGGATTTGCCTCTGCTCAATAAACTCCAAGTTTAAATTGTCAAAGTTATTATCAAATAGAGTAGTGAATCATTTTATTTCAGTTAAAGCTCGCTTTCAATATTGCTTTGGGGAAGCTGTGGGGAATGATAGTTTCTGAGAAACTATGATTTGTTCCTCACTTCTGAGGTAGGATTGAAGGTTTTCAATTAAGTTAATTAGCTGTCTTTTATTTAGATTCACACATCTGCACAGGTGAATAACCACACCGGTTATCTCACTTGTTTAGTTTTAGTATAAAAGTAGTTTAATTGTTGCTTGTAATTATAATGTTTCAATCATATATTTTGTTTAGATTAGTTTCCCTTTCAGTAGTAGTATAAATTGTTATTTTCAGTTTAAGTTAATTTGGAGATTCCATAACTAGATTAAACGCTTAAATTCTAGTTAGGAGGGTAAATCACTAGGGAATTTATGCTACCCGCTCATAGCCTCTAAATCTCCCCTTTTTCAGTTTAGCTACCAGGAGATCAAACTACCAGATCTTAGTCACTGATCCTCCCATGGTTAGCCATAAGAAAGTTGCTTGCCGATTCTCATCCTCGCTTGTAGCTTTTCTATCATAGAAAACTGACCATAATCCCGGCTGTGACTTCATCTAAGTCACCCGCATTTCAAACCACCGGCTGTCTCGGCACGACCTCGGGAGGTCGGGTACGGGGAAGGTCACTTGTCGATTATCATCCTCGCATGTCACTTTCCCATCGTACATGTGACCTTGTCCTAAAGGAAAAAACATGTAACCAAAAAGGAGAAAAGTAAATGGGGCAAATTTAATCCTAATTGGCTTAGACCCTATATCATTACCCATGCCTATGGATCAAGTGCTTATTGTTTGTCTTCACTTGAGGGTAAACCCAAACTGAGCCTCTCAACGCCTTACATCTTTGACCATTTTATTGTTGACATCAAGTCCTATATCACTTTCTGTCAATTGATCGCTCATCCCTTGAGCGTCATTCATCTTCCATGTTACCCATTTTTGAGGATCCACGACTAAACAAGAATCATGTGATTACCCATCACCTTTCAGCCCTATCTTCAATATGAGTACCATGACTCTACTCATGGTAGGATTCTCATGGATACTTTTTGTCTTTTAAAAATATGGAATCCCATGGTCGTTCATCACTCGAAACTACCTCTTTCATAGTTAACCTTTGTGTGCTATGGTTTTTTCTTCTAAATAAGAACACAATGGGATTTAACTCCTTGAGTCAAACTTCCCACAAAAGATGACTCCCTCAAAAAGGGACATCTCTTCTCTCTATCTAGCTGCTATAAATAGACTACTCCCTTGAAGGAAAAATATATAAAGTAATTGCCAAAATATAATAAATGTTCCGAAGCTTCCCACATCGATCAAACTCACGAATAACTCAAGGAGAAAATCTACTCATCCCACATAGACTTCCTGCATCGATCAACTTCATGAAGACCTCAAGGAGAAAATATACTCATCCCATATAGACTTCCCACATCGATCAATCTATCTAAACAAAAACAACAGTAAAAGCCAAAAAATAAAAAGATTAACTTTTTTGTCATGGACTTGCCTATGTTTGGTCATGGGTTTCTTACTAAGTCAACATGCTGTCATACACTAGGTTACGCTAAACCATCCACTTTCACCTCATCTTATTTTTTGCCCTAGTTTTCTCTCCACTCAAGGGACTTGCCACAAATGTGACATTTCATAATCATGTGACTTTCTTCACCTTTAGAATAGTCTATTATGCAACACCTTTAGGGTCTTACATTCATAAGCCCATCTTGGGTATGGTAGACTCATTAAGGTTCTTATCAATTAAGTGTCTCTTTTACCACCTCTTACCATTCGCCTTCCTCATTACTTATTGATTATCCTATATATGAACCGATCATTGACACATAAATTTGAAAAGATTCAACCATGCCTATGACCTAACTCAATCATGCCTAAAATTCACCATACCACCCCTAATTCATCATATTCTTCCCTAGCTTATGGGAGAACTACATCATCCTGAGGCCCCTTTTTCTTTGGGGCTATGTAGGCAACACTTCGAGGGCATGGGGCCCTTGAAGGTTAGCTTGACACTCTTCACCCTAACCTATTTCCCCTTCATTTCCCTATTCACATCCTACCTTAGTTCGTTTCCATTTTATATCAACAATTGGAAATTAAACCAAACAAACAACAATTGATAAACATTTTTACCACATCATCACATCATTCATTTATCATTTTCACATTTCCACTATAGAAAATATTTGGAAACTTAAAACATAACACGCATATACATCATCATTTATTTCCCATGTTACCAATGACTTGGACATTAAAATCAAAATTATAACTTGAATCCATCATGCCTATGACCTGACTCCATCATGCCTATGATCTGACTCCATCATGCCAAACTGACCTAAACCCAAATCATCGGCACCTAAAATGACCTAGACTCAACCATGCCTACAAGACCTCGACTCAATCACACGTAATTCACCTAGTTTCCATCACATACACAAATAATAATGGAAATTAAAACAAGTACACCATCCATACTATAAATATCATCATCTATATAAATGAGAAATTCTGTATACATACATATGTACACAAATAAAAATATCTCAAATCACTCAGATACATCCTCACCATCTTCGGCATGCAGGCCGGTATATGATCAAAAATCTCAAAACTCTCATATACAACCTCACTCTCTTCGGCATGCAAGCTGATATATACCAAAAATACACAAAAAATGGAAGTATACATAACTATCAGGCATCCCCCATCGATATCCTCCATGCTTGTCTCACCTATCTCCTCCTCCTCCTCTACTCCCATGCAGCATCCTACTAGCATCTCACCACCCTCCATGGGCCTCAACCTGACCTCTACTGGTACCTCACCTGGAGTTGGCCTCCGTGAACTACGGCCTTACCCCGACCTTGTCTCGGGACTCACCTCCCCAGTACTCTCCACACTATGAGTGTGAAACATGGTCCTCTCACTTGAGGCCTGTTGTGCTCTATACTCTATATAGGTAGGGATATCTATCCTTGCAACCATCAGGTGATCCTGATAATATCTCACCTCACCTAGGGCATCCTGAACTTGAACTTGGCCATAGTACTGTGCTCGCTATGGTGCCATTGGCCTCGGATCCTATACCTATACTATGGGACCCTATCCCCGAGCTCGTGTAGGTGCTCGTGCACTGTACCTAGGCTTAAAGGGCCACTTGTTTGTGCTTGTGTATTGGACAACCTGGCCCTACAAACCTACTACTTGTGCTCAGTATGGTGGGTACTTGTACCCCATCTCCATCCCCACCCTGTGCGTGTACCTATCCTTGTACTGACCTAGGCTTGAAGGGCTACTACCATGTGCCATGCTGTAGTGTGGCACACTGTGCCTCGACCTGTCGCCTACCGTTGCACTATCCCTAACTGTATCACCGGGGTAGTCACATACCCCTGTAGGGCATCCCTCTAAACTATGATAGTAGCTAAGTCAGGCTGCATTGGCCTCCATGGTATTGCCGTAGTTGTCTTGCTACCCACCACCGCTCTGTACCTATCTGTAACCCCGACATCATCAATCCAATGGTCTACCACCTACTCCTCCTACCCTGTAGGCACCATTAGCTATGGTAGAGGCATATGCCTCTCCATGTCATCCCTCCTGTACTGTGGAAATGGTGGAGGTACATCCTGCGGCAACCCAAACTACTGTTTGACCCTGTCAACATGTATCATCTTGTGCTCTCCTGCATCACACCCTCTATCCATCAAAGCAACTGTAGCTCATGTAGCTCCTTGGCCATCTTCCTATATGATGGGAAGCCCACATACAACCTCCAAATGATGTCCACACCGAGAAAACCCCTCTAATGCATGCCTATAATATGCTACATCGTGTGTAGCCTTGGAAGATCGGTGTTGTCCAACAAGTAGGTACCCATCACCTCAGAGCCCACTCGAACCAAGCCCCTCGAATGCATCAGGTTGGGGCATGCCCACTGGACGCACACACATGATGTGCTCATATGCCCAACAATGTAGGAGGAACATACAACACAAGTTGAACCTTCGTAGCCTCCCATAGGCCCATAACTCTTTGTATAGCTGCACCAAGAATGTTGGTGCCCATACAAACCGGGTCATATCCTCCATCATGTCATGAAGAACCCCCATCAATGCTCATGGGAATATCCCACCCTCCGCATCTGGCAGCACAAAAACAAACTGCCTCCATCATCAACACCACTAACCTCATCTCCTCTGGATGGGCCTGGATACATATCTCCATAACTCATGCTGGTGCTATGGAACCTCAACTCTACCAGCCCCTCACTGAACATTGTCAACATAAAATCCTCAAATGCCTATGAGGAAATGGAATACACCTACATCCCTACTATTGGCAGCCACAGGATCCTATAAACATCCTCTAAGGTGACAATCATCTCACTTGTCGGAAAATGAAATGTGTTGGTCACCGAATCCCATCTATCGATGAGGGTGACCATTAAAATCGGCTCTCATAATAAATGCCGGTAGTGTCTGACCCCAATCAGGTTGACCTCTACCACATGGCGCCACTCCTTAGCTATCATGCTCCCTTGTACCACTAATAACAAGGGTGGTACCCTATCTCACATCCGTAATTGGTCCCTCACCTGCATCCAACAAACCATAACATCATTAGACCTTGACCATACTCCGCTTCACCCTTGAACCCCAACCTATTCCCCAGACCCTACTCATGACCTATCTCCCCACCCCAACCCTGACAACTATCTTTCCCCCATCTCAATTTCAAACCCCTCGACTCATTCCTATTTATACCTCTTACCCATGCTATTATCCATCAACACCATCTTCTTATCTCATGGATTATCTCCCCCACCCACCCTATCTCATCTCCTAGCCTATTTTTCCTTAATTCGACCGACATCGATTCTTATTAATCAACACTGGACTCCCCAAACCGCATCGGTCACCTCCTTTGTGATTGATTTTGGCTAACTCCCACCAACATTGACCAACTCTTGACCAACATCGGTTCTTGTCATAACAAAAAATCTAGGAAACCCTACCCGTTTTCTCTAAAAATCCCATATTCTACCCTCCCTACCTACCCTTCCCTCCTCAAATATCCCCTCACCCCAACCCCACTCCTTACCCTACATCAAACTTCCCCATTCCTAATTCATCTATTTTCTTCCCCAATTTCAATTTAATTCCCCCAAAACCCATTTTACCCTAACTGGATTTCTATAAACAAATTTACCTACCACACATAGAAGGGGATTGAATCGACCTCATCATGACGCCATCTTCTTGGTGGCACGTCAGTTACTACACTGGTGGTCCACTCAATCCTTCTCTTGCCTCTTCCATCACCGAATTCCCTCCTCACCTCCACCCAATCAAATTGATCACACCGATCTTGTGGACCCACCTATCGAATGACCGATCACCCACTCCTAGGCTAGCCAACTCAACTCTCTATCTTGCTCCATCACTTTCCATTTTTCCATCACTCCTTTGTCATTTTCTACTATTAGAAAATGGAAAATGATTTTGAAAAAGTGGAATTTTCCTTTTTAATCTTGATCTGCTCTGACCGATGTCAATCATATTGGTGCCCTAGCTAACCGTCATCGGTCAACATGTAACCGGTGTCGGTCATACTTCAAACTAGGTGCCCTTACCCTGCTCCCTTTTCACCTATCACCACTTGTGCTCACCCACTTTTTATCATTCTAGCCACCCATTGAAACATACCTACAAACCCAACCTACCCCTACATTTCCTTTCTTTGTCTTAGGAGTTGTTATTTTACCTATACCTTGGCCTTACCCGTGCCATGACTTGTTTTCCTGAACTTGACCTACTTGGTGTGACCATTGACCTTATGTACTCGTTATACCTTGCGATGTTGTTACCTATGTTGTTTTAGCCTAACAACCATACCTTTCCTATTGTTGTGTCGTTTATCCCGACCAAACCTTTGGTGTACTAGGAGCATACCTAAATGTTCCTACACTGACCTACATTGTGTTTCTTGACCATATCCTATACCTTGGATACCTGAATCACTTCACCCTTGTTTGGATAAACCTATTAACCTTGGACGATGTAGAGTTTGCAAGCTCTTCAACCTGGTACCGTGTTGCAATCTATACATGTGCATGTATTTGATTTCCATTACCCATGACCCAATTTTGACCATGACCTACTACCCATTACCCAAGTTGACCGTCACCTTTTCCCTAAATACTCAAACCTTTCCTTACCTATCTTCCCCACCTACACCTTTATCAAACCACTCACCAATTCCATCTTACACCTCATTAGTGCCCAGTTTGAGGGGGATCACCTTCACCCACACATGGGGCATTCACTTCTGTTTTTTTCAACGTCGCTTACCAATACAAGCTACATAACAAAAAGGGGAAAAATGTAGACACCAAAATTGGGTCACACTCCCCTTGGTCCCCTTTCGAATAACCAACTTAAACACATTCACCTAACCATGACCCTTATACCCCACATTAATATTAATTTAATTATTTACAATTAAATTAATACTCATCCTCACTTCATTCATTATTTAATTACCTCAATTAAAACCAATTTCCACCTCACCCCACCACCTCACCTAGACACCTCACCATAGACCTATTCATAACATGCTTCCATAACTAACTAAGACTTAGCCCTACTTACCTTAATGAACTAAGACTTAGTACAACCCTAAAAGCACATGCCTATTCTCCCTCTAACCACTTTCCCGCGTATCTAAGTGCAACGTTTCATTTAGACCTAGAAAAAATGAGAAAAAGATGGGAGAGGATAGCCAAGATATGCTATTTTAGGCAACCTAGGATATCCCACCTTAACCGACATCATCAACCCGAAACCAACACCGGTAACCCTAAACCATCATCAGTTACCATATAACCATTATGGAAACCTTGTTTGGAGGTTAGACACATTCTCAAGTTTTAGAGCAAAGGAGATTTTCATGCAAGCAAGAACCAGAGCTCTTTCACACATCCAAGTAGCCATAACCAACACAACCATTGATCAGGAGGTTTTTGCATTCACAAGAGCACTCTGGGAAGCACTGCCACAACACTGGTTGCCATTTCATTGATCAGCCATCACCACCACCTAACCATTAAACCTGCACAATAGTAAGTGTGTCTCTAACCTGCACCACTTCATTTCCATTTAGTTTATAAAGTTCTTCACCTTTGTTTATCAATCATCAACTATATTTTCACCCTACCACTATTGCCTTCTTGTGAACCCAACCATTCCCATCGCTCCTACCCCTTTTAATCACCTCTGTCTACCCCTGAGCACCTTTGAATATTCCCAACATCCCCCTAGATAAAACCAACTCCTCACCATCATTGATCCTGTCTCAGAAAAATCCCCAAAACCACGAACTACTGAGTTATTACCAGCCCATGAGCAAGAACCGTAAATGCTGTCCTTACTAAACCATCATTGGTCATACCAGACCAATGTTAGTCTCTGTATTTTGTAGTCTTGCTAATACAAAATCCCAATAACCATTTTTAAGTGATTCAAGTGACCCGAATTTGACCACGACTGCTCTAGTACCTTAGTTGTTTATGTTATTTCCAGATCTGATCATAGCCTAGCCTGTTATGTTATATTTTCTTATTATATTTGGATGAGATACCTAAATCATATCAACTATAATAGGATTCTATTTAATTAAGTTGTTTCTTGCATTAAATTATATTAAAATAGTGGGTTGATTGCCATTGAGGAAGTATCACACTTCCTGAATCGAGCACATGCTAGGCAACCCACTGACATATATTATTTAATCCTCCTTTTGTGGTCTTGTTGTGTATTTCAGGTAGTTCCTCCTATCCAAAAGGAAGCTCTCAAAATCAACATTGGTTTCAAGAATTCAGAATGTGCACAACAAATTCCAATCGACCATCACTACATGTATTCCTCCTTGCCCACATCCTTATCTCTTTCATCAAAAACTTAAAGAAAACAAAGTGAAACATGAAGATTCCAGTGAAATTTTGAGCATATATTCCTCTCCCAAGTGATTTAATGCTAAAAAATAGAAGTTGAAAAGGTGTCTCTCGATTATTAACGACAACAATTTCAAATTTCATGCCATAAATCCTTCTTCTACAATTTGCCATTGATCTAGAAAGCATGTGAAGCGGAAATTTTACAGAGAGCATCAAGAGAGAAAACCCAGAACAAAAACAAATATTTTTGCCAAATAAAGAGGGGAAGACCATATTATAAAAATAGTAAGTGCCACTAGTTCACACTTACTATTTTTAGTAAATTTCCAAAAATAGTAAAAACCTTCAAAGAAGCAAATATTGAAAATCATCGAAATGGAAAACTAGGGCACACAGTAGAAAACTAAAAAGTAAAAAAAAAAAAGCCAAAAAAAACGTTCTAAAGATAGAAAGTGCTTAAAATTGTCCATAAAACATATGTGGAAATTTTATAAACATGATGAGAACTCCTCAGTGCTGATATCAAGGCAAAAAGGTAACCTTTCCCGAAATGGAAACACTTGAAACCCAGGGTCTAAAAATAGAAAATTCTAGTTTCGGGTAAAAATGTTGCAAGAGACTCCATTTTTAGCTATTTCATTAATTTTTATTGTCTTTATATGGTTTCAAGATGGTTTCATATCTCAAACAAGTCATTTCATCCTTCACAGAGGTCTTGAGGCATCAAATTTACGTCCGGAGCAAGATGAAACACCGCATGGCGCAACAGGTAAAACCCAGGGACATTATACAATTTGATAAACATTAAAAAGGGGTCAAAATCCCCAGAGGTCATCATTTTTAAACCTTTATTTAGGTTGAGAGCATCTACTCCCCCCTTGGTGAGTTGGTTTAAAACAAGCTAAGTTAGTGAGCTCAAAGAGCCGGAAGAGTTGATTAAACAAACCAAGGAGAGTCGGTCAGATTAAGCTTCTCAAGAAAAGAAGAGGTGATTCATGGCAGCATATTTCTCTACACAAGCATCCATATACATCTTCTCAAGGGTTAGAGCTTCCCCACAATGATTAAGAGTTAACTCTACAACAAGCTTCGTAAGTACTCTAGTAGTCGACATTTTGACAAATCTCGAAGATCTGTTTCCTTGGGTTCAAGTAATGCTCAAAAGTGGGCCAAGAACAATGAAACTCATTTCCATTCCCACTATTGTAGAAATCTCTGGAATGTTGAAGTCCAAGTGAAGAAAGAAGGCCCGCATAACTTCTTGACTTTTTCTATGGCACCTAAGGTAACTAGTATGTTGAAGTTGCTAAGCCTAAGACTAATAAAACCATGGAGGAAATTACTCCATCAGACTATGATTTGACCCGCATCTCATTGGGTCAAGTTTCTCATGAGGTTAAAACTCGCTGTTCAAAGAATGCTCTTTCTGTATTCTTTCTTAGATCAAAGAATACAAACAAACCATCTTGTAATTGGAGGAACATGTAAGAGCTCTTAGTGCATACATTCAACCCTTATCGGTCTTGAATCAACACCTCCCCTTTTGATCAAATATATCCCTCCCTATCAGCATTATTGACTCCAAGGCAATCAAGAAAGAACACAAATAAATGATGTGGTGGAAAGCCAATGAAAAGTGGATTGAGGAATTCATTGATTAGGGCAAGGCATTGTGTCCGAGCTCATTTCCCGATCATGTATGCTTGTGAAACATCATCTGAAGTAAAAATATGGAGGATTTTGTAAAGGAGGTCAATCATTTGGAAGAGATACTCCCACTGGTGTTTGAAATGAGTTATTTCAACTCTCACACCCTCGTAAGTAAGGAATTGTTTACATTAACTATCAAGGACTTGTCTCAAGTTTGGTTCCGCATCATGGATGCAAGGTATGCAATGCTCAAGAATGCTATATCTGAATTGGAGTCCAGTGGACATTAGGTTTTCAAATTCTTGAATGAGGTCTACGATTGTACTCAAAAATTTGAGTTCCCTCCACTCATTAAGAACTCATCGCGAGGAGCTCATCATTGCATTCTAAGAGATGGTCAATGATGGGTGTCGTCATTCCCTTCATTTAATCAACTTCTTGTTGATGTCATATCAAACCAGGGGTGTGTCTAAAGCTATATGCAACAAGAGTAATTTTAACCAATCTAGTAGTTGATTGTAGTTATTTTTGTATTTTCTAGGGGATCTCTTTAATGTCTTAAGGACTTCTTGGTAAAACCTTATTTAAATCAAACTATGAAAACTTGTTGAAAGTAAACACACTGAAATCTTTTCCAAAAGGAAACACACTATGTAGAATGGAAACACACTTGTTGTTGGAAAATAAACACACTTGCTTTTGGAAAATAAACACACTCAATTTAGAATGCTGGAAAACAATTGCAAGAAATATAAGAATCTATCTAAACACTTGCAGGAACAAGTATACAACAGAGTTTAACTGAAAGAATTAAAACAATACAAAATTAACAAATCTAAGCTATTTGCTGAAGAAATATAAATACCAAATAAATGAATATCCTGGTCCTTGGGGGAGTGGGCCCTTGCTCCTCCTCAAATCAGGATTTAAAAACTTATAATTATCTCAAATAGGAATGGCTATTTTATTGATAAAACATTCGAAATTACAAACGTACTGGATCTGAGTACTTAGTCTATTTCTCTTCTCTGTTCTATTTCTATCTCATTCTCTATCTTCTATTTCTATATATCCTATCTATCTACTGTAGGTCTACTTTTATATACATTTTACAATCACAGCTATCTCAATGATTCTGATGAAATCAAATCATGCCCGTAATGGATGCTTTGAGTCGATTAAGGTCGATCGATAGCTATAGGATAACTCTCCCTGATCCGCATTCGAAATCTTCTCGTCCTTCCCGATTGAAAGGGGTGTAGATGAAAAATCTCTAGATGTGTTAAAATAGATAACTTCCATTGGTTCCAAAACTTGAGAGAAGTTCCGAACTATAGTAATTTGTTAAGGATTAAAACTATGAGAGTTCCGAGCTATCCCCAAGAGTTCGGAACTAAGTCCGAAAGTTCCAGAACTAGATGATGACTATGTGATGGAGTTCCAGAACTAGCTTGGAAGTTCTAGAACTAAGCTGTGTAGGAAAAGATGTTGCTGAAAACAAACTGAACACTTCCTACTTCATTTCCTTGACTAATTTAGACCTGCTTTATTACAAAACTGAATTCAAACACACACTTGTTAGGAATTCTAGAGCTTTTAACATTAGAATCACAATCAATCAAAAGACAGACAATTACATCCTAACTCATATCAGATCAACTAAAATTCACACAATGCAATCAAACTTAATCAAAAGGAGAGTAAGATGAGATCATATATTATACATTAATTGGACATATTCTGGCCTCATCATCAAGAAGGAGGTAGGTGTCTCTCTTTCCTTTAATAAAGATAATTTAGAGTCCCTAGCTAGTATTAGAAGTTACATTTCTGCAATTACAATGGATCATAAAGAATGGATTCAATGTGAAAGGATTTGTGGTGTCCCCAAGACATGGACCAAGGTGTTGGGCTGCATTTACATTCCAGGGAAGATAAGTTGATAAATTTGTGATAACTCAATTCAATAAAGAATTCAAGGAAAAGGAACCCACTCCAGAGATCCACCATCAGGAGGCATGATTCAGTAAATTTATTCATCACAGGAGCCTCTTCATCGGATGTGAAAACATCTCCTTCCTTCTCTCTTTCTCCCTCTTCTTTCTCTCCCCTTTCTAATTCTTCATTGGGCATAATCATTGTATTTTGTCTCATTCACTTAAGTGACTTTATAAAGTAACATTGTAAAAGTCCCTTTAATTTATAAAAGGAAACTTATTTCTCACTTCCTAGGAAGGTGAAAAGTCACGAGTTGAATGAGACAATGAAGAGTCATGTGGGGGTAGGCAAAGAGTCAATTCACATTGCTATAAATTGGGATGGCTTCTCCATTCCAAAGGATCAATGCACAAGAAATAAGAGCTACATTTCTTCTACATGCTTTCTTCTTTTCCCTTGCATTGTACAACTTGTGTAAATGTCAATCAAGGAAGGAGTTTCTGCCTTTCAAGATGCATGAATGTGTGCAACTTTGTGTGCATGGTTTCCTCTCATCATTGATGTTATAAGCATAGTTGTTATAAACATCTTATTTTTCTTCCACTTCTCTCTTTTATGCACTTTGCAAGCATAGTGATCATGTATGGTGTTGGAGAGGAAATTTGCTTCCTCGATAGATGAATCCAAAAATATGTGTTTTAATTCATTGGTCCCGCTAGCTTCATTGTTGCTTTCATCTATATTGAATGTTTAAAATACTTTGATTACTAGGTGTGAACTCTGCAATTGGCCTACTCATGAAAATAACTTTCCTTTCCTAATTTCTCTCTTTTTCCACTCATTACTTGTGATTTCCTCCCTTGTACCCCATACTGAGCACTTTGCTTTACTGGTTCATTAGAGTACCATGACGTACCCAAAATTGTAGGGTACTTGCCGTCGAACAACGTAACACGTACCCCAATGATGATACAAGTCTCCTCGCAAGGTGTTCGGGATCCGAAAAAGCTCTCCAAGTGTGCGTTAACATCCCACATGCCCCACTTAGCCCCTACGTGCTTTTTTTTTCTCTTTTTCCCTCTTTTCTTGGCCTTTTTCTCTTCAGTTATGAAACCGCCACCCTGCCTGGGTGGCGGTCTCGTGACCGCCACCCTAAGCAGGGCGGCGGTCCTGTAACCGCCGCCCTGCTCAGGGCGGTGGTCCTTTACGTGTTTTCTAGAATGCTCTTTTAACATGACTCACATAAATTTCAACGTTTACCAGCTTTTTTCACCGCCATAAGCTTGCATTAATGATTTTGGTTCCCTGGAATAGTGTTTTGCCATTGTTTATAGTTTAAGAGTTCAATTTGGTTTTTACCTTGGGTAAATGCAAATGCTATAAATAGTTGGCTTGTGCTCAAGCAAATGGCCCCTCAAATTTTCCTCTGAATTTCTCTTTGCAATAGATTAGTCTTTCATTTTTGCTTAGAATTCTTAGTTTCATTCATTGCATGCCTAGTTAGTATTGTTTTGTTGTTAGGAAGCCACATATCCATCTTGTGCAGGTGTTGTTGATATTTCATCCAATCCATTGGAGTAGAATATCTTGTTTTCAATAGGAAGCCATTAAAGTTGTAGGTTTTGTTCTTCAAGCAGAATAGTTTCAGGTTCTAGACATTTTATGTTGCATGACTCGCAATAAATCCCACTAGGAATTGCATAAGCCAAGCTCTGTACTATCCCTCCCTCCTACTCATATTGTATTCAGTCTATATCCTAAGCTACCTTTGTGCCAATATCTATTTATGTTGATGCTAGCATTACATGCTTTTCTGGATCTACGTGAACACGAAGGAACGAGGAGATCACACTAAGGGGAAAAAATCACACACACCATCAAATTCGCCACTGTTATGCAGAATCCAGGTTCTAGCTTTCAAAGTTCTAAATTAGAAGCATATCAAATAGAGTAGCCAATCACTTTATTTCAGTCAATTTTACTTTCGATATTACCAGGGAAGCTGTGGGGATTGATAGTTTCTGAGAGACTATGATTCATTCCTCACTTCTGAGGTAGGGTCGAGAGTCTTGCAAATAGACTAGATCAAGTATTTCATTATTTAGAATAGGTTCACAGTTACACAGACAAATAGCTATACTCGGTTATTTTGTTTGTTTTAATTTGTTATTTTAGCTGTCAATTCTAGATATATTAAATAGTTACTCTTTTAAATTTGTTCGAATAGTTCATCAGAAAATACAAAAATAGAGAAATCATATATGCTATAGATATACTTAACGTAGTTAAATTTCACTTTGCTATAGTTAAATTTACATTGTTGCTTTTGTATGACAATCACGGGACCTAGGGAGCCCAGAGAATACGTATTCAAGCCAATCATGCCCCAACCCAATCTCATCACAACAATAATTGATATAGATCAAAATCTCAGGATCCAAGTCTTCCGAACAACGGTAAACTTACAACAAATTGATTCCCAGTTAAGCGGGTTAAACATAGAAGATGACAAAGCGCATACGTTTTGGTCGAATCAACCAAACTACAGATTACCCTAGATTCATATCTGCATGACTGTAGAAGGGTTTGAAAGAGAGTGGACATTTGGTTGTGATCCTTTGGTTCCACAGCCAGACGCAGGAGACACTCTCACAGATATAGATACCAGCTTAAGAATTCAGGTTGCACGAATGCCTGTAAGATATTCTGAGAAGATCACATAGTTATTGATTCTAAATATAGAAGCTGAGAAAGCATACGATTACTGATACTAGGGATTAGGGACTAATTCGCACATGACCATAGCAGTCCACAACAAATACGAATCTACGGTTGTGACCCACAAATCCCACAGCCCAACGAATCCATAGGTGAATCAGACATAGACGCTGGCCTATGTACACTAGTATTCCGGTCTACTCCACTTCCACCTATCATCATCGAAAAATTATCCTTATTAGATGTAGCAGCTAACAAAGCTAGGGAATTTTGGACTAGGCCAGAGAATCACCCATAGAGTCAATTATATTTACCATCCACCCTATGACCTTATCTGGAGATATACACGAAACTATCCCAGGACATTTTCCATGTATTCCACAACCCATAGATCGAATAATGCCATAGCTCAATATTGATTGGAGCCTTCGAGCAGTCATCCTTGCTGATCGATCTATCACACCAGTTCAGTTAGAAGGGCCTTCTTTGCCTTAGACTCACAATTTCCACTAGTGTGTGTCAAAGACATTAGATTGCCTAACTAGTTTTTCTGCATCCCACTCATATTCAATCCCCACCGGTTGTCTTGGCATGACCTCGGGAGGTCGGGTGCGAGGAAGAGTTGCTTGTAGATTCCCACGCTCACTTGTCACTTTTCCATCGTACAAAATTGGTGAACCCGACGTGAAAGTTCCTACTTTCTAAATCTGGAATCTTATTCTTACTTGTGTTGTCAAATTGTTTTACTTTTGTCTTCTCCGTCTCATCGGCCTTCACATCAGCTTCACCAACAAAATTGGTGAACCCAACGTGAAATTTCTACTTTCTGCTCTGGAGTAAGATTTCTACTAGTTCTTTTAAATTAAACAACTCTTTCATATTTACTACCTCATTAGCTTTCACCATCACCTTTGCTTCCTTCCCATTATTCTGCGGGTATTCATATACCCCCGAATATGTCGAGGATTCGATGCATATATGCGAGACCCTCTTGGGTCTTGAGGCATACTACGCCCAACAGAATAGACAATCATCACCCTCGCTCTCAGTATGGGGTGATAACTACTCAACTAACTAGTTGTCAACACAAACTCCAAGGATCAGATATACCTCATCCCTCTAAACAGAGGAGTTGGATCAGTTCGCTCAAACACGAAAATAGAGCCTTCAGGCTCGAACAATATGACGCTCACAGGAGAATCAAGTTCGTCTCCTCAGGTACTACTTAGACCACAAATTAGTAGACAATCAGACTCATACCTAGGTTTAGATGATGAACATTTGGTACGTTATGCCAGGAATGAACAACATTCTCGAAGTATGTACCCACCTATAGGAGGTTTACAAACACAACCCGAGGTCTTTTTTCGAGAAAATACCTCTATGCCACTGCATATAGAAAATGCCCTCGGAGAAACTTGGCAGGGCAAATGATCAGTTCATAGCAGGATATCACATGCCTATACAACATCAGGATATACAACAAACGCCACCAAGGCAAAATATCATGACTTCACCAAATGAAGTCATTTCAACTCTAGTAGAAAAGGTTAGGGGGTTAGAACTTGCCCAAGCAAGTCAAAATTCTCAATTCATGCAGGCAGGAAGTTCCAATCCTCCACACCATCCTAGCCAAGTAGACCTCCTCACAGGAGTAGGCACGTTAGGCATGACTCCTCAGTATTCACAACAAACCCCAACTAGACCCACCATCCCTAACACCGCTCCTCCCGGTCTAGTACAAAGTAATCCATTCTTGGACAATACCCCTTCATACTTAAACATGTACTCCAAATCACCACAAGGGGATATGTTCTCCTCTCTTGACATGGTTCCTCAAACACAGGGGTTTCCTTACACCTCCGCTACACACGTATGCTACACCATATCAATAACCCATTCCCCCTCCACTCCCTCAAGAGGCACCATCAATGGTCGAAACCTATGCGATAGGGACATATTCAGATTACTTGAAAGAGCCCTTAGATTTCACCATATGAAGCATCATGCTTCCAAGACATCTTCCCGATTTGCCCAAATATAAAGGTGAGGGAGATCCGAATGCACATATCAAGGCTTACGCAACAGCCATCTGAGAACTACTCCCATGGGATGGGGTTATTGCTAAAGTATTTCCCAAAACTCTGGAAGGTATTGCTCTTGATTGGTATTATAGAATACCTGAGGCTTCCATCCATTCGTTCAAGTAACTCATTTCAGAGTTCATCAAGGCATTTGACATGAATAAACTATTAAGAACAAGAATTAGGGAATTCTTACACATCAAGCAAGAACACAATGAATCTGTCGCCCATTTCATCCAGAGGTGGCGTACAGTTCTTTATTCTTTGGCAAGTGCTCCAAACATGGATCAGATGGAACTATGTGATTTATTCCTTCATTCTCTTAGCAAAGAAGTGAAGGAAGAAGTCCAGAAGTTCCCACTAAGAACTTACAATGAAGTACTTGAGAGCACTCTCCGAATAGATCAAGCGGCAATTGATAGTGGTCGCAAAACATATGGAGCAAATGGGAGGTTAATCACCTCCAACCAGAACACTACAACTTATCCTACTACCACAAATGTCAATCAAGGACCTAAAATCCTTAATAAAAATCATGTGGTGTAACAACGGATGGAGTAACCGACCAGCCTAAGAAGGTAAATGTTGTCAATACTCCATCACAAATAAACAACCAATGAAACAACAACTTTACCCCGACAATCAATGCAGTGGATTTTAATCATCCACAACAACAACAACAATGACGACTGGCAAAACCTTACACAGGGTTCAAGCCAAAACTCAACTGGTTATCAAAATCAATCAAAATAAAAAACAACAAATGTAAAACTTTAATAGGCAACGGTTTGATCAAAGTTTTGGGCCACAATACGCACCAAACCAACAAACTAGGAATTACAATCCTAATTCATATTTTGGTTTCCACAAAATTCAGGGCCACGACACTAGAACATGCCGTGACTACAATAAATTCATGCAACGCTTGCTAGAAGAACAAAGACAACTTTTCATAGATATGTTTTTGGCAGATCCTATGTCACCAGCATCAAATACTTTTACAGGGGTGGTTTCCCCTCAAAATGCACCCCTC
This sequence comes from Taxus wallichiana var. yunnanensis, assembly GCA_018340775.1. NCBI lineage: Eukaryota > Viridiplantae > Streptophyta > Pinopsida > Cupressales > Taxaceae > Taxus > Taxus wallichiana. The sequence goes on from CM031234.1 coordinate 548,024,849, forward strand.
AAGATCTTTAATGATCCGCTCCCAAATCACAACAATAACAAGTTAAATCCAAGTGGGACAAACAAGAGTGTAATGATAGGAAACAATGATCATGAAGCCTCGACTTCACTAAATCCATCAGTTGCGCCACAATCAGGAAGTCAGCCACGACCCAAGATAGTCAGTTTAGTAGAGTTAGATGCCGAAAACCCATCGAGTCAGTAATAAGGACATGATATTATTTCTCTCGGCCAAGTCCAAGTCACCCACTAGAAACAAATAACATCCAACAAATAGTAGCAAAACCCAGGGTGCTTATGATTTAATTAATGATCTAACAAAAACCTTCTCTCACATCTCCTTTTTGGATTTGTTGAAGAACTCCCCTGCTCACAGGGTTGCTCTCTTAGAAGCATTGGGTTTAGGTCATCTAATTAGCATCACTCCACCTCCCGAAACACAAGTAAACCATATAGACTTTGATATCCATCCTCCGGGGCAGCCGGATAGGGATGTCGAATTCATATTCAAAATAAACAAAATGCCAACAGATGCTGAGATCGCACGCCGAGGTGATCTAGCCTTACACTTACAAGTGTGGGTTTATAACAATTATGTGAAACGTGAAATGGTTGACGATGGGGCAGCAGTTAATATAGTCCCCTTCTCTTTCCTTCAAAAGCTAGGGTATGGAGAAACAAATTGTTCCACAACTCGAAACACACTAAGAGGCTATGATAGCCTTAAATCCACCTCGATTGGAACTATAATATTACCAGTCACCTTAGGACCCAAAACCATCCTGACTAAGTTTTATATTATAGATCGGGAAACTAACTATAATATGATCCTCGGCCGACCATGGATACACCGTATGAAGGCAATCCCTTCTACGCTATTTCAAGAAGTAAGGTTTTTACACTTAGGAAAGATATTCATAGCCAAAGGTGATCCAAAACCATTCGATGTACACCTAGCTGACTTAAAGAAAAGACCAGGCGTGCACTCGGAGTTTGAACTCCCAACAAACCAACTTAATAAACCTACCGACGCGAAACCAGAAGAAAAGTTGGTACCTACGATAGATCTTGAAACTATGAGCCTAGCCAAGAAACCCCACCCCCAAAGATGAGGCTAACACTATAGAAATAGTATCATTAGGAACTACTACAAAAATTGTTGAATTATTAGAACAGGATCTACCAATGTTCCTACCATTTGATTCTGTAGGCATGGGATATTCCCTAGGTGTTGGTTCTCTTCCAGCAGAGGATCTTTGCATGGTAGAGGTAGAAGATGTTAACAAAACAAATATCCCAACATCCATACTCCCAGCTAAATATTGGACTCTCCATTTTGATGGAGCTAGATGTCGTTATGGAGCTGGGGCAGGTATAATCCTTACTTCTCTCGAGGGAAAATTCCTACCATTTTCCTTCAAACTAAATTTCGAATGCACAAACAACGGCATTGAGTATGAAGCCCTCCTCCTTGGCCTCATCTTAGCTAAGAGAATCGGTGTTGATAACATCAGAGTGTTAGGAGACTCACAATTGGTAGCAAACCAAGTCTCTGAGATATATGAAACCAAAGCCGAGAACTTACAACTTTACAAAACAGTTGTATTAGATTTAAGCAAGGAGTTTGACTTCATATCAATTGAAGCAATCCCGTGAGAAAAAAATCTTCTCGCTGATTCAATAGCAACCTCAGCGTCACGCTTTACTCCAAACAGTAAGTTGGAGGATACCCGTTTCATGGTATCCCTTCGTACTGAACCATTGGTGAAAGCAATGTCAAGCCCTCTTTTAACAAACAAAGATGAGGACAAATCTACTATCCTAAAACACATTGATAGTGATACAACCACTCTTGATTACTTAAACACCTATGCAGCGTTACATCTCTCCCATCACGTGATAGATTTGTCCTTAATCCCACATTCGTCTTCCTACTTCGGGAATCCTATGATGGAGCTTCCCCCACAAAAGGAACTTAGCATATACTCAGTCGAGAATGGAGATGATTTAGATTTACCTCCAGCCCCGCCTGAGTTTGAAGAAGGTAACACCTCTTTGATCGAAGAAACAATTGATGTTAACATCGGAACAGAGGATGAACCAAAGATCTTAAAACTAGGATCCTCGTTAACCCCAGAAGAAGTAGAAATACACACTCGAATCCTCAAGGAACATCAGAAGGCTTTCACATTTAGTTATAAAGAAATGACAGGAGTTACACCACACATTGTGGTACATAACCTCGTCACTAAATCAGATGCAAAGCCGATTAAACAAAATTCGAGACCAATGAAACCTAAGGTAGCTCTCATGGTGAAAGAAGAAGTAATAAAGATCCTCCAAGTAGGATTCATCAAACCAGTCGATTACTCTCAATGGGTATCTAATATTGTTCCCGTTCTCAAAAAGAATGGGAAGATACGCATTTGCATAGATTTCCGAGACATTAACAAAGTGTGTCCTAAAGATGACTTCCCGTTGCCATCCATTGATGTCATTGTTGATGCAACAACTGGATTTAAGCTTTTGTCTCTCATGGATGGATTCTCGGGATACAATCAAATCAGAATATCTAAACAAGATCAAGCTAAAACCACGTTTATAACTCCTTGGGGAACTTATTGCTATGTTGTTATGCCATTTGGTCTCAAGAACGCTGGTGCTACATACCAACGGGCTATGACATATATATTTCATGATCTTATTCACAAAATTGTGGAATCCTACGTAGATGACTTGTTGGCTAAGGCCAAGAAGTGTTGTGACCATCCGGAAGTACTTCACATCATTCTTTCACGTCTGATAGAATACGAGTCACGCTAAATCCAGAAAAATGTGTCTTTGGTGTGACAGGAGGGAAGCTCCTAGGTTACATTATATCATCACGCGGGATCGATGTTGACCCAACCAAAATTTGGGCTGTCCTCGAAATGGTCCCACCTTCGGATGAATCTGGATTAGGTCATTTCTCGAAAGCTTGGTGTAATCCAGAGATTCATCCCAGGACTTAAGTTTTGCCATTCATCCAATCAACAATCTACTCAAGAAAGATTATAGCATTGATTGGACCGAAGATTGCAATGAATATTTCGATGCAGTTAAGCATTTCTTGTTATCACCACCCACGTTAATGCCACCTAAGCCAGATCACCCGTTAATTTTGTATTCACGAGCTACCAATGTCTCGCTAGCCTGTATGTTGGCCCAGAGAGGATGATGACAAGAGGGAACGCATGATTTATTTCATTAGTCGAACATTGCTTGACTACGAAACACGTTATACACAAGCAAAACAAGAATGCCTTGCCATAGTCTTTGCAACCAAACGCTTAAGACATTATATGCTAAATCAAGAAACAAGGGTCATGGTAAAAATGGACCATTTACGAACTTTCCTCACGCAAGGGTCCTTGTCTAAGAAGGCTGGACATTTTATAACCTTAATGGGAGAATTCGAATTAACATTTGTAAATCAGAAGTCCGTTAAGGGACAAATCATCGTGGATTGGTTAGCTGATAACCCATTAGACGGAGGTGATCTAGTAGACCTAGAATTTCCGGATGAATGCATATACTACATTGAAACCAGACCTCCTATCTCTGAGTGTCCTTGGTACACTGATATCATTAATTATATCATGGACCATACGTATCCAGAAGGTGCTACCCACCGCAACAAAGAAGGTGGTTACACATTATCGTAGCAAAATACATCATTATAGAGCAAGTCCTCTATCAAAAGGCGTTCGATGGAATGCTTCTAAGATGTGTCTACACAGAAGAATATAAGAAGATTCTCCATGAATCTCACAGTGGAATGTGTGGAGGCCACTTCGGTGGCCATGCCACCACTCGTAAAATACATCGAATGGGCTATTTCTGGCCCACTCTAGAACACGATGCAGTAGAGTTTGTACGCAAGTGTCATAAGTGTCAAGAATTCTCCCACGAGATTCACATGTCGGCACAAGCTCTACAACGAATCGCTACTCCATGGCCCTTTTCCACATGGGGCCTATATTTGATAGGGAAATTCTCTCCCTCGTCCACAGACAACCATAATTTTATAATCACGGCCACCAAATATTTTACCAAGTGGGTAGAGGCTATGCCTCTTACTACTGTACCAGGTTCTGTAATCGCTAAGTTCATTTTGAACCAAATCATTTGCAGGTATGGTGTCCCATAAATCATTATCTCAGATAATGGAACTTCTTTTAAGAATGACGAAGTTCACGAATTGTGCAATAAATTTAAAATAAGCCATCATACGGCTTCATTATATTACCCTCAAGCCAATGGACAGGCTGAGGCGACAAACAAAACATTAAAATCCATTCTCCTTAAAACGGTGAAAGAAAACAAATGAGATTGGCATTTGAAGTTATATCCGGCCTTATGGGCCCACCGAACCTCAATAAGAACACCAACATGAGTGAATCCTTTCTCGCTAGTATTCGGGCGAAGTAGTTCTCCCACTTCGAGGTTGAAATACCCAATCTCTCGCATTTCATTACAAGGGATCCTAGATGAAGATGCTTATAGAGAAGCATGTCTTTTCCAACTAGAAACCCTAGATGAAGCTAGGTTAGATGTTGAATAAAGTGGCACGAGTCTATGCTTGATCGAATGTGCCGGCATATAACAAGAAAGTATATGAATGTGACATATATGAAGGTGATCTAGTTCTAAGGCTGATAACTGATTGACAAAAAAACCAGCGAAAGGAAGTTCGACCCAAATGGTTGGGCCCATACCGAGTCATGAAGAACTATGAAATGGTGCATATCTCCTATGTACGCTGGAAGGCGAGGAATTTGGTGAAACAACAATTCCCACACCTCAAATGATTCTACGCGTAAGCAGTTAGTGCTACTGCTACTTGTATAATTATATCTACATTGCATCTTCATATAGATTAGGATCATTTTGTCTGCTTGTTTCGTACAAAAATTGTGATCAAGGAATTTGTTCTCAAAGTAATTCATTATAAACTCATGATGTTGTTGGCATAAACACTCTAATCGTACTTCTCCATTTCCATGATATCATCAAACTATCTCGGAATCATTTCATCAAATAAAGCTAGATATGACAAGGTCTTAACGGTAACCATGCCAAGATCTGCGGGTTTATTCTCACTTTTGGTTTCTTCTTAGGATGGGTGTCTTGCCTATGGTATGTTCTAGAAGCTTCATCGTGTCACATCTATCCCGTATGTATATCTCTTTGGAAATAAGCACATACTGACATTTTACTCAAGTAAACAAGTCAAATATAGATCAAACAAAAAATTTTAAATTTACACATTTCCTTGCCCCACCAACCTTCGGTGATGAGCTTGTGTCTCTTACTAGTGACGTAGGGTTGGGAAAGGATGGAAATGCCCTTACTCGCCTATGCCTTGCCTATGGTGATAAACCCACGCTTCTTACTAGTATAATGGGGAAAAGTGTAGGGGGTCCTCTTAACAAACAAACGTTAAAAGGTCATAGACAAACAATTCAAATCTTGAAGTCTTGAGTAAAAAACAAATGAATCAGATGTTCAAAATTCCAAGAGAATTAAAAATCCTAAAAACCTAGATTTTGTCTACCATGTGGCCATCTACGGATCTAAGTCTAGATAAATTACAAAGCAAGTTGCATCCCAAAACTATGAATTCACTTGGGTGGAGTGGGCTTGTGGCATCCTAATTTGGTTCCGCTAAAGCTTTGTCTATCTTTCATCAAAATCATTTCAACACATTTCATAACTTGTGCCCTTTTTAGCTCTCGGTGATAAGCCCTCGCATCTTACTAGTTGTGTGGAGTTAGGAGTGGGGCAAGTCTATCTACTCATCATACCGGCTTATCTTCACCACTTTTCCAAAACAAATATGAAGTGTTCAAAATTGCTTACAGAAACTAAGATTCAAAATCACATTGTATCTACATTATCATATATCAGCATCATGAAATACAAAAAGAAAGTAAAACACTTGCATCATTTGTTCTCCATTGCATACATTTTAAAGAGCATACAAGCATAACATCATAATTTACATGAGGAAACTAGAAAGGAAACAAAGCCATAAATGCCAAGGGTTTGATCCAAAAAGAATATATATATATATAAATGATCAAAGTTTCTGTACAATGCCATCATGTGCCAAGCATGGTCAAAATGCTCAAAGATCCGGGATATACAAAAGAATATATCATACAAAATATAGGAGAGCCAAGTGGCTTCTCAATCCCTATGAGACCCCTCTGAAGGTGCACACCCACACCTAGGACTCTAGCTATGCCAGGTGAAATGAGTGCACAAAGGGCTCAAGATCCCGAGGGTAGCCACAGTCTCGCTACGAGAATGACTCCTCATCAGGCGCTCGGCTGTCCTATACCCCGCTAGCTCATGCGGAGAGTTGATACCATCTTGGCCACATGCCAAACTGGGGCAAAGATGTCAGTGTGTCTACCAGCTACTGAGGGCTCCCCAGCATCCACAGACAGCTCTGCACGGGTCCTCTCCATGGGGATCATCAGGGTATCGGTGCATACCCTGTACGAATCAAGTCTCGCCACTCATCGGCGGTCTCTACAAACAAAGGAGAAAACAAATTAGAAATAAACAAGAGATAAAACACAAGAGTAAACAAGAGGAGAGATAGTAACTAAAGCAATCCTAAATTAACAACAAATATTAAAAGGAGGGATGGTAACTTACTCGGATCACCAGGCCTCCAGGATGGATCTCTAGGGTCAGCACCTACCACAGATGCCACCGCTGACTGAGGTGCTGCTCCTATGACTGGAGCAACGTAGCACCCCACAATGGACTCATCCTCCTGCCATGGCCCTGGGAGAGTGGCTCCTCTAAAACCAGAGTCACCCTCTCTGCACTCTGCTCGGCCCTCTCTGCCTGCATGATATCCTGAGTATCATGCCACTCAGGATCAGTCTCCTCCTCTGTCTCTCCCCCTGTAAACTCCTCGGACTCGAGTCTATGTCAATGGGGTCATCATTGCTATGGGCAGGACCCATGGCAATCTGAAGCAAGGGTGCCTGAGGCACACCGCTCTCCCTCGGGCACGTACTACCCTCCTGGCCGCAATAGGAACGCCAGGAGTAACAACTGTCCAACCCTAGCCTCTAGGACCCCCTCTGGCCTCTCGAACTGACCTGTATACTGGCACTACTGGGGAAGCATGCCCATGTAAGGTAGGCCAAACTGCTGAGGAACTTGGCCAAAGGGGTGTATCTCCACTCGCCCCACTCTGTCAATAAGCTGCCCTGTGGTGGAGCAGGAGATCAAAGTAAGAGCCTCCTCGCCCCATATACCTGCCATGGTCTGATACGGTGTGGCCTCCATGTTAGTAGTGGTCGAGAAGAAACCGACTAATGAGGTGCTCTGAGCATCGACATATCTGTCCATCTAGCTACCCTCATAGCTCTAGGATCTATCACCTCTACACCTCTACCATAGGGGATGAAGTGCTCATAGACCCAACTCATGACCAGGGTCAAGTGGCTCAAGGACTGCCCCTGTAAATGGACTACCCTGTATAAATCATGGTAGGTAGTCCCAAGTATATCTGCTCCCCAGGCGTAAATCCGGCCATGGACCTCGATCTGTGCAATAATGGGGGACCAGCAATATAACAGTGTGTCTCCTCCCTTGTCCCCGATCAGTCTTGAGGCAAGGATCCCCATAATAGCCTGGCGAATCAAGGGGATGGGCAAACTAGGAATGGACCGAACTCTGACCCCCTTCTTCGAACCCATGGAGATAACTACATCTCCCATATAAGTGGCCCACTGTGCTATCTGGGCCCGTGAACCTACTGTCTCAAGGGTAAGACATCTCCCGATGATCGGGACCCCCAGAATACGATAAACATCCTCCAAAGTGATGGTCCACTCACCACGGACCCCTGGTAATCGGAAGGTGTTCCGATCAGCATCCCAATAGGAGAATAAGTCACAAAGAATGTGACTGGATGGTGTAACATGTGGAACACGTGAGATACGTAGTATCCCGACCCTTTAAAGAGTGTCCTCGTCATCCTGTGAAAGTGCATCTAGTATCGCTGGGAGCCGACCACACTCCCTCTCTCGGCTCCACCGAATATACTCCTCTCTCACCTGCATACACCCAAAACACACAAAACAAAGCAATTTAGCATCCAAATGATATTAGAAAAATCATGAAAACACGTAGAAATGCTAAAAATGCAAAAACAATCTCAAACAGGCGTTCTCTTAACATTCTGTTCAAAACCGCCGCCCTGAGCAGGGAGGTGGTTTCGTAACCACCACCTTAAGGGTGGCGGTCATGTAACCGCCACCCTGAACAGGGCGGCGGTTGTGTAACCGCCGCCCTGGGCAGTGGCGGTCGTGTCCCAAAACCCACGCGGGTTTTATAACTCAAAAAGCCTAAAAATACCAAAAAGGACCATTTTAGCTAAAAACAAAGCCTACCCAGTAGGCGCCCCCCTAGATGGACCTTTTGAACCTAACATTTTCAAAAATTACCCCCCCATGACAAAGATTTTAGCATTTTAAAATTGAGGGGGTGAAAAGGATAAATTGAAGAAAACTAACCTGTGATCTCGCGGGTCGATGTTCCGCTCACGGAGGCATGATCACTATCCCGTCACGAACATTTTGGCTCTACTCATGCAAGAAACCATCACCATGGGTCCCAGAGCTCAGAATCAATCAAATCAACTCACGCAAATGAATAGGAAAATGGGCCCACTTTCATATATATAGCAACCTGACTTGTTTTAAAATACTTTTTTCACAGGTTTAGAGCGCCGACAAAGGTAAGTTCTTACCCCCGCATAAATGGTACGTCCTCATTTCCCATTATTTTAGCGTTTATTTTCCGATCTATCTTGTCTATCTGCACTTGAGTTCTCTTTTCGTTTTGCAGGAAGCGGGAATTTTGGATGGCGTCATTTTGACACACGGACGTACCAGGTATGACTTCCAACTTCCCATTTTGGGACCGCCATACTCGGACCCACCATTTTATGCCTCTTCATGGCTAAAACACTTCTCCGAGGGGGCAATATGTACGTACCCAAAATTGTAGGGTACTGCACCGTCGAACAACGTAACACATGCCCCAATGATGATACAAGTCTCCTCGCAAGGTGTTCGAGATCCGGAAAAGCTCTCCAAGTGTGCGTTAACATCCCACATGCCCCGCTTAGCCCCCGCATGCTTTTTTTCTCTTTTTCCCTCTTTTCTTGGCCTTTTGCTCTTCGATTCTGAAACCGCCCTCACAGGTGGCGGTCCAGAACCACCGCCTACTCGGGCGGCGGTCCGGGTGCCTTTTCTTTTCTAATGCTCTTTTAACATGACTCACGTAAATTTCAATGTTTACCAACTTTTTTTCACCGCCATAAGCTTGCATTAATGATTCTAGTTCCCTGGAATAGTGTTTTGCCATTGTTTATAGTTTAAGAGTTCAATTTGGTTTTTACCTTGGGTAAATGCAAATGCTATAAATAGTTGGCTTGTGCTCAAGCAAATGGCCCCTCAAATTTGCCTCTGAATTTCTCTTTGCAATAGATTAGTCTTTCATTTTGCTTAGAATTCTTAGTTTCATTCATTGCATGCCTAGTTAGTATTGTTTTGCATTAGGAAGCCACATATCCATCTTGTGCAGGTGCTGTTGATATTTCATCCAATCCATTGGAGTAGAATATCTTGTTTTCAATAGGAAGCCATTAAAGTTGCAGGTTTTGTTCTTCAAGCAAGAATAGTTTCAGGTTCGGACATTTTATGTTGCATGACTCGCAATAAATCCCGCTAGGAATTGCATAAGCCAAGCTCTGTACTCTTGCACTATCCCTCTCCTACTCACATTGTATTCAGTCTGTATCCTAAGCTGCCTTTGTGCCAATATCTATTTCTGTTGATGCTAGCATTACACGCTTTTCTAGGATCTACGTGAACATGAAGGAACGAGGAGATCACACTGAGGGGACAAAATCACACACACCATCGGATTCACCACTTTATTCTGCAGAATCCAGGTTCTAGCTTTCAAAGTTCTAAATTAGAAGCATATCAAATAGAGTAGCCAATCACTTTATTTCAGTCAATTTTACTTTCGATATTACCAGGGAAGCTATGGGGATTGATAGTTTCTGAGAGACTATGATTCATTCCTCACTTCTGAGGTAGGGTTGAGAGTCTTGCAAATAGACTAGATCAAGTATTTCATTATTTAGAATAGGTTCACAGTTGCACAGACAAATAGCTATACTCGGTTATTTTGTTTGTTTTAATTTGTTATTTTAGCTGTCAATTCTAGATATATTAAATAGTTACTCTTTTAAATTCGTTTGAATAGTTCATCAGAAAATACAAAAATAGAGAAATCATATATGCTATAGATATACTTAACATAGTTAAATTTCACTTTGCTATAGTTAAATTTACATTATTGCTTTTGTATGACAATCACGGGACCTAGGGAGCCCAGAGAATACGTATTCGAGCCAATCGTGCCCCAACCCAATCTCATCACAACAATAACTGATATAGATCAAAATCTCAGGATCCAAGTCTTCTGAACAACGGTAAACTTACAACAAATTGATTCCCAGTTAAGCGGGTTAAACATAGAAGATGACAAAGTGCATACGTTTTGGTCGAATCAACCAAACTATAGATTACCCTAGATTCATATCTCGCATGACTGTAGAAGGGTTTGAAAGAGAGTGGGCATTTGGTTGTGATCCTTTGGTTCCACAGCCAGACGTAGGAGACACTCTCACAGATATAGATACCAGCTTAAGAATTCAAGTTACACGAACGCCTGTAAGATATTCTGAGAAGATCGCACGATTATTGATTCTGAATATAGAAGCTAAGAAAGCATATGATTACTGGATACTAGGGATTAGGGACTAATTCCACATGACCATAGCAGGTCCGCAACAAATATGAATCTACGGTTGTGACCCACAAATCCCACAGCCCAACAAATTCATAGGTGAATCAGACATAGACACTGGCCTACGTACACTAGTATTTCAGTCTACTCCACTTCCACCTATCATCATCGAACAATTATCCTTATTAGATGTAGCAGCTAACGAAGCTAGGGAATTTTGGACTAGGCTAGAGAATCGCCCATAGAGTCAATTATATTTACCATCCACCCTATGACCTTATCTGGAGATATACACGAAACTATCCCAGGTCATTTTCCACGTATTCCACAACCCATAGATCGAATAATGCCAGAGCTCAATATTGATTGGAGCCTTCGAGTAGTCATCCTTGCTAATCGATCTATCACACCAGTTCAAGTTAGAAGGGCCTTCTTTTCCTTAGACACGCAATTTCCACTAGTGCGTGTCGAAGACATTAGATTGCCTAACTAGTTTTTCTGCATCCCATGCATATTCAATCCCCACCGCTTTTCTCGGCATGACCTTGGGAGGTCGGGTGCGAGGAAGAGTTGCTTGTAGATTCCCACACTCACTTGTCACTTTTCCATTAGACAAGACCCCTGTGTGATCTCTCGACCTATTTGGCCAACCCACAAAAAATAGTTTAGGATTAGATTAGTTACATTCAATAATGGGAGCTGCACCATTCAATGCAGAGGGGCATAGCCCCGTGAAAATTGGTGGAGACATCTAATTTTCCCAACTTAATAATTTTCTCACCAACACATCTAATCCACCCTAGCTATCCTTACTTCACAGCTTGTTTATTTCTGGTCGATTGAGCACCATTGAGATAGTTTTTTTAAAGGTATAAGCTTAAAATATAGCGTAACCAATTCAACTAATGAAAAGAGTTTGGCATTTATTTGTTAATTTAGCATAGAGATTATTGTTTTCATATGTTGTAATTTATTTTAGAAATGATCTATTAGAAAAGACAAAAAAACAGTGTTTACCTTGCATTAAGGTTATTGATTTTCATTAGCTCTAGATTTACATCTCCTTGCTTTGATCTCGTCTCACATTTGGGGTTGACTTCATAGTTATGCTCATTAATTTTACATATTTTCATATAGGGTTGACATCCATTTTATTTTCATTCATTTATATCATTTTAGAATGAGACAAGAGTAGATTAGATTGTTTTCAAATCCCATTAGCTTAGATAATTGTTTTACTCTGGAATTTGTCTTACATCTAAAAGTTATTTCAGATTTGCATATATTAGAATTAATTCATTTACTCATCCCATTGTTTTAGAAGAGATATTTAAAGATAAAATATCCCAAGAAAAGGATACTTACATATTATCGGTGTATTAATATATTATCGATATGAAACTTGCATTTGTATTTATGGACAAATATATTTGATCTCCTTTTCATTCATTTTCATATTGATTCGATCCTAAAGTTTAATTTTAGTTAAAAGTAGTAGGTTAATTTTTTCTTGTTCATAATCATTTAAATCATTCATAAAAATAGAACTTGTATTTACATGTAGTTTTATGCTTGTGGAAAATTCATGTTTATTGTTGTGCACATTGAATATAGTAGATTCAATTAGGAAATGAAATTTAATTTCTAACAACTATTTTTTTAATATTTAATTTATAAATCAAACACATATACAATTAAACAAAGTACCTTTCATACCTAATAATTCACAACATAAATCTACACAATCTACAACACTTCCAAAACCACAAGACAACCATTTACACACTCCACACACCATCGAATCACCAATGACAACACGTTAATCTGAAGCAAAACAACATCCAAATTTGTAAAATTTTTATTATAGATATCTCATACAACTCCAATTTAATATAAATCACATTTACATATCTCTAGTACTAGCCACACCGTTTGAGAATCCCTAGATCAAGCTATAGCTTGCACTATGCTCTAGCTTTAGCTAGTGTCACATAGTGGATAACCCATTACACCCTTGAATGAATTTTGACAATCAAGTATTTATTAGAATGGTAGGATGATTCCCATGTGTCACCATTTTTTTGGATCCTAAAAACATTTGAGATGACATCCTCACTTAATTAAGGCATGAAGTCTTCCAATCTACACCTTCACCCACATTAATAGTCATATAATTACTTGCTCTTGATGATAAAGTGGCACCACTAGTGTTTCCACACTTTTTACTTATCAAGATACCTTGAAAGCCCTTGGGAATTTGATGCATTTCCTCATTTTAGGGTCTATTTTCATCTCTTTCATCTTCCTATCTCTCCCACGACCTTGTTTGGAAAATATAAACCTTAATAGAATGGATATTTCCCAAGTGTTTAAATTCATCACAACCCATTTCAACTAATCAATATAGATAGGAATCGCATTACACAACTACCCTCAAATTAAATATTTCCAAAGAATAAGTAACTAAAATTTTTGTTGTCCTTGTTTAATAGGTTGTGATTGCATGAACACATTGGCATATATTTTCCTATTCACCTTGCCCCAGTCATTAGCCTTATATTTTCATAATTCATATCATCTTTCTTTCATAGCATAATTTCCCACATTACCCCCACTATCACATCATCCATGTATTGAATTACTGAACCTAACCCAAAAATGGGTTGCATATGCACAAAATGACACCACATACTTTCCAGTGTGTAAAAGTCTAGTTAATACGATGTGAAAGACTTGTTCTTTCTCATTTTCCATTTCCTTTCCTTTCTCTCATTTCACCTTCTCTCTGTCTTGTTATTTTACATGTATTCATATACCCCTTGAATATGAAGGAAATGGAATTTGATAGGCCTTTAGGCCTAAGGTTATTAATACGATCACCCTAGTAATCTCCTTCTCTCTCTGGTTGGGTTGATAATTATTCCAACAACATACAAACACATACTTCCTCTACCTACATTTTGCGACTTAATCTCTTGTTTAGATAGAGGAAATTGATCATCCGCATAACTACCAAGACTACCACTCTAAATCAAACAACATGACCTTAACTTGTGGATTCATCCTTTACCCAAAAATATTTTCAAGACCATCAATTAGTCCCCAAATTCCTTGTGATGAACTCCTCACGTAACTTTATCAATGCAATGATTATATTTGTGTTATGGATGATTTGTTGAACAAGATGCAATTGCATAATTTTTCATTCTTGGATACCAATGTTGTGTCTTCAAAACCCAAGCCTAAACATGTAAATACAAACAATATCATGGATGTTGAATAGTTTATACAGGATATCATTCTTCCTCAATGGAACCAAATATTAACCAAACTCCCATAAAAATACACAATCTCAAATGAATACATCATCTCTACCTTGGTGGGGTTCATTTAGGAGTTATAGGGTTCCCAATCCTTTGATTCCATCCATATGCATGGCTAGAAAGTGGGCCATACCATGAAAACAAAACCACATCCCCAAAAACTATATATAATAACCACCTCACTATCAACAAGCTAATTACTCAATGTAATCATGCCCAAAATATATTTTCATAGGGGATGACATATTGGGTATGGGTGCCCCCTCCTTATATGTTTATTCCACTCAAGGATGCATCAAAAACACCACATTTAAAGACAATCCTCATAACATGACCACTAATTCTTGACTATTCATGCATGTGGTATTTGCACCAATTAGTGTATCTCAATTGTATTTTCACCCCATGCTAAAAATTTGTAGGATCATCTTCCATAGGTCCCCTATGACCATACTACCATACATTCTCCAAGTTAGTGTAACTCAAAAACTATTTCTCCGCGTATCCTACTCTACAAAAATTTTTACCTTCAGCCCTAGTAGTTTTTCATCCCATACCTATGCAACTCCATCTCCTTCACCTGTCTGTTTAATGTGATAGGTACCTATGCTGATTTTATAAAGGAGTCTCTAGATTATACCATCCACATGATTTCCTCCCTTTACCCTCATAATATCTTCCTAAGTATAAAAGAGATGGAGATTCTAATTCCCATTTTAAGGTTTATGTAATTCCAATGTGATAACTTCTCCCTAGGATGAAGTTGTCACCAAATTTGTTTTAAAAGCCACAAAAGGAATACTTATTGATTGGTAGTATCCCCTACGAAGCTTTCATTATTTTTTTTTAGAAATAAATAGTTGAATTTCTTAAGGCATTTGATATGAGTTGGCATTAGATAATTATTACACATTAAGAAAGATCCCAATGAGTATATTTCCTACTTCATCATAAGGTAGTGGTAGGTCCTCTATTCTTATGTCATTCTCTTAATATGAAACAAATGTATCTAATCAACCTCTTCCTCTATGCCTTGAAAAATGAAACATATAAATTATCCTACATGTACTTGAGGAAGAATACGAGAGGGCATTAAAAATCAATAAAATTTTCATAAATAGTTGTTGTATGACATATGGTACCAACATGATACATGTATTCCTAACCATAATAATTGGGGATATAAAAAATTGCAAGCTACCCTAGGAGGCCAAAGATTAAGAGTCCTTAAGCACAACCGTAATGCGACCATGCATTTTGTCATAAACCAACCTAAGAAGACTAATGCCACCAATAATGTTTTGACCTAACCAAATAACAACATTAAAAATATAAATAACAACAAAATGCTCAAACAACAACAAAAATGATCGCGATCAATTTTGTTGATTTTAACATACCTAATGATAAAAATTGAACCAAAATTCCATGAAAAATTCTGAGGTTGTGATGGCCAAAATTAAAATGACTTTTATGGTTATCCAAATAATCACCAAAATAACTTTATACATGGTTCTAACCAAAAACCAATATCATTGACCATACGAGTATGACCTTGATCAATTTTTCTTATTCCACATAGATAGGAGTATTGACACTCAAACTTGTAGGGAATATAATAAGTTCATAAAACATATTCCTAAAAACCAAAGGCCATTATTAAATGAGAAATTCCTAGGAATATATGATTTAATGATCATCATGCAACCCAAATCAATCCTATAACATCATAAAACAATAGCCTAAAAATATACCAAAACATGTTCCTAAACCATTAATAACACGCTGCCTAAAATTCATATCCAAATGATGTGTCAAAATATTATCCCCTCCGATGTGGAACCATGTTTGGGAACCAAAGGATAACCCCGCATTATTGGTGTTGTTGAGCTATAGGTCAATGGAGAAGCCAATGTGATTAACTAGATGAAAGGGTACCATGAATCTAACATTAACCTTATAGAAAATTTGGAGCTCAAGTCCTATAATAGTCCCTAAACTATAGGAAACTATGACCTGTCACGGAATTAATTTATATGTTCTACCACATATCCTTCTTGGATATTTAAATAAATCCCCACACATTGACTTAAGTTATAAGAATTCTTAGGGATTAATAACTTGGCTTATGTCACTCCTCTTGAAGCTCAAATAAATCACATAGACATGGACACGTTCCTTCTAGGGGTGACCATGAGAGGTGTCATGTACTTTGTTGACCTATGGAAACCTACAAACATGAAATTTAATAGGAATTTTGATTCAATTCCATATACAAGCGTGGATCTACAACAACCTCATCAAACAAGTAAGGATTGTGATGGTGTTGTTGTTAATATATTCTCATTTTCCTTCCTACATAATCTTAGGTATGTTGATATCAACTACTCATCAACCTTAAACACCATGTGAAGCTATGATAGCCTAAGATATACATCTATAAGAACCATTTTCCTCCATATCACATGCGTCCCAAGAAAATTCTCATATAATTATGTGTAATTGAGAAGGACACTAACTATAATGTAATTGTAAAGTGACTATAGATCCATTGAACTAAAGCCATCCCCTCCATGCTATTTCGTGAGATAATGTGAACACAAGGATTAAGCCAAAATACGCACACATCAAGCAAGTTGTACTCAAATGGAACCATGAAATAGCTCTAAGTAGTAAGCAAGAAATAAACCACCATGAAAATTATGCATGCAAGAAAAAGGTCTACTCATTCTCATAGATCTGAAAAATAAAGTACAAATATGAGTTTTATGTAACTCCCAATGCAAGACACATCATACCTCCACAAGGGATAAATGAGTTATGATCCATAAATGCATTTTAACTCTTGTATGATGTACTAACACACATTAAAATGAATGACATATTCTATGACCAAATCATGTCATGCATCATAAACTCCCGATGACAACCTAGAGACCTATAACCTCACTTTAGGCGATATGACTTACCATGTGTGAGGGAAAAACCCAATATGAGGTAAATGAAATCCCTCACACCAAAACCCCCTTCATCATAACTTAGGATGAGGCATGGTAAGTCAGAAAGAGAAATGGGTCTCGATAGCTATGCCTGATGAGGTACCCATGTACAATAAGGATCTCAAGTAATGGAAGAAAACCTAATGGGAAAAACATCCACTTACAAGAGATAGAAGACTCCCCTAAACAACCTAAGAAAGATGTGTCATATGGGTCCCGAAAAATAAAGGCCTGATGAGGTACCCATGTACAAACTGCAATCTTTCTAGAAGAAGAAGAAGAAGAAGAGAAGAAGAGAAGGAGACTAAAGAGGTGAAGAAGATGTGAATTTTTAGTGGACCTTACCCATGGTGAGAGCACATGTAATGATAATTGGCTTTAACGAATCATTTGGTAAAGAATTTTGTAACCTGATATGAAGTCTACAACTCTATGAAGTCTCCAAGAAGAGTGTTGATGATGTGGTCTTTCACTTGTAGATTGAAGAAGGTCCATTCACATTGAACAATGTTTCTACCTTAGGAAGAACAAAAATGTGTACTTGAGAGTTTGCCCACTCTGCGAAGGAAATCAAAGGAAATAATACCAAAATCTATGAAGCTGGTCCACAATTGAAGTGTGACATAGGTTTGAATAATAGGTTCTCAAGAACTAAAGGTAATGCCACTAAATTATAACTGTTAGAGTATGGGAATGGATCATTCGCTGAAAGAATGTCCATATGAAGTGAAGGCACAACAACCCCCACAACTATAGAAAGAGGATCCACAAGCATAGATGGATCAATGATGGTCTCCAAAATAGTGGAAGTTATGAATGTCCTAAAAGGGATACCCCCAAAAAAGGAGATGAAGGAATCCTCTAAAGTAAATATGTGTGCAGCTTAGAAAATGGAAGAGTTACTCCATGTACTATAACACTAGTAGGCTTTTCAGAGAGAAACATCTAATGTCCGACATAAGCTCATATCAAAAGGGTTTCTTGACAAACATAAGAGAAATGTATGATATGTATGAATCATCAACACAAGAAGTAGGAGGAGTGGAAGAAGCCTGACATAATGAAAGTATGAGGTGAAGAAAATGTCTACCGATGTTTGATGGGTAAAGAGGAGATCAAAATTATTTGAAGGGTGATTGGGAGAAGGAGGAGAGGCATCCTCATCAGTACTCTTTTTAGAAAAACTAGAATAACTAACCTCATCATTGAGAATATGAATAGGTAAATTTGAGTCAACAGAACTATCATCACATGAAGTGGGATAGGAAACACCGTATCGGAAGGAGCAACAATGGAAATATCCGAAGGGTCTCCAAACAAGGACTAAAGAGTACTCTAAACTATGTGAGGACATTCTGTGTATGCCACATGATGGTGGAGAGGTCTAGAAATTTATTTCAAGAAATGACCAACAACCATGCTACATGTGTTAAGTAATTCTTCAAGATAATTAAGATCACTGGGGGTAGGTACTTATCCATACAATAATGGATAAATTTTATTTTGAATAAGAAAACATATAATTCTCAAATGCCACATTATATAATTAGCCCTACCAAGAAGAAGAGGTGAAGTCTGTTATGTAGTATCGAACCTATGAAGCATAATTCTAGAAAGAACATCCTCCATGGTGCATCCATGGAAAAATAAAAGTGCAAAAGAGTCACAAGGAGAAACACGATCAAATGGACGTTGGATTTAGTTGAAAATGCATCCAAAATTCATGAAACGAAGGGTGCAAGAACACACACAATGATGCAATACATTGAGTCAACCAAAAATGTATTTGCATGCGATTACACCACCCTAGAACAATGTTAACTCCCAATTTGTGGAACTTTATAAATACTATTTTGATTATAATAAGGTGGGTTCATGTGACGTGAAATAATTGGTCACTCACTTTATAGTAGGAAAAATATTGCGCAAGAGTAGAGGCCGAATAAGTTTCACTCTAAAGCATAGAACAACACCGAAATAAGTAGCAAAAACAAAAAGGGGGAAAAACACACCTTAAGTGTGAGAAATAGTGTCTCGTGTCGCATATGGGGCTTCCTTACCGTAAGGCTATGGTGGACGCGCTCACTATCCCGCAAGCAATAATAAGAGTACTACAATGAAGAATGAATTTGAAAGAGTCAAGGGACCTCCTAAAATGTAAACAAACCTCTTGAAAAGGCCTAATAACCTAAAAAGGGGGTCCAAAATCTCAATCGTGTTCTCCAAAGGCATGTTAGTAAAAAGACAAGAATGTGCCTCCGGAAAACACATAAACACCTCCATAATCACACGTTATTGAAAAGACCAATAATGATAGTTTTTAAATATTTTTTCCCAATTAATTTAAAAAAACTAAAGGGGTTAGATTAAAAAAGGTCTTAAAATAATTAATGATATGAATTTAAAGATACTTTCCTTCCTTTAATAAACCTACCCTAACTTTAGATTAAAAAAAAAAAAAACATGCTATAAAATATAATCTAAGTCTATTAAAATAAGCTATGTTGTAAAAATTATATACCATATGGTTAAAAATTAACAAGGCTTATTTAAAAGGACGGGCTTGAATATGGAAACAAGAGGGAAAAGGTTTGAAAGTGGTCAAGGGATGATGATGGAGTGCCACATGGAGAGTGGGAGCGGATTGAGGGAGGTGACTAGGCCTCAATAAGTGATTTGGGGGATAATGTAACACACACGAAGGTAGGGACATGCATAGGCATTTTCAAAGGAGGAGGGAAGGGTTATCTCGGTTAGACAAGATAAGGGAGGTATTGCGGGAGGGCCGACCAAGACTAAGTCGGGATGTGACTAAACAAGGAAAGATACAAAGCGATCGAGGAATGGTTCGGAGATAGGTTTGTAGGGATCGAAACGGTCAAACCGGGCTCAAAGTAGGGGTCGAGAGAAGGGCGATGGAGATCTCCAAACAAGGAGAGAATGGGTGAGCTCCAAAAAGACATGCTACGATAGAGACATGAATGGAGCTCAAGTGGGAGAAGAGCCCAAGATTGAAGGGAGTAGATACAAGGCTTGGTACATGCCGAGTCACCAAGGTAGGGCACACAAGGAGGGTTGAGTAGGGCACGATCTTAGTGAGCCAAGGGAGACCCTAAGTCGGTAGGGTGAGGGGAGGTAGAGACGAGGAGGCTTGACCGATCTGGTTAAAAACAAGAGTTGACGAGCTAAAGATGGCTCGAATAAGTGAGCCAAGAGAGAAAACTGAGCTAGGTGGAGGGAAGAGCTCGGTGAGGAACTCGAGAGAGCTCTAGGGAGAGATGGGAGAGGAGTATGGTACATGACAGAAAGAAGGAATAAGGAGGAGGAAAGAAGGATTTAGAGAACTAAGGAGTTCGGCCATAATTTAATGAAATAGAAACTAGACAAAAAACTAAAAGAAAATACTTCCAAACGTTAAAGTCCCACCAAGTTTAGCTGTAGATACCCAGATTTGGCGAAGGAACCCCTATACCTCCAAATGCAACCTACACATACTAAACACCCAAACACATGAAAAAATCCACAAAACAATGAGTTAAACCAGATTAATACAAGTAGAGCATAAATCAAATACAGTTAAAAACTTACACAAGAAACTACTAAAAATAAAGAAATCAAGAGTAGTTCGAAACAAACATGAGTGACACGATTCCTACCAACATTCTTTGATACCATGTGAGAGAATGTGAACATGAGGATTGTTGGTCATCAAAAATAACTTCAAGAAGAACAGCGGAAGAGGACAAGAGGTCCCTCCTCTTTAGTGGGAGAGGTTCCCTTATTCAAAAGCAAAACCTATATGTACAGAGCATAGTTTTACTGCGGAACTTGGATATCATGAAAGCGTCTTTTTAATAGATCATCAATCACAAAAGTACAGAGGAATGAAGATGTGGAAATGAGCAGAAGAGCATTCTCCAGAATTATAGATGACAAAATAATTCCTTATGTATGCCGGGATATAATGAATTGGAATGAGACCATCTCGTATTTGAATTAATGTGATGCAATTTGAAAAGACACACAGCCCATAAATAACATCTACAAGAATACAAAGCTTCTTAACATAATGCAGACAAATGATCTAACAAAATTCAACAGATAACTTGCAAATAAAAAGAATCAGACGAACAAAGAAAGAAGATCCTTATGTATTGATTGCTTTATGGTTTATTACACTTTCAAAAATAAGCCAAGTTCCTCCTGTTCAAAATGGTGAGGAAGGGCCATTATATAGTTTTACAAATTAGTTACGCTTGGTAACTACCCTTTTAAAATAGTGATTAGTTAAAGAGCTGCTTAATGCAAAACCCCAACTAATTACAATAAATCTGAGGTGAGGAAAGAAAGAAGAGAGAAAAGTTCAGAGAAGAAGACAAGTGTTCATGACTGAGGAGGGCCCACTAATTTGAGGATCCATTGTCTAAACCTTTTTAATGCCTCTACTATGTCTCTGCCACGTGGGATCGACATGTTGGCAGTGGATTGGGTCCAAAACCCGAGACATTTCTCCATCTCTTTGTCGAATTTGACGTGTGTATGATAATATTTATTAGCTTCCTTGATAAGCCGATCGAGAGAGAAAATTTCCTTCATCTTTTCTTTGGAGATAGAATCCTCTTTGAACAAATTGTCTTTGACAAAATTTCTAAATTGAGCTTTTATTTCTTGTAATTAGAGAGGCACACCAGAATTCTCATCATGGAGGTGGCAATGTATATCCTTAAAAGTAGATACCACCAAAGTCTTGAAGGCCTCACCCTTCGCCAGCTTATTTCTCAATTCTCCCAAAGCCTCTTCCAAAGACCTTTATTTTCCATTCCACGCTGTACACCCATGATTTTGACAAGTTATCCTTTGCATCATCAAAAACCTTGCTTACCATTAAAATATTTTCATTAGCTTGCCCCATGAGGCAAAGGTCTAAAGGTCTATATCTGACTGCTCCGAGTTTGAGCTCTTTATCTATATTTCCAATGGTGGAAGAGAGTTTCTGTTGCAGATTAGTTACCTTCTCATTGAGTTTGAAGGCTTCACCAATGAAATTCAATCCTGCGATGAGCATATCATCCACCATGGCCTCCATAGCCCTTCCATAGATGGAATATCTGTGTATATCCTTGATACTCTGGACTTCTTCTTGGCTGAGGATCACAGGTGGTGGAAGAGTAGTCAATGGGGTGGGGTCTAAAACTTTATCTTTGGACAACAGTGACTTGATGAAACCTGCAAGAACCTGAGCCCGCTTCTTCTAACTCGCTCTATTGTTTTTTGTCCTTTTTCCACTGTTCTAATGACTATGGTGACTGTTTCTTGAAAATTGTGAATCTCACCTTTAAGGGTGGATTCTCCCATGGGGATCCTTGAGAGCTCTAGATTAGATGCTTGCAACTCTTGTTCTGGCTTATCAACCTTGGGCTTGGCTATCTCCAGGAATTATTGGCCCTGAGCATCGGATACTATTCGTGAGGTGGTCCTGGCTTTCTTGGCAGGAGTAGGAGTAGTACCCAATAAGGCCGCCACAACATCAAAGTTGGGTCCCGAGATCCGAGAGGAAGCCTTTCTCTTCCTACTATCAATGAAAGGTTGTACCCATGCAAAAGAAGAGGAAGAAGAAGGTGGGGCAAGAGGACCAAGAGAAAGGGAACTCATTACACTCAAAGTGTGCACTGCCATTGCTTCTAGTTGTGATACGTGTGGGGCACTCGGGGTTTCTGGCACAGAGGAGTCAATGGTGCTCGGAAGCTCTGTGCTTTGAACTTCTTTTTCTTTATCCGTTGGGGCTTCTGGAGCGTTTATAGAGACTGGCACTTCACTCTCCTTGCTTTCACTGAGAACAATGATGTTCTCTGGTCCTGAGGGCAATTCTGAATGTTTCATCAGGGGATCTTCTTCAACAGGCTCCTTCTTGACTTCTTTGATTTTCTTCTGATATACTTGGGTGGATGAGGAAGGAGTGGAGGATGTAGGACCTTTAGTTGACGAGGCAGGAGGGGTCTGCACAGGTGCTTCCGAACTAGGTGTCAATGCCTCCTTTCTTGGAGTTGAAGTATCCTTGGAGGAGGATTCTCCTGAATGCCTTCTAAGCTCACGAACTCTCCTGTCAAACCAGATTTTGGTTCTTACTAGGACAGGGGCTAAGATTTCAGCCAGATCATCCTTCTCCTTTTGAACCAATCCAAATCCTCCAAGGAGTGTGTTTGACCAAGTTTTCATACTCATATGAAAAAAGTCGGAATTATCATCTTGAAGCCCTTCAGGAACTTGGTACAAGTTAAGTTCTTGGATCAGTTGGAGAGAAAACCTGCCATAATGTCTCCTCCTTACTTCAAAATCATCAGATAGTCACCTAATAGTCTTCTATGTCTCGCCATATGATGGTAATTGATCCTGAGATTCTGTTCAATAAATATCTTCAAGTCAAAACAAGTTCTTGGCCTAAAGAAATGGACAGTGATGGGGGCCAGGGATCTCTCTATGTTCTGTGCATCTAGAGCCATTTTACAGGTGTAGTTTCCAAAAGATATAGGGAAGTGTATCCTGCAGGGTTCTATGCAACTTGTCCAATTGCGGCATACCTCGATCAAGGCCATTTTATAGTTGCGGAACAGTAACATAGGAGCTTGAGAGGGGTGCTCTCATAGCCTGCAAGCCTGATATAGGAGAATTTTCTAAACTGAATGAAGTAGGCACCGTACTTTGATATTAGGCTCATGGCTTCATCAGAGAACCTCCTCACCGTATCGCTCTCCAGAAGTCTTACAATGTACATGGTGAAAGCATCATTCACCCTCCTAAATTTGTGATTGCTAGTGTCCAAGGTGAATTGAGTACAATAAGCATAAATAGGGTCACATTTATGAGCATCAATGTATGTGAATCCAAACCATTTCCTTGACGCTGCTAGGGTATACATCAGCTATGAAGTCATGTAAAAAAATTTCGTTTGTTGTACATTGGATAGTTGCTTTGCTAGATTCATGCTGATGATTTCTACCCAGTTGATATTCTGAGTTCCTTCACACACCATGTTGATAAGCGGGCACATCCGTAAATGGAACTCATTTGTAGAGGGTAAACCCATGACTTGAGCTAGTAAGATTATAAAGTTTAACGAGATCCTCATTAAAATTGGCACGAAATAGAGCTTTGGACAAATGAGATGCCCATTTTTAGGGTTTTTAAGCCAAGACTTTGCCACCCTTGCCTTGTATTTTTCATTGTCCTGGTCAAAGAGTGCATGTGCCTGGTTCTGAGATATTACTATAGAATTGTCCATTTCAGGGATCCTTAGGGCAGGCTATAATGGCGGCAGCATCAAGCTTGGCAATGAGCTCCCCATGCACATTCGTTAGTTCATTTGAATCGGGACTAAAATGAGCACCGTAGGCGAGTACCGTATTTGCACATTGTACTGAGATTGGGAAACTAGCGGTGAATGCCAAGCCACTATTATGAATCATTTGTGTCATAGGAGAGGGGTTCGAGTCTGTCATCCTAGTCTAGAAATCTCTGAAGTCCAGGTGACAAACTTCACTGTCCTTGATATCGGGAACGGCAGACTCGAGCGGTGAAACTTACTCCTGACCTTGGAATTTGATCTTCACGTTGATAGCAATTTGAAAAAAAAAGTTACAATCCAAACTCTTGACGAATTTGCAGGGGAAATGGATATGCTCATAGAAATTTCAATTGCGAGGGTATGAGAAATTGATAACAAGAAAGCAATGTGCAAGAACGCGTAGCGAGGTAGCTTATTAAATAGCCATTGAGGAGAGAGAAATATAATAAATGTGCATTAAATACACATCTAAAAACTTGAAAAGTAAGATATTTGGGAAGAGTGGGAAAAATTAGCCCAGATGACCTTTGATTAGATTTGGGACACGTGGGACATGAAAGAGTGATTCACCGATGTGGGGAACGTGGGGACAGATTGCATAAAATGTTAACGGGACATGAGGGACGTGAGTACACAAAGTGTGTGATGTGGCCAATGCAGGCAAAAGGTGAATAACGAGCCCGAATGACTTCGGACATTTGGAACAAAAAGTTCCGACGGCCTGCAAGAAAACAAATTTTGGGTAAAGCAATGACAATTAGCGAACAGGAGCCCGAATGAACTTGGGACATCTGGGACAAAAATGTCTGATAGACCCGCAAATTGCACAAAATGACTTGAAAGACGCATTTTTTCCAACTTCTTGACTTTTCTCATTATTAGAACAACAAAAAAGGTCTAAACTCAAAAATTTCAATTTTGGACTTCTCAAAAGAAGGAGAATTTTGAGAGGACAACAGCTGGCTCCTTCTGGGGATGACTTGGCTAAAGTCTAAAGAAATGAGACAAGGCAAGAACCCTCAAAAATCTAGGGAAAGTAGATCAGTGCCTTATCCATTGGGCCATGGAGTCAAAAGCAAACCAACACAGAAGACAACACACAAAACGAACAAAACAACAAAAACAAGAAGGGGAAACACACGCACACGCTATATAGAATATACAAAGGACTTCCTGATCACCTAAGACTTAAACAATTTCAGGTACTACCCACTATAAGGAAGTGGGAGGGAAGAACCATCCATATAATCAAGGTAAAAAGAATTCTCACCAGCAAAGTGCCTGATCTTGAAAGGTCCGAGCCAAAGAGAATCAAACTTGCCATGGCTGCCACGAGGTTCATGCCTTTTATCCCACAGCAAAACAATGTCTCCAACATTGAAATCCCTGGATCTGGATTTTTTATCAAACAAGGCCTTTACTTTCTGTTGGTGAGCAGATATTCTATCAGCGACCTTCAACCTGTCCTCATTCAATTTGTGAAGGTACATGATCCTTTTATCCAAAGAATCATTGAAACTGGTGTCTTCAATGGCCTTCATTAAATGCAAGGCTGGTAGTTCCACTTTATTACGGCAATTGAGCTTCTACTCCATATACTACCTAAAAAGGAGACATCCCAATGGATCTTTTAGGTGTGACCCTATCTGCCCAAAGAGCATCATAGAGTTTCTTGTGCCAGTTCCTCTGAGATTCATTAACTAATTTCCTTATTATAGTCACCAGATTTTTGTTTGTTGATTCTGCTTATCCGTTCCCCTGGGGATAATAATCAGAAGAGTGAGCAAGGGAGATACCATATCCATAACAGAAATCCATCATTTCTGTTGAAGAAAAGTTTGAAGCATTATCCGTCACGATATTGTTTGGCATGCCAAACCTTAACAAGATGTTTTCTTTAATAAAATTGCATACTACTTCTGAATTAGTAATTTTCACCGGAATGGCTTCTACCCATTTAGTAAAATAATGTGACAATTAATACATGGGTGTGACCATCACTAGAAAGAGGATTAAGTGTTCCAATGAATTCTAAACCCCATTGTTAAAAAGGCTCTTCGATCACAACTAGTTTGAGGGGTAAAGAAGCCAACTTGGGTCTACCCATGAAAGTTTGACAAGCTTTGCATTTCTCAATCCACTTCGATGCATCTTTGAACAAGGTAGGCCAGTAATATCCTGCACGAAGAATCTTATGAGTAGTGACAGTTGATGAGTAGTGCCCTCCACATGCTTGATTATGAAAAGCTGAGAGCAACTTCCTCTGCTGTTCCTTGTCCACACATTTCATAAATATTCCATCCAACCCATGCTTAAACAAAGCATTTTCCCACAACACATATTGGGCTGATCTTAGCTCAACAACTCTCTTATCCTTGGTAGTCAAATGAGAAGGACATTCTCCATATGTGAGAAAGTGTGCGATATCTGCATACCATTCATCAATTGAGCCAAGAAACAGAATGGTAGGGAGATCAACTTTATCCTCTGGTAATTCATGTTTAGCTCCTCTCGCCGATGAGTTCACACAGCCTTTTCCACAGATGAGCTTGGTTGGTCTGATGTCAATGTCATATTCTTGAACCTTGGCCACCTAGTTCCCTCTCTTGGATCCAAACTCCTATTGTGTGAGAATGGACTTGATGGTTGTATCGGGTACAAATACTGTGGAGTGAGAATTAAGAATATAAAAACAAAATTGCTTGACAGCTTTAACCACTGCGAAAGCATGTTTCTCCATTATGGTGTATTTTAACTCATGATTTTTCAGAATGTAGCTCATAAATGCAATTGGGAGTTCATGATTATCAGAATCTTCTTGAGTCAAAACAACAGCCAAGGTGTTATCTATGGCATAGCAATAGATAATAAAATCTTTACTGAAATCTGGACATGCTAAGACGGGAGTCTTAGCAATAGCCCTTTTAATACCTTCAAAGGCTTCTTTACCTTCAGGAGACCAACCAAACGTTTGTTTTCCCTTCATCATTTG
Source organism: Taxus wallichiana var. yunnanensis (assembly GCA_018340775.1). Lineage (NCBI taxonomy): Eukaryota > Viridiplantae > Streptophyta > Pinopsida > Cupressales > Taxaceae > Taxus > Taxus wallichiana. The sequence continues at coordinate 548,052,400 of CM031234.1, forward strand.
AGAGATATTCAAGGTTAGCTCTATGAAATCAGGGATGAATCTTCTCAGGAAGTTAATCTTACCAAAGAAAGAATGCACTCCCTTCTTGTTGGTTGGAAGGGGAATTTGCTGAATAGCTTGAACTCGCTCAGGATCAATTTTTATACCGTCTTTAGAGACAACATGCCCTAACAATTTTCCCTCTGTGACACGAAGATATATTTCTTAGGATTTAAAGAGATCCCATGTTTTCTACATTTCAGAAGAACCGCTTTCTAGATGCTTTGAAAGTGATCTACCCTCTTTTGGAGAATACAAATAAGTCATCAAGGTATACGACAATACACTTCCATTTCAAACTTTCAAGGCCAAGTCCATAGCTCTCTGTAAAGTGGCACCGGCATTAATGAGCCCAAAAGGCATCCTTTTGTAGGCAAAGGTACCCCAAGGGGTAGTGAAGGCTGTCTTGTGTTGATCTGTGGTATTAACTTCTACCTGATTATATCCTGAGAAGCCATCAAGCATAGACAACATTTCAGATCCCGTCACAGCTTGTAAGACTTGATCCATCATGGGAAAAGGATAGTTGTCTTTTAAAGAAGCTTGATTCAGATTTCTGAAGTCAACACATATACGAATCTCACCATTTTTCTTTCTAACGGCACAATGTTGGCAATCCATGTTGAATGGTGGATGGGAAAAATGATTTTGGCTTTTAATAACTTCTGTATTTCTTGAAAGATGGTGTCAGCTATCTTGGGATTGTATTGCCTTTGTTTCTGCCTGAAAGGCTTAATCCCTGGTTTGAGAGGGATGAAATGTTGCATCTCCTTGGGTTGAAAAGCTTTTAGATCCTCATAAGAATAAGCAAGAACATCTTTATACTCCCTTAAAAGATTAATTACTTTCTTCTTTTCTTCCGGCGTGCAACATTTCCCAATGTTCACGAGTTTAGGGTCAATGGAACTCCCAATATTAGTTTTATCATACTCAGCTGATTGTTGTGATCTAGTAGAAGCTTTAGAATTCACATACCTGTCATGCTTGTCAAACAATTCTTCTAAACTCACCAGTCCCTTTGGAATTTTGTTCCCTTTGAGTCTGATACACCCATCTTGATCCATCTCTTCTTCATTGACATCTCCTTTATCGGAAGGCACACTTTCACGAGGCAAATTGTCACTTCCTTCAAAGTACAATTGTTCAAGTTATCCCTGAGTTCTAAGAAAGAAAGAAAATGTTGATCATCATTGAAAACTTTCCAGTTACTCGCATTATCAGGTATATTGGGCCTATGGATCATCTCGATGGTAAACCTGTCTTGAGAAAAGTCAGGATGAGGTATCAGCAATGATCCTAAGACTGCTAGTGAATCAGCCTTGGTGTTCTTCTCCCTAGGCACTAGCTTCAACGGAGAAGGCATCAAGAAATTTGATGGAGTCCCACACTTGATTCCTGTAATGTTTCAACCTTCTATTCTTTACCTGGAAAAGGTTTCTAACCTACTTAACAATCAGCTCCGCGTCTCCACGAGCTAGAAGATTCTTCACACCCTTTTCTTTTACCACATGAAGCCCAAGAATGAGAGCTTCATACTCTATTGTATTATTAGTATTTTCAAATTGTAACTTGAATGAGAAAGGACAAATGTTTCCCTCAGGAGACACTAATACTACACCAGCTCCAGAACCAGCTAAGGAACAACTTCCATCAAACTCTAATATCCAAACACCATTAGGATCCTTAAGTGATTTTTTGGGAAGTTGGATCTCCTCAAGAGACATAATCATATAGTTTCCATGCCCCATATCCTCATAAAGTATTTGTGCTTTGGGATCATCTGTTTTTGTATGATATACTCAGACTACTTCTCGCAAAAATTCTTCATTTTCCCATTAACAGGTATGAGGGCATGTGACCAATCCATTTGAATTTCTCCTCCCACATCTTTACAAAAATTCCTACTTAGCAGCATTCCATATGAAGGAGGAATGTCTGCTACTAGGATAGTGGCCAAAACCTTCTTCTCAGAAAAGCAGCAAAAGTGACTTGTGCATCCTTAATCCTTCCGACTAGCGGTACTTCCTTACTTTCCATAGAATAACAAGACCCATAAGTGCGTGTGAGAGTTAGGCCTAAGGCATGGGCTACTTTGGCAGGCATTACATTGTCTGATGCCCCTGAGTCTATGATGCAGTTACTGAGTCTATGGCCAGCTATAAGGAGGGTTACATAGAATGGTTTGATCTTGTCATTAGGTGAGGTGACAGAGGCTACCAGATTGGGTTGTGGTGTAGAAGATGGAGTGGGTAGGAGGCCTTTAGAGGTAGTTTTGGAATGGGAATTGACAAAGTGGACCATTTTGGCAAAAGCCTTGGGGTGGGTTTGATAGTACTCAGCTTCTGAGATTTGAACCTTGGTCTTTTTCATGTGATCAATGATATCGAAAGACCCAGAAGTGGACGAGCTATCCTCGCTTGGAACCCTAGGCTTATCGATCTTAGGAGTTGAAAAAGAAGTAACTTTAGTAGTAGAATTGATAGGACTCACCTTGGGTGTGGACGTAATGGGAATAGGAAATCCTCTTTTTGCAATTACAGGGATAGTCATTGGATGTTCCTTGGATCTTTTGGCTGGCTGCATCACTTTCTCCTTTTTGTTTGTCTGCTCTCAAGTCATGACAGTGTATGATTCACTATTCATGTCCACTACTACTTCGTCATAATCATCTTCTTCATCAACACCTTCAGTAGTGAAGAAATTAACTCAAGATCCCTCGAGTTCTTCTGCTTCTTCATCACTTCTTTGAAAAATTCTTCACCTTATTCACTAACCTCTTCATCCTCTCGGCTCTTCAACTTCACAAGTTGCATTAACAGGGACTTTAATAGGTGGTCCTTCAAGTTCTAGCCTTGTCTGAGAAGCAAAAATGATTTCTGGGCTGAAAATTCCTCCTTGGAATGTCTGCATAGGGGGCGTGCTGAGCTAATTGTTTCTTAATGGCGATGAGGTCATTTGCAAGTTTTTGTACTAGTGGATCAGTATTAGGCCCAGGAGTGGAAGAGGAGGAAGGAAAAGACCTAGATTTAGAGGGGTCTCTTCTCAACTTCCCGGACATGATTAAATCATCTTCAACACTAACAACAAGAGTTTGATCTTCGGCCAATGTCACAAGATTAGCTCTCCTTAATGCATAACTAACTTCAGGCAATTGGGCATTCAGGAAGAAGCATTTTTGAATTTGATCTACAGGTTGAGTATCAGGTGGGATTTTGTTAATCAATTTGTTAAATTGAGCCAAAAATTCTCTCATGGGCTCTTGTGATTCCTTCTTTATTTGAGAAATTTGGGCCAACAAAGCATGCACATCTTCCACCGGTTTGAAACGATTCTCAAACCTTGCTCTCATTGTGTTCCAGCTAGTGATAGCTCTAGCCGGAAGGTGATAGAACCAATCAGCCGCATTATCCTGTAAAGTTTCAATGAAAATCCTCACTGAGACATCTTCATGTTCAACCCCCAGAACTCCACATGCAACTATGAAGGCCGCAATATGCTCATCAGGATGTACCTTGCCATCACCTCTGAATTTGGGAAAGTTCTTCCGGTTACCTCTGGGTAACTCATGCAAAGGCTGAGGAAGGGTGAGAGGCCCAACACGATGGCCCCAAGGCAATGGTACCGCCATTCTTGGAAAAATGGCTTGAAGGGGAACTGAAACACCAGCAAGAATTAGAGCGCGGAGATTAGGACCGAGTTGTTCTAAAGAAAAACCTCCTATGGGGTTTCTACTTTTGACAGGAGGAATGCTTGTTGAACGAGCTCTTCTATTTCCTCTTGTTGAAGGGAAGGGAAAACTCTATTGTTCCAAAAGTTGAAACTGAGAATCTTCAATACCACGGGCCCTTCTCCCACGAGTAAAATGTGGAGTCGCCAGATCAAAGGATGATCAATAAATGTTTATGGAACTGGAATACGCCAAGAGATGCTTCCCCAGTGGAGTCACCAAAAATTGTTGGTCATCAAAAATAACTTCAAGAAGAACAAAGCAATCGCTGGACAAGAGGTCCCTCCTCTTTAGTGGGAGAGGTTCCTTATTCAAAAGCAAAACATATATGTACATAGCATAGTTTTACTTGTGGAACTTGGATATAATGAAAGCATATTTTTTTAACAGATCATCAATCATAAAAGTACAGAGGAACGAAGATGTGGAAATGAGTAGAAGAGCATTCTCCAGAATTATAGATGACAAAATAATTCCTTATGTATGCTTTGGGATATAATGAATTGGAATGAGACCATCTGTACTTGAATTAATGAGATGTAATTTGAAAAGACACACACTTCCATAAATAACATCTACAAGAATACAAAGCTTCTTAACATAATGTAGACAAATGATCTAATAATATTCAACAGATAACTTGCGAATAAAAAGAATCGAACGAACAAAGAAAGAAGATCCTTTTGTATTGATTGCTTTATGATTTATTACACTTTCAAAAATAAGCCAAGTTCCTCCCGCTCAAAATGGCGAGGAAGGGCCATTATATAGCTTTACAAATCAGTTACGCTTGGTAACTACCCTTTTAAAATAGTGATTAGTTAAAGAGCTGCTTAACGCAGAACCCCAACTAATTACAATAAATCCGAGGTGAGGAAAGAAAGAAGAGAGAAAAGTCAAGAGAAGAAGACAAGTGTTCATGACTGAGGAGGGCCCACTGATTTGAGGATCCACTGTCTAAACCTTTTTAATGCCTCTGCTATGTCTCTGCCACGTGGGACCGATGTGTTGGCAGTGGACTGGGTCCAAAATCTGAGGCACTTCTCCATCTCTTTGTCGAATTCGACGTGTGTATGATAATCTTTATTGGCTTCTTCGATAGCAGACTGGAGAGAGCATATTTCCTTCATCTTTTCTTTGGAGACAGAATCCTCTTTGAACAAATTGTCTTTGACAAAAGCTCTGAATTGAGCTTTGATTTCTTGCAAGGAGAGAGGCACACCAGAGGTCTCATCATGGAGGTGGCAATGTATATCCTTGAAAGAAGATACCACCAAAGTCTTGAAGGCCTCACCCTTCTGCCAGTTATTTCTCAATTCTCCTAAAGCCTCTTCCAACACCTTGATTTTCCATTCCACACTGTACACCCATGATTTTGACAAGTTATCCTTTGCATCATCAAAGACCTTGCTTGCCATTAAAATATTTTCATCAGCCTACCCCATGAGGCGAAGGTCTACTATACAGCTGCTCCAGAGTTTGAGCTCTTTATCTATATTTCCAATGGTGGAAGAGAGTTTCGTTGAAGATTAGTTACCTTCTCATTGAGTTTGAAGGCCTCACCAATGAAATTCAATCCTAGCGACAAGCATATCATCCACCATGGCCTCCATAGCCCTTCCATATATGGAATATATATGTATATCCTTGATACTCTGGACTTCTTCTTAGCTGAGGATCACAGGTGGTGGAAGAGTAGTCAATGGGGTGGGGTCTAAAACTTTATCTTTGGAAAACAGTGACTTGATGAAACCTGCAAGAACCTGAGCCTGCTCTTCTAACTCGCTCTATTATTTTTTGTCCTTTTTCCACTCTTCCAATGACTCGTGATCAAGCTTGAAAATTGTGAATCTCACCTTCAAGGGTGGATTCTCCCATGGGGATCCTTGAGATCTCTAGATTAGATGCTTGCAACTCTTGCTTTGGCTTATCAACCTTGGGCTTGGCTATCTCCAGGAATTACTGACCATGGGCATCAGATACTATTCGTGAGGTGGTCCTAGCTTTCTTGGCAAGAGTAGGAGTAGTACCCAATAAGGCCGCCACAACATCAAAGTTGGGTCCCGAGATCTGAGAGGAAGCCTTTCTCTTTCTACTATCAATGAAAGGTTGTACGCATGTAAAAGAAGAGGAAGAGGAAGGTGGGGCAAGAGGACCAAGAGAAAGGGAACTCATTGCACTCAAAGTGTGCACTACCATTGCTTCTAGTTGTGATACTTGTGGGGCATTCGGGGTTTCTGGCACAGAGGAGTCAATGGTGCTCGGAAGCTCTACGCTTTGAACTTCTTTCTCTTTATCCGCTGAGACTTCAAGAATTTATAGAGACTGCACTTCACTCTCCTCACTTTCACTGAGAACAATGATGTTCTCTAGTCCTGAGGGAAATTCTGAATGTTTCATCAGGGGATCTTCTTCAACAGGCTCCTTCTTGACTTCTTTGATTTTCTTCTGATATTCTTGGGTGGATGAGGAAGGAGTGAATGACACAGGACCTTTAGTTGATGAGGAAAAAGGGGTATACACAGTGCTTCTGAACTCGGTGTCAATGCCTCCTTTCTTGGAGTTGAAGTATCCTTGGAGGAGGATTCTCCTGAATGTCTTCTAAGCTCACGGACTCTCCTGTCAAACCAGATTTTAGTTCTTACTAGGATAGGGGCTAAGATCTCAACCAGATCATCCTTCTCCTTTTTGAACTAATCCAAATCCTCCAAGGGAGTGTGTTTGACCAAGTTTTCATACTCATATGAAAACAAGTAGGAATTATCATCCTGAAGCCCTTCAGGAACTTGGTACAAGTTAAGTTCTTGGATCACTGGAGAGAAAACTCCGCCATAATGTCTCCTCCTTACTTCAAAATCATCAGCATAGTCAGCCCAATAGTCTTATGTGTCTGCCATATGATGGTAATTGATCCTTAGATTCTGTTCAATAAATATCTTCAAGTCAAAACAAGTTCTTGGCCTAAACAAATGGACAGTGATGGCGGTCAGGGCTCTCTATATGTTTTGTGCATCTAGAGCCATCTTGCAGGTGTAGTTTCCCAAAGATATAGGGAAGTGTAGGCTAGTGATTTTCTTATCCCTGCAGGTTCTATGTAACTTGTCCAATTGCCTGCATACCTCGATCAAGGCCATTTTATTGTTGCAAAACATAGGGAGCTTGAGAGGGGTGCTCTCGTAGCCTGCAAGCCTGATATAGGAGAATTTTTTGAACTGAATGAAGTAGGCACCGTACTTTGATATTAGGCTCATGGCTTCATCAGAGAACCTCCTCACCGTATCGCTCTCTAGAAGTCTTACAATGTACATGGTGAAAGCATCATTCACCCTCCTAAAGTTACGATTGCTAGTGTCCAAGGTGAATTGAGGAAAGTAAGTATAAATAAGGTCACATTTATGAGCATCAATGTATGTGAATCCAAACCATTTCCTTGACACTACTAGGGTATACATCGATATGAAGTCATGTAAAACTTTTTCATTTGTTGTACATTATATAGTTGCTCTGCTAGATTCATGTTGATGATTTCTGCCCTATTGATATTCTGAGTTCCTTCACACACCATGTTGATAAGCGGGCACATCCAGAAATGGAACTCATTGGTAGAGGGTAAACCCATGACTCGAGCTAGTAAGATTATAAAGTCTGATAGCTCCTCATTAAAATCGGCACGAAAACAGAGCTTTGGACAAACGAGATGCCCCCTTTTTAGGGTTTTTAAGCCAAGACTTTGCCACCCTTGCCTTGTATTTTTCGTTTTCCTGGTTGAAGAGTGCTTGCGCCTAGTTCTGAGATATTACTATAGAATTGTCCATTTTAGGGATCCTTAGGGCGGTGCAATGGCGACAAAGATCAAGCTTGGTAATGAGCTCCCCATGCACATTCGTTAGTTCATTTGAATTGGGATTGAAATGAGCACCGCAGGTGAGTACCGTATCTACACATTGCACTGAGATTGGGAAACTAGCGGCGAATGCCAAGCCACTATCGTGAATCATTTGTGCCATAGGAGAGGGGTTTGAGTCTGTCATCCTAGTCTAGAAATCTCCGAAGTCCAGATGAAGAACTTCACTGTCCTCGATATCGAGAATGGCAGACTCAAGCGGTGAAACTTGCTCCTGACCTTGGAATTTGATCTTCATGTTAATAGCAATTCGAAAAAAAAGTTACAATCCGAACTCTTGACAAATTTGTAGGGGAAATGGGTATGCTCACAGAAATTTTGATTGCGAGGGTATGAGCAATTGATAACAAGAAAGCAATGTGCAAGAATGCGTAGCGAGGCAGCTTATTAAATAGCCGTTGAGGAGAGAGAAATATAATAAATGTGCATTAAATACACATCTACCAACTTGAAAAGTAAGATATTCGGGAAGAGCGGGAAAAATTAGCCCGATGACCTTTGGTTCGTTTGGGACACGTGGGACGCGAAAGAGTGATTCGGCCGATGTGGGGAACGCGGGAATAGATTACATAAATGTTTATGGGACATGAGGGATGCGAGTACGCGAAGTGTGTGATGCGGCCAACGCAGTGAAAGGTGAACAATGAGCCCAAATGACTTGGGTCATTTCAACAAAAAGTTCGACGGGCCTCACGCAAGAAAACAAATTTTAGGTAACGCACAATCAACAGGAGCCCGAATGAACTTGGGACATCTGGGACAAAAATGTCTGACAGACCCGTAAATTGCATAAAATGACTCGAAAGACGTAGTTTTTTCCAACTTCTCGACTTTTCTCATTATCAGAACAACAGAAAAGGTCTAAACTCAAAAAATTTCAATTTTGGACTTCTCAAAAGAAGAAGAATTTTGAGAAGACAACAAGGATTAAGATATAATATGTGCATATTAACCGAGTTGTACTCGAATAGAATTGTGACGTAGCTCCAAGTAGTAAGAAAACATTCAACCACCATGAAAATTGTGTATACAAGAAAAAGGTATATTCATTCTCATAGATCGGAAAAATGAAGTAAAAATAGAAGTGCTTTTTAACTCCCAATGCAAGAACCATCATACCTCCATAAGGGAGAAAGGAGTTACGATCTAAAAATGGAATGTAACTCTTGTATGATGCATTGATGCACATTGACGCGAATGATAGATTCTATGACAAAATCTGTCATGCGTCATAAACTCCTAATGAAAACCTAGAGACCTATGACCTCACCTAAGGTGAGATGACTTACCATGTGTGAGGGAAAAACCCAATAAGAGGTAAATGAAATCCCTCACACTAAAAATTTCTAGAGATACGATACCAATATTTAAGGATGGTCTTTGTAATAATGAAAATCCAAGTCCCTTTAAATTCATCCAATAAAACCTCAAGAAAGAGCCAAGAACTCATGTCCACCATGAATTTCTTATGATTGACACGAAATATCTTGTTACCCTTAATAATAGAATAAATCTTTCCATAAATGTATACCTAGTGATTTCACAAATATGTAATTTGTAAAACTCTAATTATAGAGTCATGTATGAAAAATAAATGTTAAATTACAAATCTAACACATGTAATAAGATAAAGAAATATAAAACCCTAGGTACAAGAGAGAGTAAAAGACTTATCTCGATTTTCACTATCCATGGGATTGTTTTGGACTCAAAGACCGATGAACAAAAAAGGAAGACTATCACAATTAAGGACAATTTTTTTTTGGAACTACCGATGAGTCGGGACTAGGGCACTGGAATAGGAATAGGGTGCTTAGGCACTAGGGACCTCTCGCTTAGGCACCCGTGACCACACAAGAGCTCAAAACTATTTTTGTTGTGTCACACAAGTGTAGCTAACCTTCGATTTTTATCTCCTATGTCACCGGATGATTTCCAAATTATCCACGTAACCTACAAAACAAATGATATCCTACAAAACCCTAAACAACATCAAATCCTAAAAATAAAGATACAAATGGGGAGTCGACCTGACCACAGACGGTCACTTGATAGAGTGAGCTTACAACTAAGCACTGCACTACATTTTAGAATCCATGTAGTTCTAGTGCATGTGTGATAAAATAGTGCCCTAGGAAGGCCTTGTGCAAGTGCGCGTGATAGTGGGTGATAGCTAGATGTACCTTTGTAAATAGATGTGTGGATGATAAAATGAACTTCCCTTCTTATGTGTGTATACAAAAAATGCAGTCCCTTATCCCTTTAGTGGAAGCTAGATGGATGCCTTGATGATCTTAGAATTCCTTTGGATGTAACCTTAGGTGGTGATAATAGATGCTTAATGCGTGGTCTTTTATTATGGTCACATAACTTTGTATTTATATGATTCTCTTGGTTGAAAATTTGTAATTAGCAATTAGAAGGCCGACCCATAAGAAAATAAGATGCCCAAAAAGAGCAAGTAAAGTGAAAATATTATGGGGGCACTGGCAGGGTGTCCAAATGCAAACATCTTGTCTAGGTGCTTGTGTCCGAGTAATGAAAGATAAATTAATGAGGTCTAGATCTGGTCTGTATGGTCTAGAAGGCCAAATAGAAAATAAGAAACACAGACAAAATGCCAAATATAGCTATCAATTGCTAGTTTTCTCACTTAGGAATCATATGAATGGTAGTATGTGATTAGGACCTTGAAATATACCCAAGTGCTTGATTTTGTGTCTACACTGGTGCAAGAATCTTCCTCTATGTTCTCAAGACCTCCCTAGGGGACCAAACCATCACAAAGAGTACCAAATATAAAAAAGAGACCCTCTACCCTTGAAAAACTTCAATCTAATATCAATATCATATCCTTGAAGATTACATTGTAAATCATAGTCATCCTTGAAAATGATAATCATCATGTCCTCACCTTTGACCTAAAGAAACCAACCATGTACCATTTCTACCTACCCGAAGGTGGTGAAACTCAACCTTCCATTTCCATGGTCATTGATATAACCATGGTTGAAATTTTTGACAACTCGAAAATGTCACCAAACATCACTTATGACCCTCTCCCGAAAGATGATTTGTGGACCCTTTATTATGACAAGGAAAATTTTTGTTTCAATATGGGAGTAGGCATTGTCCCGATTTCCCGGGAGTGATAAAATATACCTTTCAACTTCCTCCTCAAATTTGAGTGTACCAAAAACATAGCTAAATATGAAGCTTTGTTGATCGATCGATACCATCATAGGGGTTGGGTACTAAGAAACTCTTAATATTTAACAATTCATAACTCATTACCAACCAAATGTCTTGTGTTTACCAGACTAAGGTTAAACATTTACAATTATACCAAAATTTTACACAAGATTTGGTTAAGAAATTTCACTACATATCCCTAGAAGCCATTCCTAAGTCTCAAAACCAACTCAATAATTCCATTTCCACTGCATCAACATGGTATTACCCTTTCCAAGGATTACTAGATATAGATTTTGTAGTGTCCATAAGAACTACCGTTTAAAGGAAGTGAAATACGAGAAAGGTAATGTTACTATAGATAACCTAGGGATTTTAAACATGGAAATTGTAAAAATGATGAAACAATTCTTGAGTTTATCTAGGCCTACAAGCACCCCCTCATTCTCACCACGAGAAGGGATTTTCCTAGACCCTTCACCATTTCTCATGTATCCAAGAGCAATATTATGAATCTTAATATATAGTTGAGCACTACTAATTAGATGGTTAATAAATTGAATTTTGAGAAGGAGAATATTCCACTTCTAAAATTACTATCACACCATGATAATTCTAAGAGGGAAATTACTTTCTCATTTAGGACACCATCGACATAAACATTTGGATGGAAGAAAAACCTTGAATCTTAAAACTTGGATCCTTTCTCTCCACACAAGAGGTTGAGGATCATAAGAAGTTCCTTATTGATATTTCCAAAGTGTTTTAATTTTCATATTTAGACGTAATAAACATCCAAAATGATGTCAAGATGCTCGTAAAATTTCATTAAGTTATAGACTTTTTACCTTGCCAAAACCTTAACCTAGTGATTCAACAAACAAAAAGCCTCCTAATTTATTTTCTTTTTATCTTCTTAGTTTTATAGTCTAAAAAATAACTCCAACATATTATTCCACACATCCTTAATATACTCTAATAAAACAATTTATTCTTTCTTTCCCTTTTACTCTTTTGAAGGGTATTTTCACACCTACGTAAATCGTATATAATTGACTTAAAATATGTCGAACTAAATTATCTCAAGTTTGTAAGCCATCAAATTACTTTTATTTTCCCAAGAACATCTCTACCATTCTACTTGACCCTTGAATATCCTAAAATAAAACAACCTTTCATTTAAAGAAAACATTGAAATTATTAAAAAAGAATACGTAAATATAAAAAAATTCTTCTTTATTGATCAATGCAAGAATTATCAATCTTTTTTGTATAAACATTCTACATATTAATGATATTCTCCTAAGAAACTATAGAATACCATGACTTATTTTTATTCTATCTACCTACCTAAAATTTCTCCACTTTCTTATAACACATTCCTCTCATTCATTCGAATAACTCCTCCATTTCTTCTTGTTTCTTGGTAGTTACAACTGATTTGTATACCCTAACTAGGGTGACAAGTCACTTGAACGTGTGGGGACATCTTGGAAGGTTTATTTTCTCCACATTAGACCTTCACAAGCCCCTTTACAAAGTTTCATGACCTTTTTCCATGAGTTTAAACACTTGAAACCATCTCAAGACATTCAAATTTTCAAATTTGACATTTTGGAGGGAAAATCCAATTTGAGAGATTTATACATAATAAAGAAAACATGGGTTGGAACCCATTCTAGAAGACCTTAAATGACCTCTAAAACTAACTCAAGCCAAAATCACTAAGGAAAATTTAAAATTTAGTTCCTAACCTTGATGCTCTTGCATCACATGTACATTCACACACATCCATTGGGAGGGATAAATAAATAGCATGAGGCCCTTTCAAGGTAATGCTATTTAGGAAATGATTAGTAATGTGGGATACCATTTTCATTTTGGAAAAAATGGAATAACCTCTTTTAGGTCACAAGGTAAGAAACTAGGATTTATACAATAGTGAAGTCATTTACAATATTTATTGAAGTGTAATTGTGGGATTTTGATCATACATTATACATCCAGGGACATAGGTGCACCAAGTTCCAAACCTAAGTTACATATTAGAACTCTAGGGGGATTTTCCACAAAGGGTCAAGAACACTACATATTTCCATCTAGATTATATGATCTTGTCATGCTCTCATTTTCAATACCATATATTTTACAACCAATTTGAAGACATTTTGTACAATCCATTTAAATAATTTTAGATCTCTACCACACTCATAGACTTTGCAAAATGGTGTTTTCTCTCTAATGCTAATGCTAATTTCATTTATCTATTTTTCAAGGGTTATGTTTATCTGTATTGTGTCAATACATTGTTTCAAAATTTTATATTTCTAATTCTAGATCATAATTTACACATAGTAATTAGTCTTAATTAGTTTAACATCTAATTTTGACATTACACTAGCTTGTAACAAATGTTTTCCTTATGATTGAGTCATTTTTTCAGATATGAATTCAATTTTCTCAAGATATAAATTTTTATTTCTCTAATGCTAACCCTAATTTCATTTATTTGGATTTCAAGAGTTGTCTTTATTTGTATCTTGTCAATACATTGTTTCAAATTTCCATATTTCCTATTATAAATCATCATTCTTAATTATATTAACACCTAATTTTAAAATTACAAAATTATAGAACAAATTTTTCCCCTATGATTGCAAGGCGTTTTTTATGAGATATGCCTTCATATTCTCAAGATATATTTGCTAATATGCGATGTGTTGAATATAATGTATTACAACTCATGCGTATGTGCAAAAAAATTAGAGTTACTATTAATAATTGCTTAACCGACATAGACAAACCATTGTTACTTAGTGTATGTCATTTATGTTGATTTGCACCAATTTTGACACTTTTGGATAAAAATAAATAAAGAAAAAATGGTGCTATACATTTTTGCACCCATGCATCGATTAAGTTGTTTAGAATGTATCCAAATTTATTATATAGGTTAGATGCTACTATTTTTTTATTGGGGTAAATTCCATAGTGATACACTCTAAATAAATTCATGTGTAGATTAGATCGTGTGCATGCATATGTAGTGAGATGCTCCCGATTAAAGTAATTAATATTGTTAGTATATATTCATGTAGGAAGTTTTGGAACTTAGTAATTCACATAGTTTAGAGATTACTAAAATGAACAAGGGCTACGGTGCAACTAGAGTACCTGCCGTGAGATGTGGCTTATGACCATTGAGGAGGGGAAGGAAAACAATAGCCCTATTTTAGACATAGAACAAGTAATTTATGTTATTTTGTATTGTTACTTGTCTAGGTATAGCTCTCATACCATGCTAAAATTCAGCTTTCAGGTGTTGTGTCACTAGTCTACGAACAATTCTCATGTCAATGTTTATTGCTCTTTTGAACTAGCCTCAATCAGAAATCTGGATTCATTCGCATTAGCTCTCATATGTGTTGACATTATCCTCAATGGTTTGATCATTGCCAATGATTTGTATCTTATTTTTTATTTTTTCATTATAAGATGCTTGAATGCATTAACTAAGGTTCGATATGCCTTAACCTGATACTAAGGCTCTCAATGCCTATATGCTTCGGTCAACAATGTGCCAAGGGTACAAATATTTTGATTCAATGGTACTATGCTTACAGGTCTTAGTTTTCATGAATATTAAGCCTGCACATGCTTTATGTGGGAAAAAGAAATATATTTTGAATTTGCATGGCAACTTTAGATATATTCAGAAGAAATTACTGATTCATCTTTCCTTTCTCTTTGGCACCCTAAATGTAACTTTGAGTGTTTCCTTCACAAGTATGCTTCTTCTCCATTTCTGAAACCCCAACAATTATCATATGCAAACTGAAACAAAACAAGCTCAATATCATCTGACAGTCTCCATTAATGTTTTATAGCCCAAGAAACTTCATTCCTAAGAAACTTCACTGACTTAATCCATAATTTCCTTTTTTATAAGTTCAACTTCAATTAATTCCAGATACCTTTAAATATGTCATTAAAAATTCTTGAGTACACTAAAATCAGAGTTTGTTGGGCGTTTAAGAAGATCCAATTGGTCAAAGTTGTCAGTTGATTTTGTAAAGTAAAACACAATATTCTTGATTGGAAGGAATAAAGGCTGCCTGAATATTGTTGTAGTCTGTGTCACTCTATTGCATGACATCATCTTGAAAGGATGGTATATTCAAAAAGAAAAAGAGAGTTCAAGCTAAGCATATATATATATAACTGTTGAATATGATATATTTTGATTTAAAAATTTGTGTGTAACAAATAGTCAGTATAGTAAATCTTATAGACATCCAAGGATTACAGATCGATGTGGAACATGAATAAATGGAATCTTCATAATGAAAAGATACATTGATCAGCTTAAGATAACTTCTATAGCTTGCATTCAGTGGGAGGTCTTCACATAATTGTATCTTCCATATATCAATACTAATCTCTTCCGAAACCTCACTCACGGTGGGCCTATGGGATGGCTCCTCTAGCAATACATGTTATTGTGTTTTATTGCCTTTGTCCATGTCGTAATTGCTTAGCAGCCTCTTGTCCACCACCGCTAATATTTGTTCATGATCTTCAAACTGCTCTGCATATGGTGTGACCTGTTGAATCAAACACGGAGCCTTAGTTTTTAATACTAACATAAATCAAATGATGAGTCTAAATAGTGACAGATTATTTGGAATTTTTACCCATTTAACGAGGTCCACTTTCTCTTCGATAATTTAAAATCAACTAGTCGTCACGCCACATATGATGTCTAGGAAAACCCCTTGAAACTATACACATCACTTTTCTCTCACAACATATGAGTGCTAAAATACCTGTCCCAAACAAAATCAAGAAATACTAGAAATAAAGAAGCACAATATGTCAACAATATTTAGAATCAAAAGAGAGATTTAATTGAGGTCTAAATATCTTGTAGTTTCCTCACACCAATAGAAATATGAAAAGCCTCTTCATCCATTGCTACTGTGAGAGTCCAAAATCGGCCGATTTGCCATTCAAATTGTTGTCCGAGGAAGAATGTTGGTTGTTTTTACATCTCTCGTGAATGATTTTGGGGTGGAACCTATGTGCAAGTACTCTAGTCCTTATAAGACATCGGTAGATGTTGAATCAGTGAAGGGAATTTGATCCTTAAATATTTTAGAAATTTCTACCTGAGAAAAGAAAGCTACCTTGTGCTGCATCTAATGTTATTTTAAGTCTGGTTTTGCAATCTAGTTTTAGATATTTCAATGGATTACTACCTACAAACACAAATTAATAATAAAACATGTTTTGGTTACTCGGCTTTGTCATTGTGAAGGCAAAAATGTGAAAGAAACAGTTCAAGCAAAAAATTTACCGTAAAGGTGGTGATTTAAGGATCCCCTAGGCATGTACTTGTATACAAGCATTAGGTATCTTGATTCATTACAATAACCCAACAAAGACACCAAATTCTTGTGATGGAATCTGGACAAAAGATCAATCTTTTCACTAAGAAAAGTTTAGCTTTCTTCCATAATAGTGCAGCATAGGAAACTTTCCAAATGTGAAACATTGAAAGATGCTTTAGCATTAGCGCATTTAAGAATTGTGCAATTCCCTGTTTTGAGAAGAACAAGAGCATTTTGACAGATTTTTTCTTTTCATTTGAAAATTTACCCCATAACACCGATGCAAAGCCACCTTGTCTAATGTTATGGCTAAAATTTTGTGTAGATTTTTTCATTTCATCTAGAGAAAAGGCACAAGATTTTGATGGATTTGGCACCATAACGATTGAATAATAATATGCAATAAGGCACAGGATTTTGATGGATTTGGCACCATAAGGATTGAATAATAATCTACAATAATCTAAATTCAGCCATCATGGATTATGCTAAAGTTCCAAATAGGAAGGCATTTCATTAGTACCTGGAATGCTACTAGCAGTGCCTTTCTTGAATTTCTTCTTTCGGTGAATTAGAGTAACAACTACTAAAGCTACACCTATTATGACAAATCCGGTTGTGACCACTCCAAGGATAACCTTCACTTTGGTCCTCTTTGAGTGGAAGGAGCGTTGACATTCTCCCTCATTCATACAAAGGTAGAAGTTGTCACCGTATCTGTGACACAAAAATAGAAGATTGTAAATTTGCATCAGAAATTTTAATAGATGTATATTTGAAATCATCATTTTACAATTGAAATATGTTGTTGGATACAAAATTTGAATTATAAATTAAAATACCTAATTTCTAGTGACGGCTGATCTAATAATTGCTTTGGAATTACACCACCGAAATTGTTATTGTCTATAACTCAGTAACAATCACAAATGAGCCAATAAACATTGTTTACATTACATTTTTAAGGCACAACTATTGATTCTGAATAGTAGCCGATGATTTTAGAAATGACACTCACAACTCGTTAAGATTATGTAGTTGAGATAGCCAGCCTAGAACTCGCTACTTAACCTATTGTTCGGCAGTACCTGCATCACCCAAATATGAATCTTAATATATGCTAATCTTAATTTTCCAAAATGTTAAAGTGTGAGTAGCAATGACTTTGAGAGGGGTAAAAATTACAGCCTCTTCAACTCAGGTTAGGCCTCGACAAATTTGGTAATGTTCCAAATCGGATGGTTGTTATGAAGTAACCTCGTCATATATGCCACCAAGAATAGATTAATAATTAATATGATAATAATGTGAATGTTATACCTTTAGTATAAGATGAATTGTGATAATGTGTTTGATTACATCAATTTATAATTTTTCTATCTAAAATGATTACAAAATTTGAGGCTCATATGTAAATGAATTCGGTAAATTGGGTAAAATCGGTGGTATCGATCCCGCTTGATTTCTTCCGCACAAGTTGTTGAACACAAACAAGTTTTCTCATAATTTTACTTTGAAAAAAGGGAACTATACATTATATTTTTAATTCACTTACATTTCAAACCCTTACGGTTGAGGAGATGTTAGTACACCGGATTCCCTCCCATGGCGAGAATGAAGCAAGGATCAAAAGTCCAATTCTTAATATTAAATTTTTGTTTTACAACGGCGAGTTGGGCTGCAAGATAATTTCAAGAGAGTTCGAATCACAATTACGATATTTTAAAATATTGCAAAAACTACGAAAAATAGAAGGAAATTGTGTACTGACCATCAATTGAAGAAGTTGCAGGTTGAGTGGGAAGCAGGTGGTAATGGTCAAAAGCGTTAATGGTTGATTTATATTTTTTTATCCCATCCTATAACTCTTTAGCGGACATTAAATTTGAGTCCTACCTAAAAAGATTAAATATTATCAAAATCAAAAAAGTGTATTCATTAGCACTTACCAGGACAAATGCGTGACCAGGATATGGAGAATCTGTACATATCCACCCCCATTTCATCCATTATTTCCATGTCTTCCTGCAAATGTTTATGCAGAATTCATATCATCATAAACGTAGTTTTTTTAGAACTAGACTAAGGGTTTGTACTTGTTTGATGTGAAAATACTTTGTAGTGGTGATATTCCAAATTCAACGACCATGGTAATCAAAAAGGGGGAAATACTTCACAAGAATTAGAAAGGAACACAAAGTAATAAAAAAGGGGGAAATACTTAGCAGAGAGATGGGAGAACACATCCCAATTGCTGAGCCCCTTTCCATCTTCAATATAACCCCCGTCATACTGCAACAAGATTTTCTCCTAAAAGTTAGAATTTTGAAACATTAAATCTATTTCTTCTCCTGAAACAACAATACAAAGGGAGCCATTGAAGTGGAGGTGGAGCACCTGATACGCAGAAGACCCCACGCCAAAAACAAAATTGGATGGAAAATTTTTCCTGCTAAATTCTACGCCATAACCTCCTGTGGCAAACAGAAAAGTGGAAATTGATGATAGATGATTTGGATCGAATAAGGAATCAAAATTGATATGTGACAGGGAGAAATGCATGCATGCCAAGTGTCGGTAGGAAATACTAACAGAGTCATCCAAAACAAATAAACTGGCAATAAAATATGCTTTGTCGGCAATGAAGGGAAAAGAAAGGGCCATGCATGAAGCTACCAAAGTCCTCTGTATTGTGTTGGCCTATGAGATAAGTCGTAATAGATTTCAAAGGCTTAAATGTCTATAAGCCAAAGAGATTACAGAAATTACCACAAGCTAAAACATCTATAGATTGCATAGCTCACCCTGCAGGAGGGCTGCATACAAAAATGACATCTCCCTAGGGCATTACAGCTAGGAAATCCTCTCTTGGACCTACAGATAAGTGTCACAAATATGCCCAGGTGAGAGTGTTTATGCACTGTTCTATTAATAAAAAGACAGAACACGAAGTTTCTAAAACAGGGGACTGTAATACAATGAAGTATACAAATAACATTAAATAAAGGCCATGCTTAGTGTTTTTTATCATATTTAATACCGGCAACCAATTCACAGATAACAAAAACAAAACATTAAACATTAAATAAAGGCCATGCTTAGTGTTTTTTTATGATCATAAAAATTTAGCTAAATTTATTACGAATCCTTTATAGCAGATCCCGATCTCCTACTGACTGATTTTCAAATGGGCAAGACAACCGCATTATAGCAGTTCTTCGATTGGGTTCAAGGGGTGCAAGATACAATGCAGCGAGGGCTTTGCAAGGTCTTTTTGAGTCCGAGAACATAAAAAATGCTGATGTGGCAAGGCAAGCAATAAAACCATTAGTTGAAATGCTTAGTGTGGGGTTGGAGAAAGAGCAACAAGCTGCAATTGGCACACTAATCAAGCTATCATCTCAAAGTACTTCAAAGGCTTTAGCTATTGTTGATGCTGAAGTCAATCCTATAGAAAGTTTATATAGAATTTTGACATCATTTTGTTCTTTGGAGTTAAAGGAAGATGCAACATTGCTTTGCAGTGTTTTGTTTGCAAGCTCCAGAGTACGAGCAACATCTGCAGCTTCCGATTGTATTCAGCCCCTTGTAGAACTTATTAGTATAAATTCTAATTCAATTCAGGAAGTTAGTGTCCGTGCCCTCAATAATTTGTTGGATGATGAGCAATAGGCAGAGGTTGTTGCTGCACATGGTGTTGTGGTTCTTCTTGTAGGACTGGTTGGTGGAACAAATTATCCATTTCTTGAGGCAGCAATAAGTGCTCTTGTAAAGTTGGGAAAGGATCATCCCCTGTGCAAGCTGGACATGGTCAAAGCTGGGGTGATTGATGCTATTCTTGAAATTCTCCCTGATGCACTAGATTCTCTCTGTGGCTCAATTGCAGAATTAATATGCATATTGACAAACAATAGTAGCATTGCAAAGAGCGCAGCTGCCGCAAGAGTGGTAGAGCCTTTGTTCCTATGTTTGACCCACCCAGAGTTAAGCACATGGGGCTAGCACAGGGCATTGCAAGCACTTGTAAATATCTTGGAGAAGCCCCAATCTCTTGCTAACCTGCGACTCACCCCTAGCCAGGCCATTGAACCATTACTTGTATTTCTTGAATCACCTTCCCATTTTGTCCAACAACTTGGTGCTGAAATACTTTCACATGTGCAAGTCAACATAAAATCCACTTCTTTCACTTGGCACACAAAATTCTAAAATAAATTGAGTTTGTGTGTGTGTGTGTGTGGGTGGGTGCGTGAATATTTACATGTGCATATACGTGAGCACGTCCGAGCATGTGTATGGGGTGTAGTTAGCATGGTTATTCATTTTTTTTTGTAGTTATGACTATTTGTATAAGGGACCCAAAAATATTTCATAACAAGGCCCATAACCTATTTTACAACAATACCCACATTTTATTTTCATGGGATTTGGTTTTTGATGACCTTGAACTCTTTTGATGGACATTACATCCACCCCTAATCTAAATTAAACATCATCCCGTATATATGGTATGTCGAAGGAGATGCTACAAATAATTCTTTTTGCACAAAACACATTGTAAACAAGGAATCCCTTTTATATTATGTCATGTACCACCGTGTATTGTCACACATGATTTTATTATATGTTTAAAAATAAAAAAATTGAAATATAAAAAATTCTAGCAATGAAATGTATGCAATATATGGAAGTATACGACAAGGAAGAGGAACTATTTTACAAGAATACCCACACCTTGTTTTGTGGGATTCCGACCACCGACACTCCTATATGTTTCTAATGAAAAAATCATCCACAACATATTTGAATACATGATGTAGAATTTCAATTGAGGGAGGCACTATGCATTCTTCTTAATACATACAACCCCATGTAAACATTGTAGATCAACATTTACAAAAAAATCCATACATTCCCACTCTCACATCACACCATATGTTACCTAGCCATGAAGGATAAATGTTAAATTTTTAATTTATAAATTCCTCTAAAATGATTATAAGATATGCCCAAAATGTCTCAAAGAGATGATCGGAGAATATGCACGAAAGGGTTTTTCCAAAAGGCCTTGGAAAATTTAAGGCAAATACAACTAATACTTGAAATAAGCACTCCACATTTCACATATCTAGTTCAAATTTAAAATACTTGAGGTTTTTAAAATTCATACTAATTTTTCAATTTAAAAAGAGTATTTAAAAAGGTGAGGCCATTCAATGCCCCTTATTATGGTTCCACATTCCCATTTTACCCCTAAGACATGTTATCTTCGTTTTTAGGAAGGCTTCAAATTTCTCACCTCAAATATCATTCCCACTAAATTATTTTTAGCACTCCCCTACTCGATGTCCATGGTGTTTTTAAATAATTTTTTGCAGTGTAGATTATTGGTTTTCACCAATGGCCATGGGCCTAAGACCCTCTTTCTTGGGTATGGGAAGGCTCATATTATTAAATGTAAACTAACTAAAACTATGGGGTGGCCATTAGGATGGGGATCACATAGGAATAATCCACTAAACATGTGGCAAACTACTTGTACAATGTACAAGGGAGGAATTATCTTGGAGAGAGGTAAAGGGGAGTAGAGGAAATATGGAGAGAGGGTTAATATTGTAAGTAGGCTCTCGAATATTCTCATCAACATTAACCATAGTAGGTACACATTCAATATAATAACACAATAATGTAAGCAAAAAAATACTAATAAATTAGAGACACAAAGTTCTATAGATCCATTAATTAAGGACACAAAGTTACTTCTTGGTTGTACAAGATTAAAATGCTTGCAAAGTTGGAGAGTAGAGAGGATAGAGGAACATAGACAAGGAGATAGAGGAAATGTATATTTTATTGCTTGAAGTACTAGTGAAATCCAATAGCTAGTAATAATCAACAAATGCCAACCCTTGGAATGGAGAAGGCATTCTAATTTATAGCTTATAAATTGTGTCTTCTTCTCCCCATGTAAATTTTCATCTCACTACCATTTGACTTATCAAATTCCTTAGGAATGAAACTAAGTCCTTTTCTTATTTTTGAAAAGGAGTTATACAATGCAACATTAAGTCACTTAAGTGAATAAGACAAAAAGGTGAAAAAGTACATTCTCAATGAAGGAATATAATGTTAGAGAAAGAGAAAGAGGAGAGAGAAGGAGAGGGAGAAGTGTTGATCTAGAGATGTAAAATCTCCTATTGACGAAGAATTTTCTTATGATGTACCATTGAGGGAATTCTTCATAAATGATATCCTGTACGTTCGACCTCTTGTTAAACTAAAACACCGTAGTTACAAATTGTTTCATCCGTGAGATGTAGACACTATCTAAGACATTGAATAAGTGTTCAAATCACTGCTAAGTGTCTTACACTTTGTGAGATTGATATGATTTCCCCTTCCCACAAACATGATGATCTTCTTTGAACACAAGGGTGGAGTTAGGAAATAGAAATCATACCCTTATCCTCCTTGGCTCTAAAATTCACCTTCATGAAAAATATTTCTCCTTTTTGAATGAAACCACACTTAGGATTCTTGGACACCTTCTTTCTCATTTTCTCCTCATTGAAATATGCCTTCTCCTCCAGATAGAAGTATTTCTCCCTGAATGAAATTATTTTCCTTTGAAATCTTGTTGGAACAAAACATTGCAATTGTAAATTCTTCCTCCTTGTGGCAAAACAATTTGTTACGGTGTAGATTATTGGTTTTCACCAATGGTCATGGGGTTAAGCCCCTCCTTCTTGGGTATGTGGAGGCTCCCATTATTGAATGTAAAAAACCTAAAACTGTTGGGTGGCCATTATTTTGGTGATCACACATGAATACTCCACTAAACCTGTGGCAAAGTGCTTGTACAATGTACAAGGGAGGAATTTTTTGTGAAGGGAGGTAAAGAGGAGTAGGAGAAATAGGGAAAAAGGGTTAATGATATGAGTAGGAAATAGAATATTCTCACCAACAGTAACTAGATTAGGTCCACATTTAATTAGAAGAACACAATAATGTAATAAATCGGCAAGCCTAACAAACCAGAGACACAAAATACTACATATTCAATAATCAAGGACACAAAGTTCCTTCTTGGTTATATAAGATCACCATGCTTGTAAATCTAGAGGGTAGAGAAGATAAAGGGACATAAACAAGGAAATAGAGGAAATGTAGCTCTTATTTCTTGATGTAGTAGTGATACAAATCTCAACAACATACACCAATCAATAATTTTCTACCCTTTGGAATATAGAATCCATTCCAATCTATAACATTACAACTATATTTTAATCTCCCCCAACATGAATTTTCACCTTTCCTCATCACTTGTGACCTTCCATATTCCTAGGGAGTGAAAATGAAAGGACTCTTACAATGTTAAGTTAAAGGTCACTTAAGTGAATAAGACAAAGTAGTGAAAAAGTACCTTCTTAATGAAGAATTAGAACATTGAGAGAGAAGACATAAGAGAGAGAAAAGGGTTGATTAATCTGATGAAGACGAATCCTCTACAAATGAAGAACCTAATGACTTGAAGCACTTTGTGACCATAATCTCCTTCTATGAGATATGGAAACATTCCAAGGCATAAAATAAGTTTTCATAAACACTTGTTATGGTACTTGCATGGTGATCTTATCTTATCACAAGGTAGGAGTTAGGGTATGGGGATCACTTCCTTACTCCTTTAGGCCTTCAAAATTCACTTTTGTGACCAAAAATCAACTCCATGATGCTTAAACCTTTTTATGCTTGTTTGTTTCTCGTTGAAATAGGTCTTCATCTTGCAAATTGAAAGATTACCCCCTAAATGAAATTCATGTCCTATGACCACCTATTGAAACGATGTGATTGTATATGATTCTTCCTTTAGGATATGGACACACTACAATGTGTTGAATGAGTGTTTAAGAACACTACTAAGTGAATTACATCATGTGAAATTGAGATGATTTCCCATTATTGTAAACATGGTACTCCAAATGAAGATCATCCCCTTCCCTTCCTAGCTCCAAAATCCCCTTGAATGGAATCAACTTTTATGATGCTTAGAAACCTCCTTGTTGATATGCTCCTCATGGAAATAGGTTTCTTCCTCCATATAGAAGGATTAATCCTTGAATGAAGCTCGAAAAATGTATGAGAATGAGTTCCATGTTCTTGACTTCTTGGCTATATTGAAACACTATGAATTACACCTCCCTAACTTGCAAGGTGTGAGCAAAATCTTAAGCATTGGTTAAGTGTTTAAAAATAATTTCATGAGATGTGCATTGTTTGTAAGTTTGAGATGATTGCCAACATCACTCATGGTGATATTATCTTATCATGCTCTTGATGACCATTTCCTTGATGACTTGAATTTCAATGAAGTTCTTGATGTTTCAAATCCTTCACAGACCTCATGATGTTCTTGATTTCACCCATTGTTTAAGTGACTATATTTCACACACATTGATTCACTCTGATATGTTCCTTGTCATAATGTGATTCATATGATGTCCCTTATCCTTGGAAAGAGAGATAATCACAAGGTAGGAGTTGGAATGAGAACTTCAATTTCCTCCTCATGGCTCATTTGATATTTAAATCACACCTTTGTGACAAAGAGGTCTCCTTCATGGGATGGAATCAACCTCGGGGACTTAAACATGTTCTACAAAGGTTGAAAGAATCCATCAAGAATTTGGTTCGAGCTTCTTGTTTCACCTTGATGATAAAGACATATCCTTATTGAATGAATTGAACCATGCTAACTCCATTTTTTTGGTAATAGGATGATTTGGACCATCTAATTTCTTGCGTAAAACCATGCCATGCAAAAATAACCTATGGACTGATGCTTTGAGAGCCTCGTAGGGGTTTATTTCTCATCTAAACCATGAGATAACTTCTCATCTTTAATGGTCGTGAAAAAAAAATGAGATAGGTAGAATGGGAGTTTCCATAATTTTTCTAAAATCAATTACAAATTTTTCTATTTTTAGCAAATTCTATCCATAAATTTTATTTTTAGTAAATTTTCACCATTTTCTCTTTATGATGTTTATTACTTGTTTGGAGTGTTGCAAAGGCCGCAAATTCAGTATTTTTGGGAACTTACTATTTTTAGACATGCAAAACCTCAGACGCTTACTACTTTTTTTAAATTGGACATACAAGTGTCGGGTTGCAACGAAAACACTTTCATATGTTTCTATTTTTCTCCGTGACTCTTTGCTCCAATTTCCAAGGTTTTCATTTTCTTGAATGTCAGAATCAAAAAGGAAACTTTCCAAGTCTAAAGTTTCCAGATTTTTGTTGTAAATTATATAGAGCATCCATGGAAGTTATCTTATAATCATCTTGATGACATTTTTAAACAGAGCACACCGGTGAATTTTTTTGGAGATTGGGTGCACAAATTGAGAGACACCGAAAAAGTCGATTTGTAAGTTTGATGTTTTGGGAGTGGTTAAAATAGAATTATTGGACAATATTGGAGGTTGGGAGGAAAAATTAAATGTTTAAAATGGTCAAGTTTTGTGGGGGGAGGAGTTATCCATATTTTCACACAATTTTAACACACTTTTAACCATAAAAGATTAACCAGGGTTGGGATGAGATAAATTGGAGAAGGGGGTCACAAGTTTGTGTCCCCTTTGCACCTTAGGGGAGATAAGGGATAGGTAAGGGTGAAAGTTGTGACTGGAGGTTGCATGGTGAGGGTAGGTTGTAATTTTGTGTCCCCTTTACACAAAGGGGACAAGTGAGTGTGAAAAGTGTGACCTGGAGATGAATGGGGTGAAGGGGGTCAAAAATTTGTGCCAAAATTATACCATTTTAACCTTGGGGACAATGGGGACATAAGGAGTGAAAAAGTGTGACATGAGTAGAGCCAACATGAAGGGGGACAAGTGACGGAGGCAAGTTGTGCAACCTAGGGGCAGAAGTTGTGAGGAGTAAGTGAAAAAGTTTGACATGATGAGGGGTCATATTTTTGTGTCCCAATTACACCATGAAGGATAGAGGGGACAGAAAGAGTGAACAAGTGTGAGTTTTCCACTTTCAAATTTTTATTACCCAGGGTGTCCAAATCGGGATAGCGGGAGTGAAATTTCTACCTTAGGATCATGGGAAAGAGTTTTGGGGTAAAACCTTATACGATTTTGAATCTAAAAAAGTTGATGAGATAATTGAAACCATTCTTAGAATCCAATTATTCCTAAAATTTCATTTTTAGGGCATATTTCATCTTCGGTTGAGAGGTGCAACTATTGTGTTCTGACTTACCTCAAAAAATATTTGAGTCTTGGAACAAAGTTCATGTTTATATCTTATAGATGATTCCAAGAGATTTATGATGATAAATTTTTATCTCCTAAATTATTTTGAAACTCCCAGAATCATCCATTGAAGTCGGGTTCACTGTTAGATCTTTCATTCCTCGCACCTGCACTTACCCAATTTTGCACAAGTTGTTCCTAAATCAAATTTTCTTCACAAATTTTTCTTAAAATACCTTGAAATATTCAATGTTCTTTGACACCAATCCTAGATGATTTATATTTTTCCTATAGTCTTCCAAAGGGTGTTTACTAGTCATGAGAATTGCTAAAAAAAGGCATTTCAGGCCTCCAAAGAAAGTTGTCTTTCATTGAATATCAACGAGTTTGTCAATCATATTAGGTAATATTCCATACACATTAAAAAAAACTTAAAAATATTTTTTTCACTTTCATCTTAGCTAGAGTGAGGATGAAATTGAGGATAGGATGGCCAGAGGAAGGGTTCATAGTGACTAGGAAACAAAATTTTCAATTATGGGCTTAGTTGTCATGATCAAAAGTTTCAATTTTTCATTCTAGACATTTTACATGAAAACAATTGGCTTTAGCTCGAGACATTGGAATATAAGGGGTAATGGAGAACCTCAAAATATAATAGAATGATGTCTTATCAATTAGACCATATAATTACCATATTGAGTAATCAACAAAGCTACAAACACAACTAAGAGATGAACAAAACAAACACATGATAGAGAAAGGAAACACACAAAGACAAAGGAAACACACAACAAAAACCTATGTCACCTATGGTACATGTGGGAAAAAAATGCTTTCATTATAATACTAATTATTTATTGAAATTTTACCCGTGCAAGAGTATCACCAAAATATTTTGTTCTGCAAACCATTGAAGGGTTCATTGAAATATGACCCCTTTCTCAATTTATTAAGAAAGTTTGCATAATATCTCTGGTAATTGAGGTTCCACTTTTTCATTTGATTTCCTTTATCGATTTGACACTCTTCTTCCTTATGCTCATTTATTTCTAAATTTATTCCAATTGTTGATTTTCCATTAATGCTACATGAATGAGTCTTGGTCACACTAGGATTACTATTTTCATACAAAGGCTTATGTTCCTTGATAGGGATTTGACCTTCACTTGTCATTTTCTTCATGACCATTTTTTCCATGAGTTGATTCAAAGTAGATGTTTTTATAGTTTCAACACTATCACAAGCCTCTTTATGCTCCACATTTCTCAATTTCCCCAAACAACTATCCTTTATACAATTTTTCTCATTTTTTATCTGCTTCTCTCTATGATATGATGTGTACAGTGCTTCATCTTCTTGGAATGAAAATGGGAAAAGGGTCAGATATGAAAAATGAAAAACACCACTTTATCCAACCTGACAATTTTGAGCCTCATAATCCATCTTCATGATGAAAGCATCCTTTTCTTGAGTGGAGTCAACATTGAAAGACTCGAGCATATTCTTATTCATACATTCCTTGTTGAGAGGGTATTTATTTTGAATGAAATCGCCCTGGATAATCAAGCACCATTCCATTTATCTGTTCTTCATTGAGAAGGTCTTCATCTTCATGAAAGGAGAACAAGTACAAGGTTGGGGCTGAAAATATCAAGATTATCATTTTCCTAGTCTTGAACATCATGAACTTGGATATTCATCTCATTGATGAAGTTATCCTCTTCTTGAGTAGGGTCAACATCAAGAGGCCCAAGAATCTTGTCATTTATGCATTCCTTCTTGAAATATTCATCCTCTCCTAATGGGAAAGATAAATCTTCTTATTTTCAATCATACTTATTGAACAAATCTTCACGATGAGTCTTAAGAACATGATTGGAAACATATGGCTCACTTGCTAAAAAAATTTGGTATCATTTTGCATTCATGACCCACACTTCTCACCACTTTAGGATTTATTTGTTGTAAGTCAATATTTCCTTGACCATCATCACCACCCAGTAGAGAAACTATATTCATGCTCAATGGGAAGTACACACTATCAAATTACAGATCCATTAAATCATCATGATTATTTTCAAGCATATTTGTCACACATAGGTATTCCTCCATCAACATGGGAAACTCAAAATATTCCTCTAAAGCTATGAAATTTTTTCCATACCTATAATCTTGAAATAGGATGTCCGCCCTTGGGTCATCTAGATTTTGGACCGTATATTTCATTTTCCTGATAGGAAGGAGCTTCCTCATCTTACCATGGACTGAAATGGTGGCATATGACCAATCCATTTGAATATATCCTCAACATTCCTACGAAGCCTCGGCTTAACAACATACCATATGAGGTTGGCATGTCTCACATTACGAGTATTTTCATCATGATTTTATTGTTAGGAAAATTTACAAATGCTACTTGAGAATCTTTGACCTGGCCAATAAGAGGTACTTCTTTGGTTTCCATGGAGTAGAATGGCCAATAACTAGAGTGAGGGAGATACTAAGAGATTTAGCAACTTTTACGAGCATGACATTTTCGAGGCAATATAATTAATAATACAATTATTCAATTTGTATGCGCTGACCAGCAAGGCTAGGTAGAAAGGTTATACCTTCATAGAGGTGGAGGGTGTGGAAGAAAGAAGGTTATGAGGAGTGGTATGAGGAGTGAGAGGTAGTTATTTGGAAGTGGCATTTTTGGAACATGAACTTGAACTACTTCCTTTGATAAACTAGACAAGCCTATCAAATTGCTTGGGATGAGTTTTCAAGTGCTCGAGACTCAAAAATCTGAATTTTTATTTTTAACATGGTCAACGATGTCAAAATGTGAAGAAGTGGTATGCTCATCAGAACTATGGTAGTTTTGACATAGTTATGATTTTTATTATTATGAATAATGGAAGTAGAATCTGATTTGTCAAAAGAAGATGAAAGAAAATTAATTGAAGAGGTGGATGTATTTTTGATTGAGGTAGTCTCAAGATTCTTCTTGGTTGACCCTAAGGAAGTGAGTGTAAACAATAAATCACACACTTTGGGTAATTATCTAGTCATGATTGCATATTACTATTCATATGATTCCTAAGTAAGAGAAGTACTAATTAACCCATGTATTTTGGCCTCTTTGCTTGCTTTTTGTTATCCTTCTTGGTCTTGCACACCTTCTATCCCACTCTGTCTTTTCATACTTTGACATTTCTCATTCTATACACCAACACCGAGCCAGGACGCTAGCGTCAAGTACCCCTATCCCCTCTGGGTGCCCCCAACCTCTTTGTATTTTGTTCACATATTTTTCTTCCTTTCTCGTCGTTTGAGAATCTTATCTATTTGGTAGTCAGCCTTTTCAAGGTTAATTATGAAATTCAAGCAAAGGAATCTTATAAATATAAATTTATGTGACCAAAATAAAATACCAAACACTAAGCATTAGCTATCACCATCTAAGGTTGCATCCAAAGGCTATTAAAGAACATTCTAGCATCCATTCTAGCATCCATTCAATGGCAAGGGACTACATTATCCTGCATACACTACATAGGAGGGGAAGTTCATTCTATTCCATGCACACATCTATTACATATAGCTATTTTCTTGCTATCAAGTCTCGACACACACAAGAGCAACCTATGGCACGATTCTGCACACACACACCTAGAACTATATTGGGTCTAAAATGTAGTGCAAAACTCAGTCATAAGTTCACTCATTTGACAACTAAGGACAATCCAAACCCTCATTTGCATTCTTTTCTTTTTGGGATTTGATGCACTCTTGAGGGTTTTACAAGTCAATCTTTCATCACAGGATTATTGCGACATCGACGATCATTGTGTAAAATACTAGAAATAGGAAGAAAAGGACATCAAACATCTCACGACCCTGTGAAATAGGTTTCCTAAGGTTTTGAGCAGTCATAGGTTCCTAGAGCAGGTCTAGGGCACTCGCAGCACCCCCCCTTTCTTGGCACCCCAATCTAGGAAGATCTTTAACTCACATAGTTTTTGAGGTTTTGTGTGACACTTCTCCCTCTCTCTTCATTTCCTATCACTTGAATAGTCCAAGATTAATCGTTAAATAACTAAGTATTATTATCTCCTCTTTGCAACTAGAGTTTCATATTTACTAGCTTAATTTGCTTGGGTCAATTCTATACTTCATTGCTTATTTATTTACTACTACATCATTGCAATTAGTATTAGGCATCTATTTATTCAATATTTTCTTAATCATTTGGTGAACCCGAACTCGATTTGAACACTCTTAGGGTCCTCATACTTCTATTGATTTTATCTTCATAGGATGTTCTCATCATGAGTATCTCTATTAATGATTTCTTGCTCATTAATCTTACTTTAAGATATAAATTAGAACTCTCCTAACTACTACTCGCATTCCTGTTGATATTCATTCGGATCTAGTATATATCACATTCACATATTATTTTTCTTAGCACATTCCTTTTCCAGCGAATCCTAATGCTAATCTTGTTATTTTCGATAATGACCCACCTTTATACATCATGCTTTGCATTTACAAAGTTGGTGTTAAACACACCATTGTTGATAATGGATCTGAGCTTAATATTTGCACTATGTCATCCCTTGAAAATATTGGTCTTTCTACTACTAATGTTAGTCCATCATCTCTTTTTCTTTGCGCTTTGTTCACGATGGCTCCGTTCATATACTTTTCCTATCACTTTCGGACCAAAAATCTTAATACGGTCTTCTTTGTCATTAAATTCCCAATTCAATATAATCACTAAGTAGGCCATGGCTTCATGCCATGCAAGCAGTTCCTTCTATGGTACATCAATGTGTCAAATTATTACATGAGGGCATAGAATATATAGTTCCTAGTGATTGTTAACCATTCAAATATTACAACCGTGATCCCAACACTACACTTCCTACTCCAACATCTACTACCATTGATGAACCACAACCTATGGATACTCTAGATCATTTTCCACCACTTGAAGGTGTTATTTGCATGTTAGATACTATCTCATCTACACCACCATCTCCTCCTACTTCTACTACTGCTATGATTATTTATAAGGGGCCTATCTCGGACATTGGACGTCATTCCATCTCCTTCACCTTCTCATGAGAAACCTCCATTAGCATGACCTCCATTTACATGCACATTTTTCATGAATGAATCTTATTGGGAACACATTCCATTTGATCCTACTTTCTCGATACTATATGCACACATGATGGGTTGGCTCGGCTAGGATTTATAGTTGATGACATCTTTCCTCCACCTCATGATCATCATATGTACCATGGATTTGTTCACATTATCATTGCTTATGGTCTTCAAGTCTTTTATCTCATAGTATTTCTTGCACATGCTCCCCACACTTCTCCACTTACACTCGGATAGTCTTGGCTTGATTACATTGGGGGCATGTTAGATCCTAATCATACTAATATATCATTTCCCATGCCATTTGGCCACGTTTTCATTTACAATGACTCATTTCTTGGATATTCAAAATCTTACTCACTAGTATGCACATGGTTGTCCATTTCCTCCTTTCACCAATGAAGAATATGCTATGGGCATGTATAATTTATGCCTCAATGGCTCCTTACTCGACCAACCTAACACTATCACTTATCAAGTCTCAGATGCTTCACCATTCAGTTTTGATCATGAAAATGATGACCTCTTAGATGAAATTACTTGATCACTCTTATCTTCAAACACTTCGGGGACATCACACTATTTATTACCCCCTTTCCGGCATCAACACACATCTTATATCCTAATTATTTCACATCTAATCTCTCATTTACAACATACACATCTTGATACATTAGTATCGTCATTACCCAATGACGCACTCTCGTGCTACGGTTCACACTTGACTGTTGAGGGAATCCTATACACATGAACCTCACACACTACACTACACATCATATTACACATGACACGCTCGACACTCTCATCACTACACAATTAATACACTTACGACACATTATTCCTACTACACACTTGACATACTTACAATACATACTTCTAGCGCATATCCATCCATACAAACTCAACACAATAATAACACCTAATCTTCATGCATATTCAACATAACATACTCCACACTTAACAATTCTACCACACACCTCTTTTACATCAATTAACACATCTCTCTTACGATTAGTCAACACAAACATCTTACGTAAAATTTACATATTCACAACACACTATATTCTATTCAACACTCTCACTTGTAACACAACATGTAGCATTATACACTCGACATGTTCAAAATCAAATTCTCTTAAAAACATTCAACGAAACTTCACAACACCTTATAAAAGAGACACATTCACAACACCTTTCTCTCATGTGTAAACAACACAACACATTACACATATCTATCGCATAATCAACACAACACACTACCCTATTATGAACTCTAGTTTCACAAATCCATACTTGACCATTGAGGGTATACATATTAAATGGATCTCAACACACTCACATGTTCACTCACTCACTCACACACTCTATGCTTTATGCTTTGATGATCACATATTTCTAATACACACAATTCAAACCATTTCTTGATGTACTCTTTTTCTATGGTTCATCTTCGACTATTGAGGAGGCATGAATAAATAAACCTTACACATACACATCAACAATCACTTGGGGGAATTTTTCTCCTATCATTCGCTCTATATTCCATTATGTCTCATCCACAACATACTACATATATTGGTCGCATTTAGTCTTGCTTACATTTATTGGTTACATGCACACTTTATTATACATGATAGATAGATATCTTGTATTTAATTATATTTTTCCATACCCACATGCATGTTCACTTTCTTTCTAGTTGTGATCACAGATTCAATAGATTGATACATGCAATACAAATGCTTGGCACAATACCTATTACCAGTCCCATAACAACTCTTGGGGGCATCCAATTTGGTGCACTACAAGTACTATTGTTTCATTTTTCATAGCACATTACTTTATCGGAGTATACACACTTTGACATACTTTTTATCATTCTAACATGCTAACAGGTGCTTCATGTGCAACATTTCTCTTCCAAGTCTATTTACTTCCATGGTGTCTATTACATTGCTTGTCATTGTTTGCCACTGTTTATGGGATTTTTCCTTTGTCTTGTGTGCACACTTGTATGCTTTTGGCCTAGTCGAATTGATTTCTTATGACATCGTGAGTGATGTCCCATGTTTGAAACCCTATTTTCATGGTCTACATTGCATTCGTACGTGTTGTCTACTTGTGTCTTAGCTTACACACATGTCTACTTCTTTTCGTTAGCTTATAATTTACATGCGTGTTTATCTTGCTTGTACTAACACTTTTCTCCTAGCCACTTTGTTTGTGTGTGCCTTGGTTTTTACCAAGCACACTCCCTCCCCCTACAGGCACATTTCAGCACAACAATCATTCCACCTTTGGGCCACATTCTCCTCAATGATGTCACATGCACCCCAAATGAGGGGGCATCAATTGGGTGAATCATTCACCCCATACAACAATCTTTGGTCATCACACAACATAATTTAGTACTAGTATAACACAATCATTAGCATCGAAAAAGGCTCAAAATCTAACTTGGGTCCTTACCACAACACAAACACCGGTTCCCTGACCAAAGACGGTAGTGCACTGGTGCTCCTAACCCTTCCTGGACATCTGTGACCAGGGGGTAGTTATAAAACATTCTTCAATGCATCATAGTCTACAACACTTCACACAATAGATTTTGATAGGACACACAATCCTTTAGCTCTCATCATCCATACATTATAACTTATTTTCCTTTCACATCGATCAAAATTGGTTGAACCAGATTGTATTTTTACACACCATATTCAGTGATGTTCTATATTACAGGAAGAAGTTAAAGGATGGAGGATGAAACCATACTTTTCTCCCTACACTTCTTCCAGTTCTTGGCATGAGATCTCCTGAAAAAATCACATCCGACACAACTAGCATGAGATCACCCGAAAAAATCAAGCTTCTACATCATCTACAAGATCTTTTCTATCTCATTTACTCATCATAGATTAGGTGCACATGTTCCTTTTTCACATTTTTACATGCTTTCTTACATACTTTTTTACAAATTTTGATCATATACAAGTGTATTTGACTACTTGTTCATTATTCTCTTTTACATGTTCCTTCCTTATGGGAAGCGTTAGTCAACACCATCCTACATAAAAAAATCAACGACATCAACCACATAAACATATAAATCAATAACATGTACAATAACAACATCTACACATGTGTTTCCTCCCTAAGGTCAATATTCATCATCACCTTTTTTACAATTTCTCCTCTCTAGTTTCCACGCTTCACATTTTATTACTCCACACTTTATCTTGTCTCTTGGCATGCTTTCTTCATTGATCTACATGGTTATCAGGTATGCATATCTTATCTACTTTATGTTATAAAGATTTCACTCAACAACATAAAGTGGGGGTAAATGTAGACACAAAATCATGCACTTTGGGAAATTATGTAGTATCGATTGTATAATACTATTCATATAATTCCTAAGTAAGAAACATACTAACCAAGCCATCTATTTTAGCCTCTCTCGCTTGCTTTCTATTACCCGTCTTGGTCTTTCATACATTCTAGCACAATATTTATTTTCATACTTTGACATTTATCATTTTGGAAACCAATGCCCACTAAGATGCCAGGCCAAGTGCTCTCATCCTCTCTGGTGCCCCTGAAATCTTTGTACTTTTTCACATCTTTTGGGTCCTTTCTAGCTGTTTGGGCATCTTATATTTTTGGTAAAATTGGTGCCATTCCAAAAATCGGCGTTGATCGAGGACCGGTCAGGCGCCATCGAGGAACAGACTCCCAAAGTGGCAAAAAGGGATGAGTTGTGAGGATAAGAATATTATCCTTCCAACTCAAATACGGGAAAAATCCTATTGCACAGTTCCAGGAGAGGAGAAATAGGTGGGATGGATGGATAATAGTGACACGGGAGGTTGGGAAGTGATATGGGGTGAATAAGTAGTTGGAATAAATGTAAAAGATATAATTACATGGTTAATGTTTAATTATCCATGGGTGAAATATAATGGGGTGGAACAAACTTAGGATAGGCATTTTAATTAGATATTTAATTAATACCTAAGAGAGAAATAGTGGTACAAAATTACACCGGGTTACCCGAGAATGGAACAGTAAGCGAACACGGGGACATTAAATTGAGTAACCAATTTTAGGTGTCTACACTTTGACTAAGGGGTTTCTTGATACTTTGTGAGTGATAAATTCTACTTGGTCTTGTTGTTATTTGCAGAGTTGTTTCTTCTCATGAATGCATTTGTTGAAGTTTATAGCTAGTGTGTGCAAGAATATGATTTTTCTACCTACAACATTAGTTCTCCTATCTAATTTCTCACTCCCCTTTCCCTCTCTACAGACAAAGTCCTCTCTTGCAGGTATCTGTAAGCTTTTCCACAAGGTCAGTGGAGTGTCCCTGTTGGATCCCTGGTCAAAAGGCCACCACATAAATCCACCTTTTCATGTACATGCATATACGGAAGTTACACCGGTTGAGTAGAGGGACTTAGATTCCCATAGCATTGGAAAGAAATCCACAAGTTTTTCCACCCACAAATTTTCTCACCAACAAATTTGTAACATGGGATTATGTTGAGTTAATTAATTACCATTAACTCGTGAATATTTAGAATAGTGTAGTTATGCGTGCAACTATGATAAAATGATAAGAAAATTGCATGAAAACATAGAAAAGGATAAGAACTTAGCTATGTAGAGTGGCAAAAAAAATATCTAGGTGTGTAGGCTGAGTAAATGAGCCATTTTGAACCTAGAAATGCTTCATTTCTAAAATTAGAATTGAAACTGCTTTTGTTTGGAACGGTAAAATTTTTCCTAGCTATGGTATGGCTACCGCCTCTTCTATATGGTTTTGAATCTATTAAGAGTGGGGTTTTATATATTATCCTTCCATTCGCTTTCCTAGAAATAATTTTCATTGTATGTTGCTTTAGCTCGCACAATGTCAACACAACTTGCAATGACCTACAAAAAGTAAAAACCCTAGATACTTGTAATACCCTTTATTAAATTTTTAGATTAAAAAGGGATAAATCAATTTATGGGTGAGGCTGGACTACCATTTTTATTTAACCCATGTCAAACCAATATAATTGTTACACTACATCCCCTCGAGTGGGAGCAAGCCTCTTGTAGCTCTCCTAGCGTAGGTGTAAGTAGTGCATGTAATCCGATCAAACCCTTACATGTGCCCTCTTATCTCTTGACACAAATGTAGTGGGATACATATCAAGTAGATAATGTGCCTAACATGGTAGTAGCGTGATATTGTGTGCTTCACCTATAGGACTAAATCCTTTTTCCCTTGAATACCTTTGAAAATTCTTGAAGTGACTTGCTCTTGCTAAGATATAGATATGGGACCTTTAAGTGCTTGGAAATGGAAGAAGCTAGAATTTTTGACCTAGTTGAGTGATTTATACTAGATGTAGTGGATACTCTAACTAATGTGCAACTACTTTAGGGAAATTTTTGGAGATCCTTGAGTGATTTAGTGTTGATATTTATAATAGAAGCTTATGATATTCCCATGTGAGTTATGAAATATGGTTGACTTGCTTATATAGGATTTCGTAGGTTAGAAATTTGTATTAAGGCCAACCTAGGAAGATGAAATGACACACATAAGATATTCAAATTAGAAAAAAATTATAAAATGAAGGGCACAAGACCATACAATTTGGTACGAGGCATATATTATCTAGCCATTATCTTTCAAGTATCAAGTATTATCTTAGAATATCTTAAGATCACATCACAAGGGGACAAGTATCACTCTTCAAGCATTATATTTTTAATCCAAGCATTTCAATTGGAGGAAATTCATTAGTTATCCCACTATTTTGTATTGATGCATGAGGATAAAGCTAGAACAAGGGAGCTATATTAATACACCATTGCATGAGTAATAGGAGAATTATGTGGAGTTTGAAATTTAATGTAGAGTTTGGTTTAAATTGCATGGGGTGACCATTGAAGTAATTCCAACTTAAGTACCTAACCTTGGTTTTTGTATCTAATATCTATTTGAGTGTTGGTGCAGGAATCTAGGTTTTCTTTTTAAATTATATGGGCAAGCCTTACAAGACTTCCAAACATGCACATAGGAAATGCAAGAGAAGGTGAACCATCATAAAAAAACTAGAAGCACGTGGTCAATAGGAAAAACACTACTAATTAGGGGTGGAAGTCCGAGATGGTTTAGTTTAAATTGGATAGTTTTTTGGAAGAGGCTCATAGCACTTAGGGACCTTTTAGGAAAATTATAAGACCTTCACAAATATTATTATAGTTTATGAATCACCTAGATCATATATTTAAATCAGTTATATGGCATTTTAACCCTAATTCCCCTCTTGTTTGTTTGTTTGGATGTATGTGAATATGAAACACTAGTTTTTAAATATTTGTATTTATGTATATTGTTTGAACATTCAATTATTATTTCAATATTATTCCCAAATTATTATACACTCCTATTATTAATTTTAGGGTTAAATCATTTGGTGAACCTACATATTGGTTGAATCCTTAACCTTCATTGGTTTAGGTTTCCTACCCAAGGTATGCCTTTTTAGCAAAAATTTGATCGCCTTGAGATTTCCATTTTTTTCTTCATACACAATCATAACCCTAATCTTAGGTTTTTTCTCCTTTTTCCTTCATGGTTTCTATTATCGATGCCAAAATCTCCTTACTTGAGCTACTTTAAAGAAAATATGTATATCAATATATCCTCGATGGGGTGTTATATAATAATCAATTCTCCCTAGTCCACCGCTTTCTCTAACCATGTTATTTCATTCTCTAATATTTTTGTATGATACAACCTCTATCTCTATACCCGATCTATCTCTACACGAAGGAAAAATTAATGGTATTGATTATTTTATTGGATATGATTGTGGCATTTTCCTTCAATTATCTAAATTTTAGTTTCCACCTTCACCAATAGTCTGATCCCTTACTATAAAATTGAGAAAATGTTAAAATCTCCATGATCACCTCCTAGCATTGATTCTTCTCCATTAGGAGACATTATCTCCTCTTATCTCCTTGAGAATTCCCTTACTTGTGACCAATCCATAGGACCTAGTCTTGAGGGATACATATGAGGATTGTTATAATAATAGTCATAAGCAATTACAATTATGATGATAATGTTAGTGAAAATACTAATGATGGTTATAGTGATTGTGATTATGATGATAATGTTAGTGATAATGCTAATGATACTCATGGTGATTGTGATTATGATGATAAATCTAGTGACAATTAGAGTTATAATGGTAATGATGCTTTATTATAAATTAATATTAAATCCAATGGTACTCTCTCATTTACTTCTCTTAAAGTGAAATATAATAATATTACATGGGACATACTTATTTCTCGTCATACGATAGGGAATGATATAAGTGAATATGCTTACTCTTCTTCTCTTGAAATGAAAAATGATGCAATTGAATGTACTCTTTCCTCCTCTTCCTTTGAAATGGAAAATGATGCAATTGAATGTCCTTTGTCCTCTTGTTATTTTGAAATGAAAAATGATGCAATTAAATGTCATCTTTCATCTTGTTCTTTTGAAATGGAAAATGTTGTGAGTAAAAATATGTTGACTGTCAAGTAAAGCATTCAGTACATAATTAAGGATATTCTTCTCTTGAAATAGAAAATGACAAATAAATGTCCTCTTTCCTCTTCTTATCTTGAAATGGAAAAATACACAATTGAATTCACTCTTTCTCCTTCATCTATTGACATGGAAAATAAAATAATTGAGAGTGTTATCTCTTCTACTCCTCTTCAACTTAAAAATAATGCAAATATTTGTGATACTTCTCTCCCTCTTATACATGGTAATGTGACAAATGATTATAATAATTAATTTTATCCTATTGAATTAGAAATGTTCAAAATGCTTATTTTATTCTCGCTTGTATTGACAATAATGTACATCCTTCTTATATTGATAATATAAATGAATTGCATGATAAAAATAATAATGTTTCTCTATATATTATATGCAATGACAAACCTTAAATTCATGATGCCACATCCTTTCCTACCTCTTGTGTTTCTATGGAAGATACCTCCGCACTAGTAGGTTCCACCTCATTAACCAAAGATGGAGTTAATTCTACCTCTATATACCTGCACTCTCTCACACTCTTGGTGTGTTGATCACTATGACATCCTCTTGGTGCTTCTAGTATAAGTGTAGTAATCAAGTGCATGTTATGGGGTACATCTCCTAATCAAGACACATGTCTCAAATCATCCCTATTCACAATATCCCATGTTACATCATCAATTCTCAATTCTAACAAAGTCTCCATATGTCTACCTCAAAAACATTCACCAAATTTTTGAAACACGCAACCATGTGTTAAAACACTCACCCACACAACTCTCTTTACACACATCAAAAGAAAAAATGACAAGAATCGGTTGTAAATGTTAGGAATATATGTTAGTGCTTCATTATAATAAGTGATTTAAAATAATAAATCACATATGTATATTCTAGTTAGTTTTTAGAATACTTGAGAGTTATATTGTTGTGTGTAATAACAATATTACACATATAAACTATGTGTTAGATTGAGTATTCTTAGAGATATAGTTGAGATATTGGTGGAAATATAATCTCCATGATTATAGAAATGACATTCCCGTAAAGATGTAATATCCCGAATGAATAAATTAATTTGGATAACGAGTTTTCTATGTGATAATTTGCTTATACCCTTATTAATTTGGATCGATTGAAAAGCATTTTACACACTCAATATAATATTCTTTGTATATTGAGTTGATTTTCACATTAAGGGGTGATATCAGTAATAAAATTCACCCCATTAGTGTGAACATTATTTATTGATATCACCCCTTAATGTGAACATGGAAAAAATGCACCATAGAACTGGAACTAGAATCGTATGCCTCTACATACTTTTAGGTCTGCATATTGTTGGCTTGGATCTTGTTGCACATGACCAATTTGTTTCACCACAATGAACCCAATATCGGATGATCACACTTCCACCAGTTCACCTTCATACACAAACTCAACAGTTCCCACTTTCACTTCCAGTGAACGATAGATTTCATCGACCAATCGATGTTAGAAGTATGACAATGTAAGAACTCAAGGGGTGAAATGCATGAGAAGATCGAAGGATCTCTGCAGTCAGAGGATCACTCCAGTTTATCTACCCTCCTATACAACTATTCTCAGCATCCAAAATACACATCTTCCTCATTTGAATCAAAACAAGGG
Organism: Taxus wallichiana var. yunnanensis; assembly: GCA_018340775.1. Classification (NCBI taxonomy): domain Eukaryota; kingdom Viridiplantae; phylum Streptophyta; class Pinopsida; order Cupressales; family Taxaceae; genus Taxus; species Taxus wallichiana. Next base: position 548,093,330 of record CM031234.1, read on the forward strand.
AAGGAAACCACACACCATTTTATTCAGCACACACCACACAACTGAAATAATAGAAAATACTACCACCAAATTTGAATGTGACCCCATCATTGGTGACTGACGAGAGGTGTTGATCGCCCTCCATCCTCCATAGCCTCCCCCTCCAAAAGATATACAAGCTGCTAACTCATCCGGATGTGATCATGAAGAAAAATTACAACTCGGACGTCGGTTTCCACCTAAAATGCATCCGCGAGACAAAAAAATAAATTATTTTTACAATTTTGAAATTTTGACTATACACAAGTTTTCACTATTAACACTTGATTGGACAATGATGACAATCCTAAAATCACCTATTTTGACATTTTTGAATGGCACTCAAAAACACTGAAAATAACTCTAGACTTCAACAATTTTATTATAATGGCGAGACACTTTTTAATGACATACACTATACCAAATAACACCTAAAAATGGCATTGCTAATTTTTTTTATTTTTTTTTCTAACTCTTTTAAATTTTGATACATACTATAGAATTATTTGTAAAAACTAATCACAATAGTTGACTTTATTTAAGTGAGACTCATAAATTTCTAAGGCTATCAATTAGAAATAAAGTCGACCACCTAAAACTACTTTGAAAGACACTATAAAATAACCACTTAAAACTTATTTAGACTAGTACCGACAACTGTGGACCCAAATCATACCGAGATTATTGAACATAAACCATGTAAAACAAGGCCATGAAATGGCAAATCCTGCCGATGAAGGTGCATTTTAGTGGAGGAAGAGGTTATGGTGTTGCTTGTGGACCACGCGGTCGATTGCATTTACGGTGGCAAGTATGCGTAAAGAGTCGGGCGAGAAGTTATGATAGAACAATTGGTTATATAATATAGTTAAGTCCCTAGTTCGTTTCTTCACAGTTGCAAATTATATGTTGATGTATGGTGGGAGGCTTATAACCACACTTTCATTTTGTGAAGACTACTATGTAAATTGTAGTAGCATGTCAATATTTGCAACAATTTGGAATGCATGTAGAGTAAATATAGTAATAAATAGAAATTGGAAGCAAAAAATATCATAAAGTGATATTATAATGTTTAAAGTATAGTATATAAAAAACTTGAAAATTCTTGTTTTTATTAATCAAAAAAACTTGAGATGCTTATAATTTATTTTCAGCCAATAGAAAAATAGAATCTACTTTTTGAAAAAATCAAATAAATACATATTTTTAAAAAAACTATATACAAATGATCTAAAATGTAATATGCTTTATTGTGATTGGTCATTAAAAAAGTGAAAATTTAATGTTGTACTTGATACATTAATTACAATAATTTAATATTTTTGTAATTATAATGTTTAAAGTATAGTATATTTTTTTAAAAACTATATACAAATGATCTAAAATGTAATATGCTTTATTGTGATTGGTCATTAAAAAAGTGAAAATTTAATGTTGTACTTGATACATTAATTACAATAATTTAATATTTTTGTAATTATAATGTTTAAAGTATAGTATATAAAAAACTTGAAAATTCTTGTTTTTATTAATCAAAAAAACTTGAGATGCTTATAATTTATTTTCAGCCAATAGAAAAATAGAATCTACTTTTTGAAAAAATCTAATATATATATATATATATATATATATATATATATATATTAAAAAATCTATGTACAAATGATCTAAAATGTAATATGCTTTATTGTGATTGGTCATTAAAAAGGTGAAAATTAGTTTTTTGAAACCTATATATATCGCCTCATTGACAATGCAGATAATAAAGAGTATTTCAAAAACAAAACAATATTAAAAAATTATTTGAATGTGAACATAAAACTTTTATAGAGTCGAGGAGAACCACGTGGAGAGCTCTGGTTGGGAGTGGCCAAACAGGTCAATAGATTTGTGTGGTCTGCGTATGCATCGCGAAGTTCATATTTTGAGAGCCATAGAGTTAGGAGATCCTTCTTAATCGAATCAACATCATATTTTTTCTCCATCGAAGCATGTTTTCCCATATTTGCTTTGTTTTCTCAATGTCAAATTTCCTTGCTTTCAAAATCTTAACATCATATGATAATCATCATGTGCGGGAGGTAGCAGGTCTTCCACAATTAGAGTTTGCCGAAAATTATCAAGAACCTCTTATTCTTCAAAGATCCCGTACATCCTGAATTACAACAGAGTTCTTCCTTCCCTTTTTCTTTAATACATAGGGGAGAAGGGCCAGTATGTGAACACCCTAAGTTCGCAGGCCCATGGAGCCAATTCCTTGCCACGTAGGATCACCAATTTGACAACTAGTTATAAATAAACATTTTTAATCCTAAGCCTTTAATTTGGAAACATATTGTAATATTATTTGCTTACATATGATCGATCAAATAAAATATCTCAAAAAAAACACATTTACTGGTGGAGACCCGAAGTGGTTCACTCAACGGGACAGGTGTTGTGCATTTAATTCGAAATAAAAGAGGGAAACAATATCTATCCTCCTCATCTAGACGCGCGTAATAGATAAGCCCCAATTAAATGCTCAACCACCCTTTACCAGCGGTTGTTTTACCCGCCTTCCAAACTGGTTTGCTCGACCACCATTTACCAGACTGTTCCATGGCGCGTTTTGGAGTCGTTTCAGACTGTTTTTCTCAACCGCCATTTACCATACTGTTCCATGGCGCGTTTTGGAGTCGTTCCAGACCGATTTTGCTCAGACGCGTTACACACTGTCTCCTCCTCTGGACGTGTTACACACTGTCTCCTCCTCTGGATGCGTTACCTACTATCTCCCTTGGACGCGTTACACACTGTCTCCTTTACAAATGGTGGTTGTTTGTGAGTGGGCTTACAGCCTGTGCGAGGTTTGCGTGAAGGGTGGCTTCTCAGTGCCTTGCTCGAGGTGTTCATATTGCCCACAACATTATACAGTGAACAATACGACCTTACAGGTACGCATTTTTTCTTTCTTTTTCTCTGTAGTTTGGAAACTCTTTATCTTATCCAACTCGTTTTCTCATTTTTTTTTGAAATAACCCAACTCGTTTTTTTAGCCATTTTTTTCTTTCATTTTCTCTCGAAGCTCGATCGCATTTTGTTTTCCAGCTTTGTTAGCTCGTGCGTGAAGGGCACTGCAGCACATCCAGACCAAGTGCTTGACTCGAGAGTCAATCTCGCACTTTTCGGACATGTTTTGAGTCAAATTTTCTAAGCCTTTCTACATGTCCCATTTTTTTAATCTATTTGATCCTTATGCTTTTTTCAATCTCTATGTTCAAACAAATTCGCTTTTTAATAAATGGCTAAACATGCATGTGCGATTGCATGGAAAAATTTGGAACGCAGCTTTTATGCGTCGAGATCGGTTGAAGCGAGGTGGAAATAATGTGTATTCACACTACTAATACTCAAGGAAAATGTTACCTACAATTCTATGTTTTTAAGCCATATAGAGGTGAGGTTTCTACCTCACCAAGATTCAAATAAATCCTTGTCTTTCAGTTTTTATTTCATGGTGTTCATTTTAAGTTGCAACAATTTAACGTAAACCTTTAACAAATTCTGAGCTGATTTGGTTTCCACATCTGAAACAACAATTACATTTCGAGAAAAATGTATTAATATAAAATGCATGTCTTTATATTTCTTACATTTGGAGCAAAACATATAAACTTATACTGTATGTGTCCATATTCATTACATTCGGAGCAAAACATATAAACTTATACTGTATGTGTCCATATTCATTACATTTGGAGAAAAATATACCAACTATAAACTATAAACTACATACCAACTATAAACTATTACTATAAGTTTGTTAGTCAATTTCCATGTCACACCTTCAAAAAGGCCCTGAGTTTGGACTATCAGGAACGATTGTATCATTGACAGATGTTGTTGGAGTCATTAAGAGGTTCACTGGATGAACCCATGGTGGAATAGGAAAACCAGATATGGTGTGAAAGGTTGTATGTGAAGTAGGAGGTTGTGGGATAATGGGGCGTGTAGTTGGAGTTGAAGTTATTTACATTCTGTTGGAGTCAAGGAAGTAAGGGTGGTAATCTGGGATAGGAACTTTCAACATATCTTGTAACATGGAGTTCTGTATGGGCATGGAATGATGCATGGGAAACAAAACCTGTGGATTGTTGAACTTGTTATCTCTTTCTTGTTTCTCTTTCTCCCTTTGATGCCGAGTGGCTTCCTTCTGATTGTAATTCCAATTCCTTTTTTTGGCGAGCTACTTCTCGTTGTTTCTCACACTCCTGTCTTTCAACAAACTTTTGTAGATCCCTTTCTTGCCTCTCTTTAATGCGTTGCAATCTCTCTTCCTTTTTTGCTCCTTTGCTGCCAACCTTTCTTGCTTTTTTGCCTCAATATGCTCCTTTTTACGTTGTTTCCCTTCACATATTTCTTGTTTTTTTGTTGTGTATCTTTTAACATCTGAACATAAGCATCAGATGTTAACAATTGTGAAGCACGACTTATCCGGAGTGCAACATCACTCTTACCTTTGGAAGGATCCCGTACAAATTGTGTCGGTAACCTTAAAAATTTACCCAATTTCTTCTCATTTGCAGCAACACCATCATTTGATATACCACTTTCAACATCATGGCCAGTTGTCTCTTCCTCATTTTTATCTTTATCAATGACCTCAATTTCCTCTGTGTCAGCATAATAATGAGTAAAGTTTGTTGGTTCAAAGTCTGTTGGCTCAAGGTTGGTTGGCATCGAAGGTAAAGATATACTTTCATCCTCAATGTTTCCAATCTGATCAAGTCCCAACTCTGCAATATGCTCTTGCAGCCAAGTAGGTTGTTCTGGTGCACTTGGCAATGAGAGATCATCCTCTCCAAATCCTTGGGCCTCAGTGTTGCAGCTGGATGTGCCTTGGTCACGGGTATTCACAATGTGGTTCACTTCATAATCTTTGGTCTACATTATACTTTGTCTTTCTCCCTGTACACTTGGTTCCTCCGTCTTTGTATTAGCAACAACCATTGTTTCAATGGTTGGATGGAATTATTTTGCTGTTGACAAATTCTCAATTGATTCCATCAAGTAATTTTATCCTATTTTGTCACCAACTAGTGGAGCTACATCTCTTGACAAACTTAGGATGTTTTCAGCAGCATCAACATCTATTATGTTTTCAGTACCATCAACATTCATAATATTTTCAGTAGTATCATCATCTGTGACATTTTTAGCAGCTTCTTCATTGGCATCTTCTTCAATGATATATAGTTTACTACATTCCATGTCATTCTGTAATGCATTTGGATCAAGTGGCCATATACCTGTGCGTCTAAAACCAACACGAATATTTGCAGGTGTCAAGGCCTTGGTGAGAGCTCTACTACCTATTTCTGCCAAGTCTGAACGTTTGACTTCTTGGTACTTATTATTACACATCCACTGCATCCTCTCAGATCTGAAATATGCTTTAAAAGGACCAAAGACACTAACATCCAGTGGTTGCAACCTGTGTGTAGTATGTGCTGGTAATGTCAATAAATCAATCCCCAATCGCCTGGCCTCTTCTATAGTTAACAATGCCACATGGCTTCCATGACCATCAAATATAAGTAAATGCCTATTTTCGTGGCACACCCCTCCGTGCATTTATCAAATGATAGAACCAGCTTATAAAGAGCTCTCTAGTCATCCAAGCACTTGGATGAGCAGCCATGTAAGCACCTGGTTCACATCCCTTGATGTAATTTTGTGAAACTTTTTGACCTTTAAATAAGTAAAAGTTAGGGATACATTGCCCTGCAGCATTTACACAACATAGAATTGTCATCCATTATCTGCTAAGAGGAATGATTTTGGGAATATTCCTACAACCCTTGGTGGTAAGCACCCTCATGCCACAATTTCTCCCTGCTTGGATTCCTGTCTCATCACAATTCCATATTTTTCCTGCACCATAGGAATTGATATAAATGTTAGCTAGTTTTTCATAAAACTTGCTAACCACCTCTGGACGTAAACCAATTGCACGATCTTTTTCTAGACCTTCAGCAGTCCGAAGGACTATGTCTGGGTGTCTTTTTCTAAATCCTTCACACCAAGATTTTCCAGGTAATCCTTCTCAAAATGGAGTCTCTCTAGCTTCACAAATTTGTGCAACACATGCTCTCAATTGTATAAATCCCACTCCATGCCCTAAATCTACCATTTGCTCACACCATTCAACTATCTCTTTCTCCTCTCCTTCACTCAAAACAGGTGCAGGGCCCTTCCTTTTTGTATGGGTCAGACCATTCAGCCAATAATGAACAGATGTAGGAGGTAAATTATATTTCAGTGCAGCATCTCTAATAGAATAATTGTTGAATTCAATATCATCTATGGCCTTTAACATATCTTCTTTTGACCAACTAGACAAAATTATAACCTTCTTGGTCGAAGTGTTACCTCTAACAACCACAGTCTCCTGTAGTTCATGCCTATTTAGTTCACATCCAGCAGGTTCTGGCTGATGATCATCATTTGTGTTTGTATCTCCTTGATTTGTTGTTGCACCATCCTCTTCACTTATTATTGTAGCATCATGTTCATCTGTTTCATGGTTAGATGGTTCAATTTCAAGTTGTACACCTTGTTTTTTGGGCATACGTTGTGCTCAATGTAAACTCCTCTTTCTCTTCATCTTCTCTAAACGTTGTAGTATGAAACAATATAAAATTAGTAAAATATGTATTAATATGTCAATAAGATCATCTACAATGGGAAAATTTTAGCAAGCTTATGATACATGACAGTATGAATTATGAACTTGTATGTGAACTTGTGATTACCCCGTTGGGTGCCATTAACGATGATCGAATACATGTTTTATTAATTTCATATTATTTGATAAAGACATAATTTATAAGTCAATTGTTGATTACATAGGGAGAAGGGCCAAGATGTATGTGAACATGTCCCAATAATTGAACACTATTTTTCATTTAAAATATCCAATACCTAATGGAATAAAAACCCAAATTTTGATTATTGAAGTTCAAAAATTTGTTTTTTATAAACCACATGTGAATAGGGTCAACATCTCGAGCAAGGCACTGAGAAAGACCCCTTCACGCAAACCTCGCACAGGCTTTGTAAGCCCACTCACAAACAACCAACATTTGCATTACAACTCGGCATGAGGAAATGCAACGCGTCCAAAGGAAACAATGTGTAACGCGTCCAGAGGAAACAGTGTGTAACGCGTCCAAAACAAGCCATGGTAAATGGTGGTTGAGCATTTATTTGTGTCTTATCTATCAGGCTTAGGATAAAAAAATGCTTATTTATAAATAGTGACAAATTGGCGCTCCTACGTGGCAAGGAATTGGCTCCCTGGACCTGCGAACTTAGGGTGTTCGCATACTGGCCCTATATAAATTTCAATAATCAAAATTTTGGTTTTTTTTTCCATCAAGTATTGGATATTTTAAATGCAGAATAGTGTTCAAGTGAAATATCATGTCACGGATGACATGATATTTCAAAGGTCAACAACTCTAATTGAATAATGCGAGTAACTCAATATCATCTATGGCCTTTAACATATCTTCTTTTGACCAACTAGACAAAATTCTAACCTTCTTGGTCGAAGTGTTGCCTCTAACAACCACAGTCTCCTATAGTTCATGCCTATTTAGTTCACATCCAGCAGGTTCTCGCTGATGATCATCAGTTGTGTTTGTATCTCCTTGATTTGTTGTTGCGCCATCCTCTTCGCTTATTATTGTAGCATCATGTTCATTTGTTTCATGGTTAGATGGTTCAATTTCAAATTGTATACCTCATTTTTGGGCATACATTGTGCTCGATGTAAACTCCTCTTTCTCTTCATCTTCTCTAAATGCTTAAAGATGAAACAATATAAAATTAGTAAAATATGTATTAATATATCAATAAGATCATCTATAAACACTTCAAGATGAGGTGTTATCAAATAACACTACATTCATCACTTGTTTGTAATTGATCAATATTAATTAGAATGTTTCACTCGAACATGCAATGCCTTTTCGACATTGTAATTCATATCGATCAATCGACGCAGTCTTGTTAATGTAATGTTTTCTAACATCAAATCATCTTCGAGTGAATGCATGTAAGAATCATAATTGTAATAGCTTGATTACATATGCATTACGGTGGCGATAAATCTGTTGTACTATTGTAGGTCTTGGTATGGACCACTTCGTGATCTCCACCAAGAAATGTGTTTTTTTTATAGATATTTTACCTGATCGATCAGATGGAAGCAAATAATATTAATATATGATTCAAAATTAAAGATATAGGATTAAAAAATGTTTATTTATACCTAGCTGGCATACTGTCACTCCTACGTGGCAAGGATTTGGTTCACTTAACTTGCGAACTTAGGGTGTTCGCATACTGGCCCTTCTCCCCTAAACTCTTCTAAATAAATGGCGGTTGAGAAAAACAGTCTGAAACGACTCCAAAACGTGCCATGGAACAGTCTGGTAAATGGTGGTTGAGCAAACCAGTTTGGAACACGTCCAAAACAAGCGCTGGTAAATGGTGGTTGAGCATTTCATTGTGGCTTATCTATTACGCGCGTCAAGATGAGGAGGACAGATACTGTTTCCCTCTTTTATTTCGAATTAAATGCTCAACACCTGTCCCGTTGTGTGAACCACTTCGGGTCTCCACCAGTAAATGAGTTTTTTTTGAGAGATTTTATTTGATCGATCATATGTAAGCAAATAATATTACAATTGGTGATCCTACGTGGCAAGGAATTGGCTCCATGGGCCTGCGAACTTAGGGTGTTCGCATACTGGCCCTTCTCCCCTATAAATAAACATTTTTCTTTCCTATATCTTTAATTTTTGGGAGTAGTGCCATTATGTCAACACCCTGAGTTCACGGGTCCATCGGGCCAATTCCTTGTCATGTAGGTTTATCAATTTTACAGCTAGCTATAAATAAACATTTCTTTATCTTATCCCTGTAGTTTGGAAACTCTTTATCTTATCTCTTTAGTATTGGGCAGTGTTCACATAGAGTTACAAATTTCTGTTTTGTATTAAATGGTACAGATTTTATATCTTACAGAGTTAGCGAGAGATATATAAAGAATGTGCTGGACATATGTTTGAGCTGTTGCATTCTTTACCTACACTGTACTACGATTTATATTCACTACCATTAATCCTTGTGGATTTTGATAATGGTTTGAATTTCAGTTTTTCAATTTTATAGGATGCAGTGGATGTTGTTTGTGAGAAAATTCAGTTCTCTATATTTTGCAGATGTCTAATTGATATGTCCAGCACATTCTTCATATATCTGTAGATGACTTATTTTTAGATAACAAGAGACTTCAGCCATATGATCGCAGGCCCATGGAGCCAATTCCTTGCCATGTAGGATCACCAATTTGACAGCTAGTTATAATTAAACAATTTTTTATCCTAAGCCTTTAATTTCGAATCATATTGTAATATTATTTGCTTACATATGATCGATCAAATAAAATATCTCAAAATAAACTCATTTACATTCCGAAGTTACTAATTCTATTGTGAAGTTAATATTATTTGCTTTTAAGGTACTTTACAGAGAAAACATAAATCCATTATCTAATAGATGTTCACAAATTAATTAGCAGGATGCTATTATCAAGAATCACTCAATTCCAATCTTAATATTTTTTTAATGTGCTCAACTGTATGGGCCAATTTTTGATAAATTAAATAGAAATCAGTCCATAAACTTGCAGTTCTACTCAGCAATCTGTTATGTCTAATTCTAACTTAATTGAATGATCTTTGGTCAAACAAAAAGTAGATCACAACATGCTTTCAGCAAAAGTGCAAGGTATACGTTAGCTTATATCGAGAAAACAGTAATTGAGGTTATATATGAATACATTCCAAAGGACAAGGGCCTTAAGTAATAAATTTGACTATTTTTTACATATTTAAGTGTCCTCTTGAAGCGAGGTATGAAAACTAACCTGCAATTTTTGCTTTACTGGACTTTTCCTTTCAAAACTTGATATAAGTAACCTCTTCTTATAAAATCCACTTTAATCGTGCACCCCGCGAGAAGTTAAAAGCAAGAAAACAAGACTAGGAAAGTGAATATATAATACCAACATTGATTTGAGAGTATCCAATCAAAATGTAAGACATGGATCAAGGTGTAGGGTCTTTTTAATCAAAGGTTGAAATTGATTTTGAAATGATCTTGTGGCTGAAATTATTTGATTTGATATTCATATTTATTTTTTACCTTCAAGTGTACAATTTTGTTTGTGTTTTTAATGGATGAATTTGAATCTTGAGAAGAAGGTTCCCTCTTTTTTTGCAGGTATGTATTAATGTCTGGATATGAAAGATCTGGTGATTGAACAACCCAACTTGGAATATGGAAAGAGATGAATTGAAAAGACAAATATTCAACCCATTAAATAGATATGATGGGTTTGTCAACTGATATGTTGTTTTTATATTTTGAACAAATGAGTCTTTTATTGTAGAAAATGAAAGTACCAATCAGTATTTATTGTGTACTAAGTAATACTGAGATGTTGACCCTATGCACATATGGTTTATAAAAAAACAAATTTTTGAACTTCAATAATCAAAATTTTGGTTTTTATTCCATCAAGTATTGGATATTTTAAATGCAAAATAGTGTTCAAGTATTGGGATGTGTTCACATACTGGCCCTTCTCCCCTACCTAAATTTTGTAGAAGTAATTATTGTTTTCTTTTGTAAAGCTCCAATTTTGGAGTTCTTCTCTCATCTTCGAGTTCTCTACATCACATTTCCTCTCTATTCTTTCATCGTGTCCAAAAGATCCCTCAAAACAAGGCCTCACAAATCATTTTGAGGGACAGACATTCTATAAATTAAGTCATCTTCTCTCTAAAAATCACATCCTTGTAAAGCGAAGAAAAATGCTCGCTCAAGAGCTTTGACTCGTAAAAAAAAGCTACATGATCACTATACACATAGATCTAAAACTTTGTTGATAGATATGACAATCGATTATCACTAACTACCCAAAAAAATCAATATTCATATGAGACACCTCGATGTCACTCTTCCAAACGCCTCTCATCTCGCTTTGATACCAAATGTTAATTTGGATTAGACCAAAGCATTTTACACACTCAATATAATATTCTTTGTATATTGTAATAGATCAATCGTATGGGATCTTACAGATATATAGGATTGGTTGTTCCTACAATGTAGGAAACAACCCACAACAATACATGAGTTGTTTTAACAACTTGTTAATATAAAACTATATACGTGAAGTTGTTGTAACAACTTCACTTACAAACCAAATAATAATTATTATAATTATGAGTTGTTTCTAAACAACTCATAATATAATAATAAATTAATTACAAATAATGTTAACACTAACATATGCCTAACAACCCTTTCATTTGGTATTAGAGCTTCCTAGATCTGACCTGTGATGGCGAAATAGATTGAGAGGAGGCAATGTCTTAACTTGAATTGTTGCCTAGAATCTATGAGTTCATTTTTTTGATAATTCTAGTGTGAATGCTACAACAACAAAAAATTGATGTCTCATATTTCCTTGGAGGAATTAATCTTGGTGTGGTATAGACCCTGTGCAAAGACCTGTGTGTAAATAAGGATTCTACATTTGAGTCCTATCTCTAGCTCGAGCTCGATCTTGAGTTTCTCAATGGGTGCTTTCTAAATTGATTAGAATGAGAGGTCGTCCACCATGATTTGAGTCACCTATGACAACTTCATGTATTTGTTATAGTTGTGATATGTTATGATAGATATTGCAGCCTTTCCCCTTTCCGTTCAAGTTTCTCGAGAGTCAGTTGTGTCAGGCATTCTCTGTATTTTCTACATGTTTTACTTTGAGATTGACCTGGAAAGGTGAATCGTGGCTTCTTTCAATGTATTTATCTTCACGTTGCATGAAAAATTGGTATGAGTCCTATTATTGTTGACCGCGTGAAGTATATAGTTTATGGTGCATACATCAACATATAGTGAGCTTCCTTTAAAATACACGACGTGCATGTACCAGATCCATCTATTCGGAGAAAAATTCCATGTGCTTGTACGCAAACCTTTGGGAGCACTAAATTGACAAGTCATTAGATATATATACAGTAGTTGAGTTGTTTGATCCCCGTATTACATCGATTCAAAATGGATCACAACTCCATCAGCATGCATCACACCTTCCTCTCAAGCTCGTCTAGATTTTCCCAAGCATTCTCGATAAATTTGTGGTGCAAGAGTGTTCTATAATAGCAGTCCTACCATAGTCCTACGTAGATCTTATGAACACACTTCCTTGGTACCTTTGCATTTGTGCTAAGTTCACCACCGTCCAAGCTCCATACCGTAGGCATGTAATCTAATCAAAGTAGTTTTTTTATTATTATGTTAAGTTGTTTCAAATTAGCGTTTTTAGGGAGTTTTAAATCAATATTTGATTCTATATTTAGGCATGATTTTAGGTTATGGTCAGTTTTAAGTTCTAATTTTGGTGCGACTTACACGTATTTTTAAAATAGTCTTATATCATATAAGTGTCATGTCATTTGTGTAGGTATGAGTACAATTGGAATTTGGTTGTTTAATTTCGTAGTGATTAGTCATATTTGTAATAAGTGATTAATGTCATGTTTTTGAGTTTATACTTGATTAGTCACACATATTATTGTCACGTCATTTTCTATATCAATAGTTTGTTATTAATATTGTAATTATCATCGTTGTTTTCAAGTATCATTAAAAGAATCGAGGTCATGTAAAAGAGTCTGAAAAAATTTAATGGTGTTGTCATTGTCAAAGTCTTTTTTTTTCCAACCCAAATGCTTCTGTTGTGGTCATCTCGAATCTTTCAAGCATGTTTTCTGGTCTTGCTCTTGTGCCCAAAGTTCTTAGCATTGGATTCACTCTCTATTTCAGCCCTATCGCCCTAAGTTTTTTTATTGGAAAGTTATTTTTACTATGCTAATTGGCATTCTTATATTGCTTCTATTTGGAACTTTTTCCATTTTGTTATCCTCATCCAGATCTAAAAAGCTAGGAATAATGCTTTCTTTCAGCACTGTGAGCTCACTATGGAGATATATATTAATAAAAAGGTGACAATTTTATCTTCTGTGTGTATGTAGATCTAGGCCCAAGCTCAGAAAGTGGCACTAGAATTTTCTCACCTCTAGTAGTTGATTGACCACTAGGGTAGCGCGTCGTTGATCCGAAAATAATTAGATTATTACTACCTGATCTCGGACCCTTATAGGCTTTAATTATTTGCCGATAATTTACTCCTTTTAAGTAATCAATTTAAAATAATGCAAGACAATAATGACAATTGCACACAAATTGATTACGGAGTTCGGCAATTGCCTACGTCTCCGGGTTCGTGATCGAACCGTTCCACTAGTCAAAACTTGTAAGTTACAATAGTACTTTCACAAGAAAACCTAATGGAATTTTACTTGCCTATCAGTACACCAGTTCTTCGGACGACAAGGGTGAAAAATAGCACCCGACTTCCACCTTCCTGGCGTACAATGTCCTTCGGCTTCGATCGGCCTTCCCGACGCTATCAACGCGACGCTAGCACTCTGGTCGACAATCCAGGATTTACAAGTAATTGGTGTGGCTCAATGGGCCAACTAGGTAGTTTGAATAACTCCTAGCCACAAATATTTCATTTATTATTGCCTAACAAATAATAGGTCAATAATATAAAAATATACAATGCCTAAATAATTTAGGTCTTCACACAACAATTTCTCATTCTCCTCTTGGCTCGGACTTCACCTCCAACACTTTAGGAATGAGCTTATCTCCGAGTTTGTGTGTGTCCCGACAATAAGCTTAACAAATAATAAGCTCGGGTGTGTCCATTACAATAGAATGGGTTCCCTATTTATACAAAAATAGGGCCCTTAAAAATGCATTGCATATTATCCCTTAGGCTATTTTTAACCTAACCCGTAGCAAGATACATGGGATTAAATCTTAGCATAACAACTTAGATAATATTCGGGTTACATTTTTAATGGGATTAAAACCCAAGTTTGGCGCGGCTAGCATTTGTTAAGGGATAAAAATCCCATAAGGGGCGCATTTGGATAAGGTCCCACATGTTGGGCGGTGGGAGAAAATGTCTAAGGCTTTAAAGCCTTTCCACGCATGTAAAGTGGTCAACAGACCACGTTAGGCTTATAACCGCCCCCAACAACCGCTTCCCACCTTCTTCCTTCCACGTGGAAACATCCACGCAAGGCTTAATGCCTCCCAAACAACCGCTTCACCACCTTCTCCATGTGTGTGGAAGTTTGGCATGCATGCGGCGGTTTAATACTAATGTATAAACATTAGATTTAATACTAATGTATGAACATTAATATATATATGTGGCATTGGCATATATGCGCGCCATTTGGAAAGTGGACTTACCAATATAATTTCGACCCATATAATGTGGAATAGAAATAATTAACTCGGTAATCCTGTAGTCCACTTGTCGTCTCCCGATAGGCAAATCGAGCAAATTTGACGAGTGTTGGCAAGCCACATGTCACAGTGCGATTGGTCCAATATTGACCAGCCTTGACTGAGTTGACTTTCCCATTGTCTCGAACTTTGACCGAACATATCTAGAGCTCCCGATGTTCATTTGCAGCGTTCTCACAATCGTTGGAAAGCTCTCGAGATGATCGTCAACACCGACACCATTTAGGGATGTTTAGGGAACTTTCAAAATGATCCCCTAATCGGGCCGTGCACCATGAGCCGGGCCCCCGATGATGATCGGTGTCCTCTGCCTCCTACTCGCCACCTAGATGTCACAACCGCTCATGCAACCACTCTCACAATTGCTTTAGAAGTGATTGGCCTTCTCCTCTGCCGGCTCTCCCTACCCTTATTTTGTTAGGCCTTGTTAGATCCCTCCTATGTGAGGAAAATCGGTTTCTAGTTCTTCGAACTAGGGTTCTCTGTCTGGGGAGCTTCTTAGTTTGGCGGGTCACCTCCACCTGGTTGGGGATCATGGTTCCACTTAGTGTTCAGCTTCCGAACCGGGATGGCTAGATGATCAACCCCCCTGATGACGAGCCTCACACACTTGGATTATTTCCACCAAGAGATGACCCACCTCTTCCTCCAAGCATTGTTGCTCCATGTGCCTAATGTTTCACCATTTTCTTCAATTTTTTAAAATGAAATAGATAAGGGTGTGGGCCAAGGAGAAATACCTATTACAATGGCTAGTTTGAAGGTCGTTGCGCGCGTTCTGACTTCTTGATCCAATGCTGACTATGGGAGCTTCCTTTTGGCTAGGAGGAACTACCTGAAATACACAACAAGACCACAAGAAAGAGTTAAACAATATATGTTAGTGGGCTACCTAGCGTGTGCTAGATCCAAGAAGTGTGATACTTCCTTGGTGGCAGTCAACCCACTGTTTAATACAATTTAATGTAAGAAATGACATAAATAAATAAGGTTCTACTATAGTTGATATGATTTAGGTATCTCATCCAAATACAATAAGCAAATCTAACATAACAGGCTAGGCTATGATCAGATCTGGAAATAAGGTAAATAATTAAGGTGTTGGAATAGGTCATGGTTAGATTATGAGTCAATTGATTCACTCAAAAAGGTTATTAGGATCTGGTATTAGCAGGATTGCCAAATAGACCGACGCTCGTCTCAGTATGAGTGACGACGGTTTAGTAAGAACCAACGATGGTTAATGTGGGTTGATAATAACTCAATAGTTCATGGTTTTGGGGATTTGTTTGATTCTGAATCAAAGATGGTAAGGAGTTGGTTTAGGTCTATGGAGGTGTTGGGAATATTCATATGTATTCAGGAATAGAAAAAGGTGATTAAAAGGGTTATGAGTGATGGGAATGGTTGGGTTCACAGGAAGGCAATAGTGGTGAGGTAAAAATATAAATGGTGGCTGATAAATAAAGGTGAAGACCCTTATAAACTGAATAGAAATGAAATGGTGCAGGTTAGAGACACACTTACTATTGTGTAGGTTCAATGGTTGGGTGGTAGTGATGGTTGATTAGTGAAATGGCAATCAGTGCCACAACAGTGCTTCCCAGAATGCTCTTGTGAATGCAAATACCTTTTGATCAATGGTTATGCTGGTTATGGCTATCTAGATGTGCAAAAGATCTTTGGTTATTTCTTGCATATAGATCTCCTTTGCTCCAAAACTCTAGAATGTATCTAAACTCCCAAACAAGATTACCAAAATGGTTATATGGTAATCAATGACGGTTTAGGGTTACCGGCGTCGATTTTGGGTTGATCGGCATCGGTTAAGGTGGGATATCCTAGGTTGCCTAAAATAGAAAATCTTGGCTATCTTTTTCTCATTTGTGTTGGGTCTAAATGGAACGTTGCACTTAGATACGTGGGAATGTGGTTAGAGGAAGAATAGGCATGTGCTTTTAGGGTTATACTAAGTCTTAGTTCATTAAGGTAAGTAGGGCTAAGTCTTAGTTAGTTATGGAAACATGTTATGAATAGGTCTATGGTGAGGTGTCTAGGTGAGGTGGTGGGGTGAGGTGGAAATTGGTTTTAATTAAGGTAATTAAATAATGAATGAAGTGAGGATGAGTATTAATTTAATTGTAAATAATTAAATTAATATTAATGTGGGGTATAAGGGTCATGGTTAGGTGAATGTGTTTAAGTTGGCTATTCGCAAGGGGACCAAGGGGAGTGTGACCCAATTTTGGTGTCTACACCTAATAGTGCTTCCTTTTAATGTATTTTGACTAATTTTTTTTGCCCTCATGGTCATTTCCTTTCCTATTACCTTCGTGGAATTTTTGTTTCTGTGTAAAGACACGTGTTGTATTGCCCTTTGGGCCTCGCTATTTTTGGGACGTGTCCTCTTCCTAGGTTGTTTCTTACTATGTAATGTACTTTGTATTATTATTTTTATAATATAAAGTACATTCCAATAGTACAATCATTTGTATTTATAAATTAATCTCATTTTATTAGTTTTTAAATTTCTAGTCGAGTCATCATATTTTCAAATAGTTTCAAATGTCATAAAGTCATCATTTGTCATTATAATCAAAATTTTGAAAAACAAATAAAATAAAATTCCTTACGAACGCATTTTCGGTGTTACTTAACGTCCGTAAATAATATGCTTCACATTGTGGGGGATACAAACCAAAGTACAATGTGGAAATATATGAAATTCAAGTTCACATTCCGTTGAGTTAGCAACATGTAAACTAGAGGATGGAGGCACATGAGGATGGAGGACAAGCAATGTCCTCTCACCAACCACAAGTGACGGGACCACCAAATGAGGTTGTGGGATGTTTTTAGTTCAACAATTAGTTCCAGTGTGCTTTCTTTCAGATTCACAGTGTACATGTCAGTGTTCGTATTCAGTTTACAATATGTTCCTATTTTAATAAAGTGAGAAGATTCCTATGTACTTTCCTGATGTGAAAATATAGTGGAAAGATGAAAGCACAAGAAAAAACAACATCATGATACTTGAAGAGGATGAACATGGGTTCATACCTTGGATAGGGGTCCATATTTGATGAATAGGGGTTCATATTGGATGAGTAGGGGTTCATACCAAGGTTTTTGGTCAGCCTTTGCAAAACCATCAGTGAGCTAAGATCATGAGCACGCATGGATGGAAAGCTATAGAATAAGTGTAATTATTTTCCTCCCATGTTTGCACTAAAGGGGGAATGTTATGAATATATGTTAGTGCTCCATTATAGTATGTAAGTGATTTAAAATAATAAATCACATATGTATATTTTGGTTAGTTATTAGAATACTTGGGAGTTATATTGTTGTGTGTAACAACAATATTACACATATAAACTATTTGTTAGATTGAGTATTCTTAGGGATATGGTTGAGATATTGGTGGAAATATAATCTCCATGATTATAGGAATGACATTCCTATAAATATGTAATATCCTGCATGAACAAATTAATTTACATAGTGAGTTTTTGTGTGATAATATACTTATACCATTTCAATAAATCAATCATATGTCAAATAAGATCATCAATATCATCATATTAAGTTGTTTCAATGCTAACTTTTAGTTTGCAAGTTATTGGACATAACCATCCAACTTGGTTGTAATTTTAGTAAAAAACCTTTTGGATGGTACCATCATAAAGTGGATGATATCATCCAAAGACTAATGGTACCATCCCTAAGGGAAAACACACCAACTTGGATTTTTACACTTTTCTTACTATAAATTAGTAAATATGCAATATTTTTAAAAAGTAATTTTTTGACTAAATTATAATCCAAATGAAAGGTTTAAAATTAATCACCATCTCACCCAAGGTATATGATTGGATTTCCTTTACTACTACATCCGAACATATAACATCATATCTATGTGAGAGCTCAAATTGCTCTCACATAAAGTACAAATGAAGTTACAATTGACTTTTCAACTTTATTATTTATAGGAAGTTAACTATTCAAACTTTACAATGTGATATTTTTAGTCAAGCTTATTCACCGACTCAAGTATTGCCTTGAAACTTCCATACAATATCTCAAATTTTGCTTATGAAAATATTCACTATCAGCATCATTGGGATTGTTATTTTTCCTACTTCTATGCCAATATGTCATTTCAACCTATTGTTAGTTGTATGTATGCTAAACTAGCTAAGCTAATTAAATGAAACTAACACCTAGTAGTTCCAAATAGCAAAGTTAATCTACCATTAACATCATGATAAGAGCTTAAAGGAAATAACTATTCTAATGCATAAACATGAATGAACATCTAATGTTAAACCATTCCTACTCTTGTAAATATATGATTGTTATCAAATTATGAACCTATTTAGATCATAAGCAATAAATTTGTGTGTTGTCTCTAAATGAGGAAAAGATCTCACTAAAATGGCTACAAATCCATGTTTAGATCTTCATTTACTACTAAAATATGAGAGAATGGATGCAAAGATGAAGTATCTATTCCAACAATGGAGAAGGCTCTTATCATATGCCTATAGATTTCACTAGCAAAAGTGTGGTGTAGGTGTGAAAGAAGGTAGGAGGGTCCTTTATATAGCTTTCCAATTTGGGAGAATCTTGCAAACTAGTGCATGTGGGATAAAGGATAAAGGAGAATTAGAAAGGATAAGCTTGATTAGAGGAATTAACAAGTGATTAACAACTCATGGGAGTTGGAGATGATTTAATTAATCAACTAGGATTAATTAATAGGCTAGAATAAGATTAGAAAGCTAATTAGAGATGATTTAGAGGGAAATAGGTAGGATTAGAATTATTTAAGAGGGGATTTAACCAATAAGAGGGTTTATTGATTAAATAGAAGGTTAAAAATCTTAATTAACTAATAATAGTTAATTATTTAATTGGAAGAGGATTATAACTAACGAAGTGTCGTTAATTGGCATTCGAGTGGGGTAAATACTAGTTAATTAACGAAGTGTCGTTAATTGACCGAAATGGAGGGAAACATTAGTTAGTAGAAAATCACTAAGTATAACGTAAACGATGGGAAAGAGGGTAATTAGTACAATTTTAGTATTAAAACTACGTAGGTAGATTTTAGGTGTCTACATTTTCCCCTCTTTGGGGTGGCATAAGCGACACCACTTCAAAGATAGTAAACAATTTTTAAAAAGTAAATTTTGAAGGAATGGAGGAAAATTAGTAGAATGAAGGATGCCCCTTAAAGGTCGATGGGGTGATGAAAGAGGTCGATTGACGATCAAAAAGATGAAGGAAATGGATAGAATAAATAAGGAGGGGGAGGGGGATAAATATAATCCCTATTTCCCTAGGTGGGTTTGAAGGAAAATTGTGAAGAGTAGATGAAGAGAATGGACATAGCTTTCATCCAGTTTGGCTCAAGAGAAACTTTGTTTCATCATTTTTTTATGATCTTTTCATCGGCTCTTTATTAATTATATACAAGCAAGTAAATCGACTCAAAGAAACATACATAACGTAATGCTATATGAGAAATTAAACAAGCAAACTAACAAAGAAATAAGCACAAATAAATGTACTCAAACAAATAACGTTCAGGATAGTTGTACCACTATTTTTGTTATCAAGCTTCTGTTCCTAAATGTTCAAGTTTATGGAAAGGGTTAAAAATGGAACCCCAAGAAAGGATACATGTGAGGTAAATAAGCGGGGGATTTAGAATTCCCGTGAAAAAGAAACTTTACATTATGAAATTTCCCTAAGCAATTGTTTCTGCGAGGGAATACAGACATAACAAGCAAACCAAATTTTGTTGATGGAGGGTAGATAAAAATGATCTACAAGTTGTGTGTGAGAACAAGAGAGGACCTAAGAAATATTTTTTTTAAGAAAAATTAGATTTTTGAGGACGTTGTGTCCAGTAAATGATTCAGATGTGTGAATGCTTTTTACCAATTTATTTTTTGGATTTTTTGAGTTATACCTATTTTGTGGATTTTTTGAATTATACCAATTTTGTGGATTTTTGAATTTTACCAAATTTGTGTACGATAAAATGAAGAAACATGGATGGCCCCAAAGATAGACGGAATGTACAAGGGTAGAATGTCACACGTCTGCGTGAAAGAAAGTGAAGATGTGAAGATGCCCCCAGCGTTAGATGGGAATGTACAAAGGAAAATTCCACACGTATATACAAGAGGAAGATAATCAGGATTAAGGCCAAGACATATAGCTTCAACATGATGATGAACTCAAACCAATGAAGTGCTTAAGAAGGACAAATTGTTCCCCTAGTGCAAGCTAGCCAAGAAATAGATGATAGATATAAGTGGAAGATTGTTTGTTGAAACAAGAGAAATCTCCCTCAAACATGGTGAAAAGGAATTCTTCTACAAATGGATGTTCTGAACAAAGTAGAAGAACAACGAATGTTATGAAAGGATATGAAAAATGTAGCTAGAATAGGGCGATGAAAAGGTGATTAATAAAAGGTACAAATCATGAGACAAGATATAGACTAAAGAAAGAGTCTAAACAAGGTCCAAACAACACTTGGTAACATACTAGTCATGTTTGCTCATCGAGATCCAATGTGTGTACATGTGGAAATTAATTACCTATTGCAGTGAAAATTTGATAGGAAATAAGTCAAGAAAAACTATCCAATGTGTAGGAATGATTTATTTCAATAGGATATTTGTGAATGGAGGGTGGAAGGAGATTTGTACATTGCTTGGTGCTAGCCATGCATCCATAGCCCCAACGGAGATGTATTTGATTCTAGTCACATCATTTCTCTACTACCAGCCAGAATCCATAGCCCCAATAGAGATACTGGAAATACCCCAAGAGACATTTATATATTTATTTTCTTTTTGCTTTTGTTTTCTTGATTGATTTTGATTGATTTTTTCTTTCAAAACTTATTTAAGATCTCTCGATTGTTTTGATAAGTGGTTAAGAACCATTAATGGCTTGATGGAAGGATGTGGAAGTGATTGCAATTACAACATTGGCTAGTGTCAAAAAATCTGTTCAAAAATTCTTCACAACAAGTTTATTAGATTTAGATAGTGATAAGATCTCTAAGAGGTCATTCATTCTTTAATTTACCAAGGTGATGAAAGACCAAGGTCAAACGGATACCATAGAGATAAATGTGACAAAATGAGTGCAAATAAACTAACCAAAATATCATCAAGGGATGAACATGGTGGATGACTTGCAGAGGAATGGAAAGAAAGGGAAGAAAGAACATCCATGTGTATGTAATACTTGATTGCAATGTTTGATCTTTGTACCTTTGAATTTTTGTAATGTTTTAATGTTTTCTCTTTTTGTATTTTTGAACTTTTTTAATTTGTGTTTTGATTTAGTTTTTTTAGTATTTTTGAATTTTTATTTTTGCTTTGATTTTTTTAGATCTTTGATGGTTTTGTGAAGGGAAAAATGTGAAGAGAGAATAAGATGAAGATGAATGATTTGGAATTTGGGACCAAAAATGTCACTCTGTGTGATAGGATCCAACAACGATGTTTGTGATTTCTTTGATAAGGGAGACTAGGAGTGTTTTCTTATCAAGAGTCATATTATCTCCAATCTTGATGATCGTGGTGAGATCATACTCAATAAATGATTGTGACTTATCTTGAAACATGGATTTTGTATGTGGGAGCTTGAGTTCCCTATCCATAGGTTTATGCACTTTACACCATACTTGATGGTTGCATTGGTGTGCATTCTTGAATCACATTTAATTTTTAACTTTATGGTTGTTTAACTTGTTGGGAGCTTTAGAGATCTTCATACTTTTTATCTTAGTTTGATAAATAAACTATTTGGGTTTCATATAAGCCATTTTTTTATTTTTCTTATCCCGAGAAGTGGGAGAAGAAACTGAATGTTTAGGATTGATGATAAGAACATTAGGGATGATGATGGGCTTGCACAGTTTTTGATAGAAGGATGATATGATGGACGAAGAGGATATGGTCCAAGAATTAAAGAGGATGGGCTACTAGGAGGTGAGCCACAGATAGAAGATGAATGACTACTAGAATGTGGCCCTAATATGGAATAAAATAGGATATCAAGAGGTGATCCGTAGATAGAATATGAAGGGATACTAGGATGTGGCCTAATTATAGAATAAAATTGGCTACCAGGAGGTGAACCATAGATAAAATATGATGAGTTACCTATAGGTGTCCCATAAATAGAAGATAGAGGGCTACTAGGATGTGGCCCAAGTATAGAAGATGAAGGGCTACTAGGATGTGGCCCAAGAATAGAGGATAAAGGGCTACCCAGAGGTGATCCAAAAATAGAAAATGGAGGGATACTAGAATGCGGCCAAAGAATAGAAGATAATTTACTACCCGGAGGTGGCCCAAAAATAAAAGATGGACTACTAGGAGGTGGCCCACATATAGAAGAAGATGAAGGGCTACCCAGAGGTGACCCAATGAGAGATTGTGATTGAGGAATTGTGATATGTAAAGAATGGTTGGGTGATGATAATATAGGCCATGGATCAATGAAAGACCTAGAAATTTCTCCATGTAATGGGGATGGTGAAAATTATAGAACAAGAGGAGGATCGAGTTTGATGATCTTAGGATCTTCCTCTGTTTTCTAACAAAAGGAATCAACTTCTTCCCCACAATACGCGAATGCATCGAGGTCTAAAGAGAATCCTTGCTCATGATCCTCTAGAGGAATTTCATCATGTAGCCCCATGAATTATCCAATCACTTCTTCATTCTAAAATAAATCGATTGGTATGGGTCATTATCATTTGATCATAGTAGGTTGATTGGAAGAACGGGGTCCAACAAGTGTTGAAGATTTAGAAGATGACTCAAGAGACAAAGTAGATTTGGATATAGATGTATCATGAGTAGAAAAAGATGTGGATTGGAATAGGTTGGTATCAATTTTACTAGAAGACGACATAGTGTAAGTAGACAAATAGGAACGTGTAGAAAGTCGGTAGATTGTGACATAGGGTTCAAAATGGACGATTGATTGGAGGAACTTGGAGTCACATAGATCTTCAAAAGAGGAATATGTCGTTGAGGAGACTGATAAAGGGGGTCCTTCAGAGAAAGGGAGGACCACAAATTAGGAGTGGAATTAGAGGAATAATGGGGAGAATTTGTGGCAACACAAATCCTTAGAGGAGGAAAACGTCATTTAGGCGACTGATTAGTCCTTAGAATAATTTTGATTGGATGAGGCTCAGAGACTGAGGGGAATCAGAATAATAGCATAGATTATAAGCATCGAATTAGACCACCGACTATGAGATGAAATTGGGGAAATGGGGGACCAAATGGATTCTCTAGCGCAAGAACCAATAAAGGTTTAGTCGTGATGGGTGCATTTTGATTTGAATTCTTGAACCTAGGATCCCTATTGCCGTAAGTGTGACGAACCATGTGATAGTTAGTCATTTTTGGCATTGTTGGGTCTAAATGCCAAGACCTAGATAGTTTGATTGAACTCCTTCATGGAAAAGGAAGTTCTGTGTCAATTTGAGCAGAGTTGTAATGATTGCGAAAGGAAACTTTTCCAATGTTTAGATTGTTTCAAGATTTGCTTAATAGGAAATGTTTTTTTCTAAGGTTTGGAAAATAAGTACATGTACTACAAGGACCCTAGGAAAATCAAGCAAGTCATGGTGATGACTACAAACGTCACAAATAATGTCAAAAACTAATAGAAAAGAATCCAAAGAAACAAAAAAATATGAATCAAGGAATCAAATAATAAAAGAATAATCCAATGATATGGAACCATATGGTAAGAAGTATCTAGAAAAATCAAGCAAGTTCAAGACAAGGATCCAATCACAACAATAACTACTCCCTATCTTCTCAAAGATAGGTTTGGTGCAATAAATGACAACACAATATCAATACTTAAATCAAGTTTGGGATAAACAAGACTTAAGTACTAAGATGGTGTTGACGTGATTTCCAAACAAGGTATACTTAAACAAGTTTAGACACCCACAAATTCCAAGTCTTGAAAATGGAAGCTACAAATGCGAGCAACTAATCTATAAACTCTTCAACTTTGGGATTATCCACATAATCACAAATTAAATGTTGTTGTTCTACTTTCTATTAGAAAATGACAGAGATAGCTAGTGAATGAATTTTTCTTGTGCTTAGAATCAACAATTGCATGAAAGGAAAGAATATAAACTCATAAACACCAACAATTTTTATCCTGGAAACCTCCAGAGGAAGAAAAACCAGTGGGAAGGGAAATTGCTCTTTCTTCCCACTTTTATTGGCCAATTAAAACAATAAGTACAGAATTTACAATAAGTATGAAAGAGAAGTAGATGATATTTCACACTTCCTCCCAATTACTTGCTTTCTTTGTCTCAACACTCCTTTCTTCTACAAAACACAATCCCAGCACTAAGAACTTCTTTATCACTTGCTTTCATGCTTTGATGATCTTGTTCTCTTCTACAAACATGTATTTATAGCCTTTATCATGTCCTCTTGTGCACGGAGAATGGGAAAGGTCATGGAGGAGAAGAGACATGGACAACCTTTCAAATTCTGGGGTTGTTCGTTTCATATTTTTATTTTCTGTCTGAAAGAGTCGACCGCCACCTTGATGGGCAATGCGGTTCTATAACCATCACTCTGCACAAAGCGGTGGTCATGTTACTATAAAGACAGAACCTCCATGTATTTATTTTCCTTCTTTGTGCTGATTAATCTGATGAAGTAGAGTCATTTTGGATCCCTATGGATTAGTAGCACAACAACATAATTTGTATACATTAATCAAGATTTGTAGACAAAGCAAGATATTAATATCAAAATTATTTTACCATGATGTGAGCAACATAACAACAACACTTTCAAAACTCAAGGCAATGTTGGAATAAAAACAAGGTCTAATTATATCAAGAATTTGATAGTTATGCGAGCAACGTAACAATACAACTTAGAGACTTAAATCAAGTTTCACAAAGGAAACAAGATGTAAGTATCAAAACTATATCAATATGATGTGAGCAACATAACAAATCAAGAGGAATTCAATGATGAGATAACCTAACTATAATGAAAGAGTCTTGATGTGGGTATCAAGACAAGGGCCTACCAAAACATGAAGATGTATCAACACACTTTCAACACTTACAATTCTATAACGGCATGGTCATGTAATTAGAATACAAAAGTGGTGAACACAATTATCTTTGGTGGTACCACGTACATATGCTCTCTTTTATTCCAAAATGGCAAGAAGAAAACAAAGGAGTAGACCAAGTGGTCATGAAAATACTTAGCCTAACTTTGGTAGAGTTTCGCCTTGTCTTAAGACAAGGTAGAAAATAAGACAAAGTGATGTTTTGTAAGTTTCATGATGAATAAAATACAGCTAAAAATTCAATGAACTCTCCCCTTGTTTGACTAACAAGGTTTTGACTTTGAAGAAGTTTTTGATTTGTGAGAGATCTTTAGAACATGATGGATAAAGTCAAGTTGGCCCCAATACCAAATGGTTCCCTAGGATTTTGCTCACAAACTCACAAATTCTTATCTAAGAGAGGTACACATTTCTATAATTTCTCCTAGACAATGGACCATTACCCCATAATCAAATTGATGATTGAGGCCTCATATGGGTAACTTGAAGCTTTTCTCACAAGGGTTTTCAACTAGTCAAGTGGGTAAGGGGGCACTTCCCGTTTTGTCCACCAGTTCTCTCAAAGTTTGTAGTACTTTGGGGTTCCTATGGTAATCCTCATAATGTGTTTTATGGCATATGCCAAGATACTTATCACAGTTTAAAGCGGTCAAGCCGTAGCTCTTAACCGAACCTACAAATATAATGTTATGAATAGTGGTGTGTTTTTTAATCTCTGAACTTAATTTGGTTTAGCACACCATTGACAACCTGTAACACATTGTAGTTAGGATTGGTTTAGATCTTGATTATTTTACAAGAGAATTAGGTCCTACACTTCAAACGTTGGTAGTTTTCAAGAAAACTTATAACATTTGAAAGAGGATTAAAGGTTGTTTTTGATTCTCAAGATCGTCCAAAGATGCAAAATAAGAGCATACACAAGAATTAACCAAACTAGATAGTAATGAAAAAAATTAAATCAAAGAACCATAAGAATGATTTGTAAAAGGTTCATTCCTTTAATCAAAAAAGGTGAAAGATAAAATCTTCCATATTAATCCAAGTGTTAGTAAAAGAAGACTAAAGTTGTTTTTAATTCTCAAGATCATCCAAAGGTGCAAGAGAAGAGCATACACAAAACTTTAGCCTAGCTCAAATAAAGCATGGAAGAACAACATTCATCAAAGCATTATAAATGTTAGAAAATCAATCTAAATCAAAAAACTATAGGAAAAAAATTTAGAAACCCCCCGCAAAATGACAAAAATGTCAAAAATAAAAATCTAAAACCCTTGAAACCTTAGCCAAACATTAACATAGAATACTAGCGCAAGCCTTTTAACAAGAGTACAATTCTATGAACAAGAGCACAAGCATCTTGACAATAACTCAAGCATATTAAAAAAAATGCAAGTTTTTGACAAAAATACTAAATAGTGTAATGCTATCATAGGCAAAGAGACGGTAGCACAAGCTTAACAAGAGTAGTGCAAGCCTAACACACAGAGAAAAATTTAGGTCAACAATAATGCATGTTGAGAGACATTAGCGCAAGCCTAGAAATAGTAACGTAATCCTAACAATAGTAACGCATGGGTTTTGACAAAGAGCACAAGCCTTTCAAGTTGTCGTAAGGGTTCTTCACGCAGCGCAAGGTACCTGTAACATCAAAACACAGGATTTGAAAAAAGAAAATGTTTTAAAAGCTCAAATCTTTTCCAATTACTTCAATTTTGGTAGCACCTCACCTCCTTTATTCCTGCAAAGAGCACTAAAACCAAGAAAACTTAACTAATCTAGTTAAGAAACTCAAGATTTATCTAAAAATGCTAAAAAGAGGGTTAGTAACCAAAATTAAAACTAAACTACAAAAACTTGAAATAAATGTGCATGAGATAATGGAGTAAGTCCCACCGGGCTGCCAAATGTATGTATGCTAAACTAGCTAAGCTAATTAAATGAAACTAATGCCTAGTAGTTCAAAATACCAAAGTTAATATACCATTAACATCATGATAAGAGCTTAAAGTAAATAAATATTCTAATGCATAAATATGAATGAACATATAATGCTAAACCATTCCTACTCTTATAAATGTATGATTGTTATCAAATTATGAACCTATTTAGATCATAAGAAATCAATTTGTGTGTTGTCTCTAGATGAGGAAAGGATCTCACTAAAATGTCTACAAATCCATGTTTAGATATTCATTTACTATTTAAATATGAGATAATGGATGTAAAGATGAAGTAGCTATTCCAACAATGGAGAAGGCTCTTATCATATTCCTATAGATTTTACTAGCAAAAGTGTGGTGTAGGTGTGAAAGAAGGTAGAAGGGTCCTTTATATAGTTTTCCAATCTGGAGAAGCTTGCAAACTAGTGCATGTGGGATAAAGGATAAGGATAATTAAAAAGGATAAAGTTGATTAGAGTAATTAACAAGTGATTAGCAACTCATGGGAGTTGGAGATGATTTAATTAATCAACTAGGATTAAGTAATAGGCTAGAATAAGCTTAGAAAGCTAATTAGAGATTATTTAGAGGGAAATATGTAGGATTAGAATGATTTAAGAGGGGTATTTAAGAAACAAGAGGGTTTATTGATTAAATACAAGGTTAAAAAGACTTAATTAACTAGTAATAGTTAATTATGTAATTGGAAGAGGATTATAACTAACGATTTTACAATGCATGGTGGGCGAATAATTTTCATTCCCTTGTGAATTTACATAAATTTCACATTTATGGCCTAGATGTATCTACAACGATGTGGTTTTAGGGTTGAAATATTTAATGTGTGGCTAAAAACTATATGCACCCCATTTTGCATGGTGCCAAAGTAAAAATACCCTAATTATGATGATGAGGATATTTAAAAACATGATGGGATGTTTCAAATGGCTCAAGACCATGTCTCAACCCCATTTTAACCCTTCAAAAAATTTTTGCATCCTTTGTGGCCCTTTCGATCCCTCTCAATGCCTTGTTTTCTTCTTTCCTTCTCCTCCTAGCCCTTTTTCCCACCTAAGACGGTACCACCACGATGGATATGAAACCATTGTGGTAGTTGTATCCTCCATTGTGGTGGTTATGTAACCATTTGTGGCAATTCTTTTCTAAAGAACTAT
The DNA here is from genome assembly GCA_018340775.1 of Taxus wallichiana var. yunnanensis. Taxonomy (NCBI): domain Eukaryota; kingdom Viridiplantae; phylum Streptophyta; class Pinopsida; order Cupressales; family Taxaceae; genus Taxus; species Taxus wallichiana. The sequence goes on from CM031234.1 coordinate 548,122,167, forward strand.
CGGTTACATCTCCCACCGCAGTTGGTTGTATAACTACTTCCTGAGGAATCGGTGATTCCATCTCCTGTGTAAATCCAGTCAAACTCAAACTTCTTATTCATGATTTTTATCCTTCTTTTCACTATGTACGTATTTGACTAAATTTTTAATTTCTGATTCATCAATCATACCCCATAGCACTTGAGTTCACCATATGAGGATTTTATCTAATTCATAGAGTTGATCTAAAGTTGAGGTTGAGATCACTTAAAGGCTTGCTATTGAGCATTAGCACTCATTTTCTTCCACCGTATTTTTGAAACTATATTTTCAAGAGAACATTGTTATGACTATATTTTTTATCAGAAAAGAAAACAGCCTGAAGGAGGTTACTTCTAGGAGCAAGAACCCTAAGGATTACGTATTGTTTATTCTAATCAAAAGAGAACACAAGGGCCTTCAAAACAAAATTTTGTTTCCCCATGAACCAATGACATATCATCTATTTTTTCCTCTTCCAAAGTGCATCAAGCCTCTTCTTCTCTTTGATTGAATGCACCACTACAAACCTGGGCTTAATGAGATCAAATCAAGTAGTATGTTGATAGTATAAACACACAAGTTTTAGATTAGATACATTCTAATTATAGAAAGAGGTTGGATTTAAATCAAATTTGATTATTCACATCATTAGATTATATTAATATTTATTTCTTTAGTGTTAATTTTAAAAAACCATAAAAATACAAAGGAAAAAAGAGTTAGATTAGATCTGTTTGATTGGATTCATCCATTATATTTTAATAGGGTAAAATCTCATTGCACTAGATTCTCCCATCTCTGGGATTAGATCCTAGTTTTAGAGTTGGAATATAATCTATCAAATTTAAAATTTAGGATAGTTTAGGTTTAGATTTTACATTTAGAAAACATAAAAACCCCAAAAACATAGTTTAAGTCGTTAGATCGCATTAAAATTCACTTGTAGGTGAAATCAAACTTGATTTTAGGATATATTAAATGTAGTTTAATCTGTAGATCTTAGCTTACAAGGTGTTCATATTCAAAAATAAGAATATATCTCAATACATTGCACTCAAACCACATACATGATTCAAATATGAGAACAAGAGTCATTTGAAAGTAATTGTTGTTATTATTTCTTAGCCCATGACAAGTTTAACATAGCAAAATAAAATTTAATTTGATGTTGTAGATCCATGTTCATTTTGCATAATCATTGCATTTTATAAACTCACAAAAAACCAAAAATATAACAATTCATATCTTTTTTAATTGGAATAGTGAAAGGGGTGGAATTAACCATTAATATCTCATTGTATAGAATTTGAAAAGCAAAGATTTACACTCTCATTTCCAGTAGTCATTGTGATTCTTGTTATCATGTTTAATTTGTGTTCAAACAAATCATAAATAAAAAAATTAAAACAAAAACGGTGAGTAGCCTTTAGACCGAGTTAAGCACATCAAAACATACAAGTTTTAGACCCAAAAAAACCTCAAAACTAATAACAAGAATCTTGCAACAAACATCATACATAGCAACATTATTTCATATGCAAGAAAACAACACAAACAAAACAAGGAATCTTGTTGATTTTTAGGATAACATTTTATAATTTTAGTAAAACCACACAAGAATATGCCTCCAAAGCTCCAATCCTAGTCCAAGACCTTCATACTACAACCTTCAACATAGGCTCATTGTGCTTTACTCCAGATGTTATATTGTGGAGCATGTTTTCATGTGTGAAAGTGTTGAATATTGTACACTAAGAGTATTATACACTTTCTACAAATAGTATCGCCGAGGTTTGGGGTTGGGTTGGGGCTCGAATGTGGGTCTATTGCGGCAACAGATCCTCGGTAGCGGGGTTCGGGCGTAGCCCCAAAAAAAAAAAAATGGCCTAAAAAAATGTGTCCAATATTCCGAGAAATTTTCTTTTTCTCATATGGGCAGAATTTTTGACCCATAGGTTTATGGGATGGTTTTTTCCCATGGTTTTAATACCCACAATTTTTTAAAACTACTTAATCGCTTATCTACTTATGTAATTTTGTGCATATGGTAGGGATAATGTAACATTGCGATGTGTCCGAATTCGTGTGAATTATTTAGAGTTTGTTGATCATAGCTCCAAACAGATCTAGGTATTGTATTGAGGGAGCAATGGCTTCTAATAAAATATGAGCAAGTGATTCCTTGTGGGCGTAGCCCAAATTAGGTGAACCATGTTAAATACTATATCTTTGTGTTGTGTTATTTTTATTCGGCACTTTTATTTAAGATATGTAATATGTTCTGCATATTAGTTCCTATTGTTGTAATTCTGTGAGGGAATGTTCCACATATTTTATCCCTTATTTCCTAACAATCCATTGCAAACACTACACAATAGTTGTTTATGATTTAACCTTGATTGAATTTGGATAGCGAGATATTTCCGCACATTGTTGGATACTTCCCTCACTTTCATGCCCCATTCAAAAACAAAACATCTAGGAAAATATCTTGTCTAGGCTCGATAAGAGGTATTTCATTGCTCAAAGATCCCCAACATAGATCATCCCTCGACTTTTTTATTAAAGGTGAATCCCTACAAGACAACAACCATGTTTTACATTTCATTAGATAACTAATCCCATTGGGGATTCGAGTTATATCATCTCATCTAGCATCCTTCATCACTCCATTCCATATGACCTTACTAGATTAAGGCCAACCTTCTTCAAACAACCACTTAACCCAAGTATCACAACCCAACATTAATTCCTTAACCAATCAAGACATAAATCTAGTGCTTTACATTGTAATCATCCTCGACCGTACCATCCACCATAATTAATTCATGTAGAAGTTTTTCTACCTTTGAGAAGTAGGTTTTACTCTTTTAAGAACACGGGTAGGGGAATATCCTTCCGACTTTCTTGCATACCTACACCTTAACTCATACCATCCTCACACTATTTATATCCCTTGTCTAATACCATCCCATCAACTTCTACATTGACTACCTTGGCCCAGACTCATGAGGAGTCAAGTGTACATGAAAGGCATTGACACATTTTGATGTGTATAGAAACCTTATGCCACTCTTCCTCTCTCTCTCTCTTTGGAATGATTTCAAGGGTAGGTAGATGTGTTATGACACCCTTCTTTGGTGCATCAGAACCCAATTCTCATAATATAATTTTTGGGACACCTAGTTTCAATTACTTCTACATTTTGGGGTTGATCAATATCAATCCTTCATTTACACAACCTGAATCTCCTTGTCTCCATGTGAGTTAACTAATGGATTACATTCATTATCAAACTTTTTCTACTTTTTCCTCACTTGGTATGAATTAAATACCCTCTTTAACCTCTCTCGCTTTAACAATACAACATCATTATCATTTACGTTTGTTTCCTCTTTTAAAGTGATAAATTTCATTAACTATATTAAAGGAGGGAAAATATAGACACCTAAATTTGGCACAAAGTATTATTACATAACACTTTTATAGAATTACATACATGCATACATATATGGATGCTAAAAATGAAATAAACATCTAGTTATGTAAGTCCTTGTTTGGTCTATTGTTGTTTGGCTTGATTTATTAATGCTTACTCGCTTCTAGTATTGCTTACTTAGTTTCATCTTGTGATATAGGTCTCTAGGTTTTTCATTGATTTTTTGGTCATTTTTGGGTCTTTAGACAAAATCACATGTTTTGGAAAAATTTGTCCCATCGTATTGTTTGATATTGACAAGTTCCATCCAAGCTTGCTTTTGGTCCTTTTAAACATTGGTCCTTTTGTTACTCTTATTTATTTGCATTTCATATTACATGTTTTTATCTTTACGTACCACTAGATTCAAATGTCAAATTGAAATACCCATATGTATACGATATACTAAGAGGTCTATATTATTTAGGAATTATCTCGTAGACACTAAGTCATGCACTTTGGGTATTATTTAGTCCTTGTCTCATACTACTATTCATATGGTGTTTGAGTGAAGAAAATACCAATTAACCCTCGTCTTTTGGCCATTTTACTTTACTTTCCATCGTCACTATCAACCTCCTGCACATACATGCCCAGTTTGTTTTTGTCGTTTTGTATAATTTCAGCGCTAACCGGGGCACCTGCACAGCAGATTAGGGTGCCCATAAATGCCTTGGTCCCACCGGGCATCTAGATCCTTTTCCCACTTTACCTACATCTTTTGGGAACTTTCTAGCTTTGATCATTCTATCTATTTTTTGGTGGTCATCCTCTTCGGGGATAATTACAAAATTAGATCAAGATAATCATATAAATATAAAGTTATGAGACCATAATGAGGGACCAAACACTAGTCACTACTATCATCCACTTAGAGTTACATCCATAAAGGCATTTAGAGCTCATTTGCATCCATCTAGCTCCATCATAAGGGACGAGGTTGCTTCATTTGCATCACACATCATATGAGGTAAGTTTATTATATTCCATCCACCATTTTACTACATTCCCACATATAGTTATTGCTTGCTACTTTCACAAAGTGCGACTGACACAAGAGCACCTAGGGCATGATTACACACACACACACACACAGGACTCTACGTTGGGTCCGAGATGTAGTGTAGTTCTTAGTTATTAAGTCCATTATTGTGGGTGTTGAGGACAATACGACCCCTTCATATGCATCTTTCTTTTTTAGGGATTTGGTGTTTGTCTTGGGGTTTTGCAAGTGATTCCTTATTACAGATATTATGGTGACATATGACGTAGTTCAGCAAAGTTGGTGTGACAAAGAGAGAACACAAAAAAACATCCAGTGACACCTTAGAGGAGAGTTTTAGGCTCTTTTGTAGACCAGGGCACCTTGAACTCAGACTAGGGCACCCACAGGTACCCTAATCCTCTCTCAGGCACTCCACTCCACTCAGATTCCTCATATATGCACTTCTCAGGAGCTTGGTATGGTCATTTTCTCCTCTTGTTTCTCTAACCATCTCTATGACACAGTCCAACAAGCTTGTCGAATTAGCTAAGTTCTATCTAACACTTCTTGCACTTTAGGATTTCCTAATTTCATAGCTTAGATTGCTTGGGTCACTTTTCCTTATTTATTTTAACTTTTATCTATTGTTGTACTTATTAGATTAACATAAAAATATCCACATTTTAGTTAATCATTTTGGTGAACCCGAATGATTTCATGCTTAGGATCCTCATTTTTCCTTTATCATGGATCCTAAAGTTTCTCAAGTTTCTTTGTTTGACTTACTTAAGAAGCATCCTAATTGCCAAGTTTCTCTTCAAAAATCCCTAGACACCATACATCGTCCTCAAAATACACCACCACATGAAATAATTCCTATATTCGATTGTTTATATGATGACCATAGTCCTAGTATTCCTCCATCTAATCAACCCTTATTGGAATCAATTCAATCTCTACATGCTTTATTTCAAGACAAATTTAAAGTTATGGAATCCATGATCACATCTCTCAAATCTAAAATCCAACAACTTAAGGATGCTTCTAAGGCTCATGTTTGTTCTCCCTCTACATCTCCTCTTCAATCTATGTCTACTACATGTCATATAATTGAACCTCAAGTCATGCCATTGCCAAAACCTCTCATATTTGATCGCAATACTAAGCCACATGACATTCTTACTAAACTCCTTAGTCATCAATTGATCACTTTGTTGCCTACTCATTGTTATCCTCCTTATCAACTAAAAAATATCAAGGTCGTCCATATTGAAATTATCATCAAATAAATGAACATAATGACAATGATTTTCATTTTTACAACGAAGAATAAAACATATTGAACGTCGGGGATTTATCTCATTCATTGCATAGAATTTGGTTACATGCCCATCTACAAATGCTACATCCACATGGGCTCCTAAATTTGTTCCTTTTGTGTCAAACGAGCATCATGCCACCATTTCTAATGTGCCTTCTTCGGAAAGTCAAGCACCGCCTAAGCAACCACATATCAAAATCAATATAGCACCTCCTCCTCTCAAGACATCTACAACATTACCAAGTCAAAGTACGCAACCACCTCTCAAAATCAATCAACCTTCTTCTTTGGTCATATCATCAATACCACCAAAGCTTCCACCATTCAATATTTTTAGCCATCCCACTCCACTTCCGTTTCCTATTCATTTTATTAAAGCCACTACCCCTCCACTCAAGTTGTTTGTGACATCACCACCTCCATGTCCTATCACTTTTGTTAAGGAAACTACTCCTTACATTGATCCACTTAGTGTCTTTTGACTAGGTTTCCATCACTTACATACTTGGGGAACATATAATTCACACACCCCTGTTCCCATTTTAACATTAACACATCTCTCATTTATGCATTATCATACATCAACCTCATAGTATAGGCATATTCATCACATGTTTTAGCATCAACCATTTCCCGATGACACACTCTTATGCTTCGGTTCACACTTGACTATTGAGGGCATACTACACATGAACCCCACACACTACACAATAGGTACTACACATCATGAATCTTCACACATCTCATGTTATACATCTTACATCATACATCCTATATTTAGACTACATCATTTTGACCATTGTGCATTTATATATCATACATACTTTACACATCATATTAGTCCTCATCATATATATGTCATACTCCTATTATCTACATGTCTAGCATCATATACTACTCATCCTACATACTACATTACTAGTCTATCTACACATATTACCTAGCACACTATGCATTCCATTTTACACATTTCTACTCATCATATGGTCGTCTACTCATCACACATACTACATAGCATGCACCTTACACTTTTAGTCTACCTACACATCTTACATTACATAAATAACATATTACACATCTTGTACATCATATGGTCATCTATCATCATCATCACATATACTACATCTACTTTTATGTGTTGCGCTACTCACTACCCTATGATGTACTTTAGTTCCTCGATCCATACTTAACTACCGAGGGTTTACAAATCAAATGGACCTTATCATACTCACACATTCATCATTCAGATTCTATCATATGACATTACTAGGTTAGTGACATACGTTATAGGCTAAATGGTCACCTATTCCTTCATCTTGTAGTGGTATATGCTTTAGGTTACATCACCACTCCCCTATTCATCTTGTAGTGATATACACCTTAGGCTACATCATCACTCCTTCAATCATCTTTTTATGATATACGCTTCATCTATAGGGTCACGTACACATCATCTCTAGGTCGCATATCATCAATAGACATACATATTCATCACAAAGGCATTATATACAACACACGCACTTCACCATTTCCCGATGATGCACTCTCGTTTATGGTTCATAGTTGACTACTGAGGTGAAAAACCAAATGAACCTCACTACATACAAATCCATCCACTTGGGGCACACAGCTCCTACCACTCATCTTGCATTCCATTCCATCCATCCACAACATGTTGCATATCTTGGTTTCTTTTACTCTTGCTTGCGTTTACTTATATATGGTTGTTTTATTACATGTGCTAGTTAGATTTCTTGTATGTCATTATCTTTACTATCCACACATGTGCATTCACGTATTTCTCTACTTGTGATTGTAGATATAGGTCTCTTACATGCAACATGGATGCTTTCATTTTACCACTCCTACAATGGTCGCTAGGGGCATCCACATTCATCTCTTCCAGGTGTTATTGTTTAAGTTTATACTTAGCACTTTTCATTTCTTGGTTATACACGCTTTTAACATACTGGTTATATTTCTAACATGTTAACAAGTGCTTCATGTGCAACATTTGTTTTCATGATTACTTACTTCCATGGTTATCTATTGTTTGTACTTGCTTGTCTTGTTTGGTATTGTATGCGGGATTTACCATTTGTTTGGTGTGCACACTTATTTTATTGTATGCGGCCATTATGGCCTTGAGTGTCTTGCGACATCGTGAGTGGTGTCCCATGTTTGCAACCCACTTTGGTGGTCTATGATTGTCTTCTTGCATGTTTACTTATTTTCTAGCTTCTACATTAATTGCATAGCATACACTTGTCTTTTACATGCATTCTCGTACTAACACTTATTTCCTAGCCACTTATTTTTGTGTGCCTTGGTTTATACCAAGTACATTCCCTTCTCCCCTATAGGGCACAATTTATGTGGTTGGTCCTCTTTTGGGGCCGCATTCTCCTATCAACGACATCGCATGTACCCTTAAAGAGGGGGAATCATTTAGGGGTTTACATACTACACAACGCTTCTACACCGATTTAGTTTAGTTTAGTTTCTACCCTTAGCATTGTGGGTTATACAGTGAGTGGGTTCAAACTAGTCTACGAACCCCGTACACAGTGGATTTTATAGAACATGGTTGGCTTTAGCATTTTGGGAGTAGTTACAAGTTAGAGGATACAACAAATTTCCTATCTACATTACTTCATCCAGTGGCATTGGATCACCTAAAAAACTAGGTAGTACAGAGATCTCTTCACACATGACTTCAAGGAATCAATTACAGATTGGAGAATAACACAACTTTCTCCCTACACTTCTTCGGCCAAGGTGGCATGAGATTGCCCAAAAAACTTATAATACATGATATCCTCTCTACACCATTTCTCTCATCATGGATCAGGTGCACATGTTCCTTTTACATTTTTAATTTCCATTACATACTTTTTACTATATACATGTGTCTTTTAAATACATTTTTAACATATATATATGTGTATTTGACTACTTGATCATATTCTCCTTGCAGGTCCACTTGTATGAGAAGAAAGCAGTCAAAAACAACAACAAAAATGGAGTCAACAACAACATTTTACGACCGCACATACCATACTAACATGCAATTACATCACACACATCGGCAACTACACATGTGTTTCTGCCCTAGGTTCACTCTCATCACTTTTTGCTTTTTTGCATCTTTATTTTCCATGCTCCATCATCTTTTTATCACTCCACGCTTTTATCTAGTCCTTTGGAACATTTTATACATCAATCTTCATGGATATCAGGTACGCATCTCAATCTACTTTATGTTACCGAGCGTTCCATTCACCAACATAAAGTGGGGGCAAATGCAGACACTAAGTCACACATTTTGGGTATTATTTAGTCTCGGTCTCATACTAATATTCATATGGTTTTTGAGTGAAGAAATTACTAACTAACCCCCATATTTTAGCCATTTTAAATTACCTTTCCATCATCACTTTGCCAACCTCCTGCACATACATGCCCAATCTATTTTTGTCGTTTTGCATCGTTTCGATCTGACGGTATGCATGGGCCAATCTTGGGGGCACCCAAAAGTGCCCTGGTCTAAGTCAGGGCACCATGATCATTTTCCCACTTTACCTCCATCTTTTGGGCACTTTCTAGCCATTTGAGCATTATATATTTTTGGTGGTGGAGACTCAAAATCATGCACTTTAGACATTATTTAGTCTCGAGTCTCATACTACTATTGAGCAGGTTTTTTGAGTGAAGAAAATACTAATTAACCCCCTTATTTTTTCCATCTTCTCATATTTTATTTCATCATTCCTAACCTTTCAAACCTACATGTCCAGTCATATTTCATCACTTTACATTATTTTACCCTCGACTGGGGCGCCCAAGATAGTACTGGGGCATCCACAGCCACCTCGGTCCCACTGGGGCTTCTCCAATCCTTTTCACACTTTCCCGCTACTTTTTGAGATCTTTCTAGCCATTTGAGATCTCTATCTTTTTTGTGGTTGGCCATTTCGGGGTTGATTAAAAAATTAGATTAAGAGAACCCTATAAATATAAAGCTATGAGACCATAATGAGGGACCAAACACTAGTCACTACTATCATGCACCTAGAGTTCCATCCATCTATTACATTGGAGATCACTTGTATCCATATAGCTCCATCACAAGGTATAAGGCTAGGAAATCTACATCACACACAACATAGGGGGAGGATTTTATTCTATTCCATGCACACATTCTATTATATTTTCTACATCTAGTTATTTCTCGGTACTTCACAAAGTGTGACTAACACAAGAGCACCTAGGGCACGTGATGCACACAATACCAGAAATACATTTAGGTCTAAAATGTATTGCAGTACTTAGTTAGTAATCCCAATGTTGTGGTAGGTGAGGTCAGTCTGACCCATTCATTTGCATTCTTCTTCTTTTATGATTTTGATACTCCTCTTTGGTCTTTTGTAAGTCTTCTATACACCTTGGATTATCAATAACATCTAGAGTAGTACAACAAATCTGATGCAACAAACAAATGAGGGTTTCACCATCTGTCAAACCCGTAAAAACTAGCTCTGAACTTTTTTATAGGCCAGGGCACCCATTTTGCAGACCAAAGTGCCCGTAGGCACCCTAGTCCCTCTCCGTAATCCAATCTAGATAGGCAGCCTAAATCCATCCTTTTTGGGGATTCTACATAGTCATTCCTACTTCAAGATTCTCCAATCACCTCTGTGTGACACGCCTAGTAAGCATCGCCTCTTGGTGAGTTCTTTCCTATTCTCTTTTGTACATTAGGGTTAGCATTTTCTTTCTCATAGTTTCTTATGTCATCTTTACATTTATTTACAGCATCTATTTACTTTATTTACAGTTGTTCATAGCTTAGATTAAGTATAGTGCATATTATCCACATTTTAGTTAATCATTTTGGTTCTTAGGCACACTATACATACTTGCATTTTTATATTATATATTACATCCACATTACATGGTTGTTTATCATCTTCATTCCATATACTACATCATCTTCTAAGTGTTTCACTTACTACCCTATGATGCACTTTAGTTCCTTGGTCCATACTCAACTGCCGAGGGTTTACAAATCAAATGGGCCTTACATTCATCATGTGTTTATCATTCAAACTTTCATCATGCGGCATTTTTAGGATAGTGACCCACGTTATAGACTAAATTGTCACCTACTCTATCATCTTGTAGTGGTATATGCTTTAGGCTACATCACCACTCCCTTTATTCATCATGTTGTACTATATGCTTTAGGCTACATCATCACTCTTTCAATCATCTTGTTGTGATATATGCTTCGCTATAAGGTTCACACACACATCATTACTAGGTCACATTTCACTAATACATACATAATCATCATAGCGCGTTAGACACAACACACACATTTCAACCATTTCCCGATGACGCACTCTCATTTACAGGTTCATTCTTGATTATTGAGGGGGAAAATTAAATGAACCTCACTGCATACACTTCCATTCACTTAGGGGCATGTCTCTCTTATGATTCCATTCCATCCATCCACAATGATATTGCATATTATGGTTACTTTTACTCTTTCTTGTTCATGGTCGCTTTATTATACATGCTAGTTAGATTACTTGTATGTCATTTTTCTATACCATCCACACATGCGCATTCACGTATTTTTCTAGTTGTGATCATAGATACAGGTATCTTACACGTGGCATGGATGCTTTCCTTCTACCCTTCCTACATTGGTCATTGGGGGCATCCACATTCATCTCTCTCGGTGTTATTGTTTCATCTTATACTCAAGCACTTTACATTACTTGCTTATACATGCTTTTGACATAGTTTTTATCTTTCTAACATGCTAACAGTGCTTTATGTGCAACATTTTGTATGCATGGATATTTTCTTCCATACTTGTTTGATGCATTGTTTATCTATTGTTTGTTATTTTCTACAGATTTACCCTATGTTTAGTGTGCACACTTGTTTGTTGTTTGCGGCCATGATGGCTTTGCATGTCTTGCTACATCGTGAGTTATGTCCTATGTTTGCAACTCTCTTTGGCAATATAATTTGTCTTTTTGAGTGTTTACTACTTTTTTGGTAGCTTATACATTGTTTGCATAGCTTGCCTATTGTCTTTTACATGCATGTTTGTTCATACTAATACTTTTTTGCTAGCCATCTTTGTTTGTGCATGCCTTGGTTTCTATCAAGCACGTCCCTTCCTCTCGTAGGGTATAGTTTTAGAGTAAATGTGGTTGGTCCTCTTTTAGGGCCACATTTCTCCTATCAACAATGTCGCATGCGCCCCCAAAGAGGGGGGCATCATTTGGGGTTTTTTTTGCACACTACAAAGAGATTCTACACCGGTTCAGGCCTTCGGGTTATATGTAGTGATTGGGTTCAGACCAGTCTACAAACCCCATACACATCAAATTTTACATGACATGGTTGTCCTTAGCATTCTAGGAAGCAGTTACAGGCATAGAGGTTATAGTGGGTGTGCCTCCCTACACTACTTTGGCCAAACATGATCACCCAAAAAAATGAGACATACAAAGATCTCTTCACACAAATTCAAGGAAGCAGTTACATGAAGGAGAATAATGCAGCTTTCTCCCTACACTTCTTCGGCCAGGTGGCATGAGATCACCCAAAAAACTTGTATTATAGTATATCATTATACACTCTCTTTACTGGACATGGATCAGTGTGCACATGTTTTGTTTACATTCTTTTATTTGTGTATTTTACATTTACACACTTTTACATATGTCGTTTACATTGAATTTTTACACATACATACATACATATTTGACTACTTGATCATTTTCTCCTTACAGTCTTGTTATATAAGAAATAAGTAGTCAATTAGGGACAACAACAACAACAACAAAATGACTTCACCAACAACACTTCGCGATAGCACACACTATACTAACCATGTAGGTACATCACATACATCAATATCTACACATGCATTTCCACCCTAGGTTCACTCTCATCACTTTTTTGTGCATTTTCATGTATAGTTTCCACGCTCCATCATATTTTTTTCATTCCACACTTTTTTCTAGTCCTTCGGTGCATTTTCTACTACAATCTTCATGGACATCAGTGCACGTATCTCTATCTAATTTATGTTACCAATGTTTCCACTCACCAACATAAAGTGGGGAAACATAGACACAAAATAATGTACTTTAGACATTATTTAAGGCTAGTCTCATATTACTATTTAGAAGGTTTTTGAGTGAAGAAAGTAATAATTAACCCCCATCTTTTGGCCATCTTCTCTTATTTTATTTCATCATTCCCGACCTTTTACACCTACATGCCTAGTCAAATTTCGTCACTTTACATTATTTTAGCCTCGACTAGGTCACCCAGGATAGTACTAGGGGGCTGGTCCCACCAGGGGTGCCTCGATCCTTTTCAAAATTTCTTGGTACTTTTTGGGTTCTTTTTAGCCATTTGATATATTTATATTTTTGGTAGTCAGACATTTCGGGGTTGATTACAAAATTATATTAAGAGGACCTTATAAATATAAAGTTATGAGACCATAATGAGGGACCAGGCACTAGTCACTACTATCATCCACCTAGAGTTGTATAGGAGATCACTTGCATCCACATAGCTCCATCACAAGGAACAAGGCTAGGACATCTGCATCACACACAACATAGGGGAGGATTATATTATATTCCATGCACACATTCTATTACATTTTCTACATCTAGTTATTGATCGCTACTTCACAAAAAGTGTGAGTAGCACAAGACCACCTTGGGAACATGATGCACACACACACACACACACACACATACCAAAAATACATTTGGGTCTGAAATATAGTACAATTCTCAGCTTAGTAAGCCCATTATTGTGGTAGTTAAGGTCATCCACCCATTCATTTGCATTCTTTGTTTTTTTAGGATTTTGATACTCCTCTTTAGTCTTTTGTAGGCATTCTATACACGACTTGGATTTTCAAATGACATCTAGAGTAGTACATCAAATATGATGTGACAAATAGCGAGGGTTTCAGACCATCTTTCAAACCTATAAAAACTAGTTTCGAGCTTTTTCATAGACCAGGGGCACCGCTTTTCATACTAGAGCACCCATAGGTGCCCTTGTCCCTCTTCAGGTGCTCCAATCTAGATAGGCAACCCAAATCCATCCTTTTCGAGGCTTCGCATAGTCGAACCTACTTCTAGATTATCCAAATCACCTTTGTGACACAAGATGCAAGATCATTTCTTATTCAACTAAGTTCTTTCCTCTTCTCTCTTCCACATTAGGGTTAGCATTTCCTTTCTCATAGTTATTTGTATCATCTTTACATTTATTTACATGAGCATATATTTACTTTATTTACATCATTTGTTTATAGATCGATTAAAAATAGTGCATATCATCCACATTTTAGTTAATAAGGTGGTCAACCTCTTTGAGGTTAATTATGAAATTAGATCAAGATAATCATATAAATATACATTTTTGATATCATAATGACGGACCAAGCACTACTCACTACTATCATCCATTTAGAGTTGCATCCATTAAAGGCATCTAGAGCTCATTTTCATCCATCTAGCTCCATCACAAGGGACAAGGATGGTTCATCTACATCACACATCATAGGAGGGAAGTTTATTCTATTCCATCCACCATTTTACTAAATTTCTACACAGCTTATTTCTCGCTACTTTCACAAAGTGCAACGGCACAAGACCACCTAGGTCATGATTACACACACACACACACACATAGAACTACATCAGGTCTAAGATGTAGTGTAATTCTTAGTCAGTAAGTCCACCATTATGGTCACTAAGGACAATCCGACCCCTTCATATTCATCTTTATATTTTAAGGGATTTGATGATTGTCTTGGGGTTTTACAGTAATTCGTTATTGCAGATATTACAAGACATCTAACACAGTTCAAAAAAATTTGGTGTGACAAATATAGAACACGATGAATATACAAGTGATACCTCGAGAGGAGGGTTTTAAGTTATTTCCATTGACCAAGGCACCCATAACTCAAACTAGGGTGCTCATAGCACCCCGATCCTCTCTCATGCACCCCAATCCACTCATATTCCTCGAGATCTACACTTCTCGTGACCTAGGCATATTTGTTTCTTACTTTTGTTTCTCTATCCATCTTTGTGACATAGTCTAACAAGCTTATCAAATCAGCTAAGCTCTATCCAACCCTTCTTGCACTTTAGGGTTTCCTACTTTCATAGCTTAGATTGCTTGGGTCACTTTTCCTTATTTAGTTTAGCTTTTATCTACTATTGTACTTATTAGATTAACATAAAAATATCCATAGTTTAGCTAACCATTATCTATCGAGAGTCATCCATTATCTATCAATTTTCAACCATTATCTTAGAATATCTTAATACTACATCAAAAGGGGAAATTACTTCTCTTTAAATATTATTTTTTTTATACAGGGTTTTAATTATAGGACATTTATTATTTATCCCACTACATTGTGTTGAGGCACGAGAGACAAAGCTAAGACAAGGGAGCTAGATCGCATCCTTTGCAAAAGCACTAAGAGAACTATATGGAATTTGAAATGTAGTGTAACGCTTGGTTTTAATCACATGGGGTGACTAATAAATGTAGTCCAACTCAAACAAATAACTTTTTTCTTAATCTAATGTCTATTTGAGTGTTGGTGCAAAAAGTTAGGGTTTTATGGATAGAATTACATGCAAGCCTTACAAGACTTACAAACATACACATAAGGAATGTAAGAGCATGTGAAACATAATATAAAAACTAAAAGTGCATGATCAATAGGGAAAACCATTAGTTAGGGATGGAAGTGTTAGATGGTTCATTTAGAATTTGGTTTTTAGTCCAAAAGGCTCATAACACGAGGGACGTTTCCTGGGAACATTTTAAGACCTACACAAATCCTATTCCAAGTGATGAATCACCCATATCATCTTATAAAACAAATGAGTGGCCTTCTAACCCTAATTTTCCTCTTTCTTTCTTGCTTGAATGTATGTAAATGAAAAACCCTAGTTTATAAATATATATATTTATGTGTTTTTTAACTACTCAATTATTCTTTCTAGATAATTCTTTGATAAGATCTTCATATATAATAAATTAATAATTCAAACAATATGTAAAATTATAATAGATATCAACACAACATAAGAGATATTTATAGGCTAATATGCCCTAACATCCAATATATTTATAAATAAAAGAATACCCTTAAGGTAGGGAAACACCTTATAATACTTCTCAAGGTAGGGAAACACCTTATAATACTCCTCGAGGTAGGGAAACACATTATAATACTCCTTAGGATAGGAATAATTCCATGTTCTCCCAATATGGGAATTCCAATTTGAGGGGGACACCTTTAATACTATTCTAACAAGTAGAATACTCAAAGCATATATGACATACCTCCTAATGATACTAAAATCCTTTATCTAGGCATGCATTACTCTTATTAGATGAGTAACACCTGATTCCTGGTGTAGTCCAACTCAATATATGTTACCAAAATAAGCACACGATTTTTTTTTTCGACAATTAGTTATAAAAGATAAAGCTTGCCCAAATTACTTGTGTGGGTTAGTCATAGGGTTCTACAATTCAAAATGGTCAAGGACTTAGCCATTTTATAAGAATTCCATGGGTTCCGTATTCAATGGGATCATAGTATTTATCGTCGGTTCCTATTATTCTCAGTAGGTTCTTAGTTTTCTATAGGTTCCTAGTTTTCCATGGATTCCTAGTTTTTGTGGGTTCCTAGTATTCCATGGGAGCCTCATCTTCCATGGGCTCCTAATATTTTGTGGAATCCTAAAAATCCATGAAAGACTAAAAATTCATTAAAGCATAAAAACATGTGGCCTCCTCAAAATCCACGTAATCCTAAAACCCACAACCACACGAAATTTCGTAGAACACTATATTTTTCAGCACAATGCTTGAAATTCCATAGAATGATCCAAAAGCCTCATAAAAGTGAAAATCCACATGGTAATTCATGGATCAAAGGAGAATTCTATGTTGAAATAAAATCTACTCCATATAATTAATCAATTGAGAATCATCGTTGTAGGATTTCTCTCAAAAAGCCACACATTGAAATATTTTTAGGTCCGTTAAAAAAGCAATACATTAAAGGAATTCCAAATCCATTTAAAAAGCCACACATTGAAGGATTTATAAGTCCACTAAAAATCCTCATGTTGAAGGAATTATAAATCTACTCAAAAATACGTACATTGAAGGATTTTTAAATGAGCTCAAAAAGACACACTATGAAGGAATTGAAAATCCACACTACAAAGGATTTTCATGACTTTGACGGGAATCTTCAAAATGCCATAACTTTTATTGGGGGCCATGAAATTGAGAAAATTGGTACCGTTGGAAAGGTATTGAAGATAAATGCACATTGGATATGGTTTTGTATCATGTTAAGGCCATTTTATGATCAAATATCCAAATTTGGGCCCCACAACTATTTTTATATCCGAGATTGTGACTCAAACACAATACTAATTTTTGCTCATATCTTTTGATCCGAGCTTCGTTTGACATACGACGCTTCTTCGATGGTATATTCTCCTTGTACCCCCAAAAATGAAGCTACTAGGTTGAATGGTTTTTGTAACAAGAGATGATTTGTTGTTATGAATAAAACTTGGCTTAATTCATCATTAGTTGATATTTGAATAAATGTAATAAGTTAAAGTATTTAATTAAATACTTTAAACTTATGTCAATAGATATTGGTTGTCCTTAGTTGTTAGTTAACTAAGTGATAGTGTTATCATCCCAATGTTTGTGGGATCATGTTCTATCTTTTACATATTTTGTTCCCGGATGATTTCCATGAGGGGAATAGGGGCAGTTAGGGGCAATATGTTATTTCTGCATATTTTCTCTAGATTAGATTATTTGTTTCCATATATTGTGGATGAGATAGAAGCTATCCAATATCTATAAATATTGCAGCTCTCTCATTTGTCTGTAATGCTTGAATTTGATATTAATAAAATATACAAGCATCGTCTTGTTTCTGTGCAAAGCTTCTATGTCAAATATTGTTTTCAAGTATTCATTGTCAAGATTTGGTATCAAAGCAGTATTCTGATCCAGAGAGGAGTGTAGGAAGTTTTAGGGAATTTTAGGGAGATCTAGAGAAATTACAGAGCTAGGAGGAGCCATAGATGCCCCTAGCCATTTCACAACCCCTACCCGGCTCCACACCCTAAATCACGGTTGATTTGCAGTTGAAGAACACCTGGAGCGCAATCACATGCCTTTGCAAACTTGGATGCTAATTTGTTGTAAAAGGTGACATTGTTTCATTCTCTGGTATTTTTTAAAAAAATTACTTGTATGTGCATTTTTTTTTAAAAATGGAAGCATTTAAAAATATATATATACAATATTTTTGATCTATGGGTACCCAAGCTTTTCAAGCTCCCCACATTACTTGTTCTTCCTCTTCTCTGTACTTTTTATTCTTCTTCCTCTTCTCTGTATTTGAGCATTTAAAAAAGGAGATCCAATCAAATGTGGAAGGTTCTATGTGAACTTGCATCTGCCAAAGGAGTAGAAGATCGCATATTTGAATGATCTGCAACATGTCTGCATCCAAAACAAAGACTACAAATTGAATAGGGGAATATTTGCAACCTGTAACAAAAGAGATGCGTTGGAAGAAGGAAGAACAAGTTTCCTCCAAGCAAAAGAAATACCTGTGTACAAAGAGAAACAATAAAAGAAAAGTGTGGTCAAGGGTTATTATAACGCTTATGCAAAGTGGATGAACTGCAGTTGCACCCTAAAATGCAATACGCATGTATGTAAGTCATTACCTGCATTCATTTTTTTAAAAATTCCTTTTTTGGACGTCGTGAAAAAAATTAGGAGAAAAAATTTACATTTTTGGAAAGGGGCCCAGAAAGATTAAAATTGCAATTTAAAAAGGCATAACTTTCAACTAGTACCTCGGATTGAGGTGTCATTTTTTTAAAGTGTGTGTTTTTTTGAGCTCTACGTCTTGGTCTAGTTTTTAATCAAATTTGGAAAATACTTATTTTGTAAAAATTACAAAAATAAGATTTTTGTATTTGAAAAGAGACCAAAGAGTCCAAATTTTTTTATTTTTTCAAATTGGCCAAGAGAGCCATTTTATTTTTGCACATCGGCCACAGAGCCAAATTTGTAACAGGGCCAATAGTGCCAAAATTTCATTGTACATGACCGAAAAGGAGCCCAAAAATAAATAAAATAATATTTTTTTGGGGGTGTGCATGCTTTAAGGGGGAAAATGCTCAATTTTTGCTTCTACTGTTTATCACTTTTCACAATAACTGCAATTACGACGTCAAAGTTATTTTTACCAGATTCTCAACTTTTATGTTCTGATAATTATCCAAAGATGGAAAACAAAAATTGTGCACAACTTGATTTTGAAAATCTATGGACCGTTGTTTCTGGTACATTAACAAGATCTACAACAAATGTTACACAACAAAATACATTTGATCGTGCAAATCAAAAAGCAAAGTTAATAATCTTGTTTAGTGTTTAAGACGAGGTACAACCTCATATTCGTGAGTCTGCAACAGCAAAAGAATCTTGGGACAAGTTGAAAATGGTATATGAGTCAAAAATAAGAACACAATACTTCATCTCTAAAGCCAACGATTAAACTTGAAAATGCAACCAACTGAGAAAGTTGAAATGTTTTTGAGAAGAGTGGCAACTTTGCGTGCATCACTTCAAGCTTTGGAAGAAGAAGTAACTAACACATCACTCATGCCTATAGTATTGAGAGCTCTTCCTCCTTATAGGATTTTTGTGACCACATTAAACATAACTGGTCAAACAACAACTTTTGAAGAGTTAGTGAATATGCTCCAACAAGAACAATCTATTCACTCAACTATTGAAATTGAAGAGCAGGCACTTGCTTCTAATCAAAAAGGAAAAAAACAGGTGAATTCTAGTAAACAACCTCAAAAGCAAGGTAATACTCAACAAGGCCAAAAGGACCAACAAAAATGTCTTATTTGTGGTCGAAAAGGACGTGAGTTAAAAATTGTTGGTACAAAACATTCCAACAAGGATCATCAAGTGGTAAAAATACTAATTACCAATAAACAAAATCAGGCCAACAACAGAGTAAACAGGGACAAAATTATCAAAAGTGGAAGAAGAAACCAACTCAACAAGGAAATGTAGCCAAATAGGAACATCAATTTGATGATGATGACTTCTTTATTCTGCATCAAATGAAGTATCTAATTCTACAAATGAAATTTGGTATGTCGACTCCAATGCAACTCGACACATGATAGGAAAGAAAGATTGGTTCTTCAAAATGAGTAAAATACCCACCAAAAATCATGTCTCTTTGGGTGATGATACATCATACAGTGTTGAAGGCATTGGTTCCATTTCACTACCACTTGGGCAACATAATTGTAAAATTACAGATGTTCTTTATGTCCCTGGTTTAACAAAAAAATTTATCCGTGAGTCAATTATTAGATCACAATCTCAAAATTGACTTTGATTGTAAAGGGAAAAATGATGTGCCTAATTCGAGATAAGTCACGAAGCTCAAAAATTGTTACAAAATCTTTGAATGTTGGAAGAATGTTTCAGTTAGATTTTGTTAAAAGAAATGATCAAGCACTTTTAGCCAAGGATACATTATCATATCAACTATGGCATCAAAGACTTGGACATGTGACTTTTGGCTATCTTGACACACTTCATTGATACGACATGGTTAGGGATTTACCACCTCTAAAAAAGGGTACAGATAAATGTCAACATTGTTTGGCAGAAAACAAAATAGAGCACCATTCACACATAGTACATTTCAAGCTAAGGAAAAACTTGACTTATTGCATACTTGATTTGTGCACCAATGAGACCTAGTCACTCACGGGGTTTCAATATTTCATGCTCTTTGTTGATGATTTTTCAAGAAAAATGTGGATATATTGTCTTTCTACAAAAGACCAAGCTTTTGAAACTTTCAAGAAGTTTAAAGCCCTTGTTGAAATAGAGTCTGGTAGGAAAATAAAAACACTCTGCTCAGATCGAGGGGGAGAATACACCAGCAATGAGTTCAATGATTTTTTGAAAACACATGGCATTCGTCGTCAAATGGCTCCTCCTCACACACCGCAACAAAATGGTGTTGTTGAAAGGTGAAATCGTACTATCATGGATATGGTGCGATGTATGATTGATGATGCAGTTTATCAAAAACATTTTGGGCCGAAGCAGCTAAAACATCAGTGTATTTACTAAACAGAGTTCCCACTGTAGCTCTTTATGGAGTAACACCACAAGAATCATGGTCAGGGCATAAGCCATCTATTTCACACCTTAGATTTTTTGGATGTAAAGCAAGTATGCACATTCCTAAGAAACAAAGAACTAAGCTTGATACGAAATCAAAAAAACGTATCTTCTTGGGATACAGTGATGAAGCACTTAGCTATAGACTTATGAATCCAAGAACAAGAAGGGTATATACTAGTCGGGATGTTGAGTTCTTTGATAACAAAGAAGAAGATGCTCCTTCCATACACTCACATTATGAAAAAATCATCCCTATAGTAAAAATAGAGGATGGTAATCACTTTGATGACGACAGTGATGATGGGGAAGATAATGAAATTCAACTTCCCATAGGAACCACAAAAAGTATACCTAAATGGTATGCAAGTATGATTTGAGATGAAAAATTGGATAGTGTCCCGACACATCTACTACCGGAATGAGGACTCGCAGTATGGCTCAAAATGAGTTCAATTTGGCCTTAATGAGTAAAGTCATTGAAACTATTGAGCCATCCTCGGTTTGAAAGCCCTATAATCTAAACCTTGGAAAGATGTTATAGATGCGTAATATAAGTCACTTACGAAAAATAATACATGGCAACTTACGAGATCTTCCGTCGTAAAAATCTGATTGGATACGAGATGGATCTTCAAAACGAAGTACAAAAAGATGGAAAAATTGATAAACATAAGGCTAGACTAGTTGTTAAGGGATATGCTCAAAAGAAGGCATTGATTATGAGTAGACTTTTGCTCCCACAACTAAGATAAAAACTTTCAGTTAATATTCACTCTAGTTACACAATTTGGTTGGAAAATACACCAAATGGATGTGAAAAGTACCTTTCTCAATGGTGATTTACAGGAAGAAGTTTACATGACTCAACCAGAAGGTTTTGTCATACCGTAAAGAGTAAAAGGTATCTAAACTAATAAAATCACTCTATGGTATAAAGCGAGTCTTCCAGGCATGGTACATAAAAATCAACGAGCATATCATTCAACAT
This sequence comes from Taxus wallichiana var. yunnanensis, assembly GCA_018340775.1. Lineage (NCBI taxonomy): Eukaryota > Viridiplantae > Streptophyta > Pinopsida > Cupressales > Taxaceae > Taxus > Taxus wallichiana. The sequence continues at coordinate 548,144,338 of CM031234.1, forward strand.
GGATTCAACGAGTCCATACAATCCTAAATTCTATCTCAAAAATAATGGGGGAGATAGCGATCATTATAGTATATGTCAATGATCTATTCATCACTGGAGGATCAGTAAGGATGATTGAGTCAACAAAGAAAGATCTAACACGATCATTCGACATGACCGATCTCGGGCTTCTGCATTATTGTCTTGGACTTGAAGTTTGGCAAAGAGAAAATCATATCTTTGTGTCACAATTGAAATATGCCAAGACAATGCTCGAGAAATTCAATATGATGGATTGTAAGCCATTTTCCACACCTATGGAGACAAGACTTCAACTGTCTCAAATAGATCCATCACCACAAGTAAATGTAACTCTCTATCGGCAGTTGATCAAGAGTCTCATCTACTTGACTTACACTAGGTCAAATATCAGCTATGCAGTCAGCTATCTTTCACGGTTCATGCAAGAACCAAGGGTTTCTCATTGGAAAGTAGAAAAGTGGATACTGAGGTACATCAGAGGAACTATGGACTATGGCCTAGAATACAAGAAGAATAATAACTTCTTCTTGATAGGATATTCAGATTCAGATCATGCAGGAAACATAGATGATAGGAAATCCACTTCAGGATTTGTATTCTTTTTGGGATTTGGACCGATATCATGGGGGAGTAAGAAGCGACTTGTGTTTCAAGATCCTCCACAAAATTAGAATATCGTGTAGCAGGTGGAGCTGTCTGTGAAGTGATATGGCTCTGACATATACTTGAAGGATTGGGAATACCACAGAAAGATCCAACTATCCTACATGTTGATAATGAAGGAGTAGTAAAACTTGTTTGGAATCCAATTTTTCATGAGCGCACCAAACACATTGAGGTGCAGGTACATTTCATTCATGAACATGTTCAAAACAACAACATCCAGCTCCAATATTGCCCAACAGATATGCAACGTGTAGATGTCTTCACAAAGTCACTTTCTCGAGGTAAATTTGAGGGTTTTAGAGAATTTCTCTCCTATTCACTTGAGACCATGCTGAATTAAGGAGGGAATGTTATGAATAAAACTTAGCTTAATTCATCATTAGTTGATATTTGAATAAATGTAATAAGTTAAAGTATTTAATTAAATACTTTAAACTTATGTCAATAGATATTAGTTGTCCTTAGTTGTTAGTTAACTAAGTGATAGTGTTATCATCCCAATGTTTGTGGGATCATGTTCTATCTTTTACATATTTTGTTCCCGAATGATTTCCATGAGGGAAAATAGAAGGGCGATTAGGGCAATATGTTATTTCTGCATATTTTCTCAGATTAGATGATTTGTTTCCATATATTATGGATGAGATAGAAGTTGTCCAATATCTATAAATATTGCAGCTCTCTCATTTGTCTGTAATGCTTGAATTTGATATTAATAAAATATACAAGCACCGTCTTGTTTATGTGTAAAGCTTTTGTGTCAAATATTGTTTTCAAGTATTCATTGTCAAGAGTTGTTACCGATAGTCTAAAGCATGATTTTGAACAAAAGAAAACATTTGGTAGCTCAATTTTTATCTATCTCCCCTAATTTCGTGGAAATTAAATGATCTAAGTTAGAGCTCATCCACATAGAAAATATCTAAAGGTTTTCTTGTAACAAAAGGCACCCCCATGGGTCTGGATCATTAGGAGACTAAGGGATTACCTTCTAAGCTAGTTCTAGGTTAATTTGGAAGGGTCAAGTAGGTTAAGCATCTCCCATGGCATATTCAAATTCCTTCTCCTCTCTTCTCCTTCTATAAATGTAATGATTTTCATAAGTGAAATTGGCCTCTCTTAAATGTAAAAAATATTTACCCAATTGGTTTATGAGTATTCGAGTCTGTGTAAAACCTTGTATTTAAATTGTGTAATGCATTCATTGCCTTCTCAATGATGTGATAAATTGTTTACATCCCTTAAGCAATAACATCTAGTTGATTGTGATTTATATATATCATTTGGCTTGTGTTATTACATCTTACCCTTCTATGTTGTTATTGTATGATGTGTATGAATTATATCTACATAATTTTAGTCCATTGTGTCATTTATATAAAGGATTAAAGGTTGTTAGAATGTAGTGTGGATTATGGCTCTTATTTTCCCCTTCATCACTATATTATTTCCTTTTCCTTGATCTTAGGGATATTGATCCCATCATACTCCGATGTATCACCATTCTTGTCAAATTTCAGATAATCTTTCTCCTCAATTTTTCACATATTTTAGTTACATTAAAGTAGTTCTTAGTCTAGATATTTTAAGGAAAGGAGCCAACCTTATTATAGAGGTTTGTCGAAGGGTTTGTCTCAAGGGTTAAAGTTCCACACCTTAGAGATACATCTATTGTTATTGCGAGACATTTAGACACTTGAATAGCTACCTAAATTAGAATGTTGTACATAAATATATGCCTACACTACCCAATATAGTAATTCCAAAAGTTACCTATTATAGACACAAAAATTTTCACTTATTACTATTACATTATGCCTCTAATATGTCATTATATGCATGATTCCTAAGAAAGAAAACTAGACATTGATAACACTTGTTTTTATTACTTTTACATTTTTTTATCTTTCTATACTTTCATCCTCTACTTTTCTATAATTATCCATTTATTTGTGGACATTACATAGTATGTTACTCAAATAAATGTTTCTCGATTTATCTTTAGATATTTTTGGACGTAAGTGCCTAATAAGAAACAATCGATGCTATTGTTCCCCATATAGACACTTCTATCCCTTTGTTTGGTTCTTATATTTAAAAATGACCCATCACTTGTTTATATTTTCTAAATTTGTATTGATCACTTTGGGTCATCTTTTAGTGTTGTTAATGTCGAAATTCAAGCAAAGGAATCATATATACACAACCTACTAATTATTCTTGGGATAACTCAACTATTATTATCTATCTACTACTTGGGAAAAAATGAGAAACTTAATGACTCCATTTAGGCTACATCATTCATTATATAGGAATGGAAAATTCTAAATACCATAACACACATTATCTTGGGGAAAAGTAGTTGTAGCCCACTATCTTTGTGTAACTTGCACAAGGGCGACCTAGTTTCAAAGGAAATTATTTTTATCACACACACCCACACACATGAGAACTACATTGAGTCTGAAATATAGTGTTACACTTAGTGATAATCACATTGGGGAGACCGTCGAGGTCATTCCAACTCAAGCATTGCATCTTTTATTCTATCTAATGTGTGTTCGATTATTTTGTAGGTAGTTATGGTTTGTTTTGTAAGTACATGTGTGACATGAGAACCCTACAAAAAAGTGGATGCGAAACAGAGAAAAGTGAATGCAACATTATCAAACACTGAAAAAATGATATTTGCACACCTCAGAAGGACACTAACATCTAGTTTAGACACTAGCACCCAGGTGATCTTGTCCCCTTACGGGTCATTCTATCCGACCTATAAATGTTTTTGTAATGTTAAATGTCTAGCATTAAAAATTTAAATTTTGGTCATGAAAATCAAACCCACACTTGAAATTCCCTTTTCTGGTCAATGTAAACCTTTCCTTTGGCGAAATATCAATTATATCACCCTCATCCCGATTGAGAGGATCATGTTAATATGATTTTCAAGTGTGTTTCATGTGAAGAGAAATGTACCTATATTTAGTCTTGAATCTAATAAGATATATGAAATAACAATGCTTCGAAAGCTTCAAAATGGTTATTTTGGTCTTTTGTGACTAATGAACACCCTCCATAAGCTTACAAGAAAATTAAAACCATCCAAGAGATGTGTGGGAGAGAAATGAAGTGATATAAGGAATTTTATGGAATTTTTTTTTAGATAATTGAGGTTAGGAACAAGTTAAACAAAATTGGGTCTTTTTGGGTAAGGCACTAGGAAAAGCATGTTTCAAAAAATCTAGTCACCTTGTTCGAAGGGTTTTAGGAGCCTCATGAATTTTTGGGAACTCATATCCTAGGAATTAGAAATATAATAGAGCCTAATTCATGTTGCAATACTCAATATAGGATTATGGGAGTGTAAAAATTCATAAAATTGTCTATCAGTACAACACAAGAATCTTTCTACAAGGTGGAACTTGCTCAAAGGGTTACTGAGACACCTAGGGGAAGATTTAAGATCCTAAAAAAAGTTAAAAGTGTATTACATTAGACCCTCATCATGGTACATGTGTTGGATTGTTTCACACTCGTTCTAGATTCCAATGGCAACTTTGCTTACCGACACACATGTGTAGTAAAAAGTGGAAAATGGACTGAAAAGGAAAATTTAAATTTGAATAAGGTCTTGAAAATTATTGGAATAGACTTAGTGCATCCTTTAGATTCAAAATAATATAATTTTGGCCCTCTAAACTCCATGTCTTTCTCCCCGAGCCTTAAAACCACTCGATTTATTTTTAAGTTGTGTTTGATGACATCAGCATTCCAAGAAGCTTGGGCAAGGTTTTGGAGGCTTGATGATTGATGCAACCTAGAATCTACCAAGTAAAATCCCAAGCACACTGGCACATCACTCATCCTATCGAGTGCTCACCCCAAGCGCGTAAAGGTACCAAGCCCCTCTTTAGGGTTGTTGTTGCAGGATGTTAGCATGATGAAGACTTAATGCATTCAAATCCATAATTAACATACCATTCTATAGTTCAGATCTATAACTAGAGAATAACAAACTTTAAATTATAACCATGATTGAATCAAACATGCAAGAGCCAATTATACTCAGGATTAATACTCTGATTCATCCAATACACTCCATTACATTAAACATGATAAATACATAGAAGCTCATTACAATAGATAATACCATAGTTTATGCTTGCATCATATTCGGTTATCACACGCCACTACTATACTATGCAGTTCAATAAATATTTATAAGGGTGGGGACTTTCCCTTCACCGCTTATCTAATCCCAAAATAGGTCGCATGCTAAGAATAGCCATGCACCTTTACAATAATAGGCTCACATGCAAGAATGCTAACAATAGACCTCTCTTAGTTGACTTTCAGTTATAACTCTATTCTTAGATTGATCCCATGTAAATCACTCCATATCCATTCTTCCAAAAATATTTGATGTGTGTCGCGCAAGTCTTTTCCCGTTTGTGTGCTCTGCATGCCATCTTCCAAAAATAGATCATAATCGTGAAAATGGATAAGTCCCGAATCTGTCTCTATCCTCTCGTACGTGATTCCTTCCCCGATCCTCCCATACCTCTAAACACAATATGCTCTTCCATGTGAATCTTTTATATGCCTTCTGCTAAGTGTTATACATTGTCTACTCAACATTACCCCACACTAATTGCATTGCCACCCCGAAATGGTTACCTCTTGAATGTTCAAAGAATGAGAAAGAATATAAATGGAAGATAGTAAAGAATATTCTATACAAAAGAATGATTTACTCAACAATATCCTCTGCTTCAACTGGAAGAATGAGTTTTGGATATTCTTCCTTTATTTTGGCCTCTAATGTATATCATTCACTTAGTGCAGCCTCTACTTTTTCTAGGAATATCTACCACAATAGACTCCACTCATCTTGGGAAATTTCTCCCTTTTCATTCTACAAAACTAGAACAATGTTGGACATTGCAGACATTCTTCCTTCTAGAAGATCCATCTTCCGATTCATAATCTTCCCCAACTCATCTAACCTTTCCTTATGGGGTTCCTATGCTACTACAAGGGCCTCGCACTTTTGTTTTACCAATGTCAACCTCTTTGCACAACCCAGTGTCTCATCCTTCATCACTTTTAGGACTTCATTGTCCTCTACCATGGTCCTTATCCTGATGACCACCTCCAAAGCTGTGCAAATATTCAATGCCTGGTTTGCTTTCCTTAGCTCCTCCTGCAAGGTTTGGAGCAATGCCTCATAAGATGCAATCTTCCTCATCACCGAAGCCTTTTCTCGCTCTGCTTCCTACTCAAGATATTTTGGTGTTGGCATGCACGTAGGTCCATCCTCAAGCACCAAATCCACCAAGGTACATACATAATGTTTTTGAGTACCTTGCACTCTAAAAGTGGTCTTTCTTTCAGACATGGTTTCCAATTTCATCTACCATCTTTGATGAAAGCATTGTTCTTCTTCTGCTCTAAGTCCTTCTCTTGTCGTAGGCATGCTATCTCTGCATATTTGGCCTTGATTTCTTCTTTTAGCGCCCTAATAGTTGTAGCTTTATCCACATTCCTCCTTGCCACCTCTGTAGATACCTTCACCAAGGCATTACTTACTTGTTCATCCGACATAATAGTAGGATTTACTATTATGTGTCTAGCTTGAGGTGTCTTCTTCAATCTTCTTGATACATAGGACTCTTCACATATGTCGAAGTCTAGTTCATCCATATGTGTCTGCATTGACCAAGACAATTGTTTCCTTGTGCACATGGTGGCCATGTCCTCATCCATCAGCTCCCATCCATACAATTCCTTAAGGCCCACCGTGCTTTGGAAATAGGTGTGAACAATTTTACTTGTGTCCTCAGCGTAGCCCATGACTGGTGCAGTATACTCCCCACTTGTCCTCTTCAATCTTGGCCCCTTAGGAACTTGAGCGCCAAGATTTGGAGCTTGTTCTGTTATGCCTTGAGCAGTCTCTTGCATTGTCCCATCTACCTCCTTTACTCCTTCTCCATCCTTCATTTCTTCATCCTTTGGCTCTTCCATGTCCTCTTGGCTTTGTCGTAGATTCGATTACACTCTTCTCGACTCTTTTTCCTCCTCATTCCGTTTCAACTTTCTCCTCTTTTTATTAGTCATCTCCTTCTGTGGAGAGAGTTGTGGTGATTTGCGCACTAATTGTGGTGTAGCACCTTGGGTTCTGGTTCTTCTGAATACCCTTTTGAAGTGGTGCTCTCCTTGTACATCCAATTCCTCCTCACCTCCTTCTTGCACCCGAGGTGGTGTAGATGCGCACTCGGTTCCTACATGTTTTGTAGGCTTCCTTCGCCCCTCTATGCTCCGGCCACCACTATGTTCTCATTCATCTTCTTCTTCATCCAAAGACTATAGTCTCTACAAGTTTGTGGAGTTGGCACATTCTCTATTGTATGCTTACCCTTGGGTGGCCACCGAAAGCGTGAACTCATTTTCCATGATGCAGCCTAGAATTCACCAATACAAGCCCAAGCACGATGGCACATCGCTCAGCCTAGACCGAGCACTCACCGAAGTGCACAAGGTACCGGCCCCTCTTTAGGGTTGTTGTTACAGGATGTTAGCATGATGAAGACTTAAAGAATTCAGATCTATGCCTAATATATCATTCTACAGTGCATGTTCAGATCTAGATCTAGAGAATAACTGACTTAAAAGATAACCATGATGAAATCAAACATGCAACACTAAACTATAATCATGATAACACTTTGATTCAGTCCATAATCTTCATTATATTAAATTCAATAATACACGAATCTTCCTTACAATAATGAGTAGTATGCTCATGCGTTTATTGGATTTGGCAAAGCATAATCTCACTATAACATAGTTCTCACACTCTCTCTCTTATGCTACATGGTTCAATACATATTTATAAGGGTGGGAATTTCCTTTCACCACTTATCTAATCCCAAAATAGGTCACATGCTATTATTAGCCACACACCATTACAAAAATAACCACACATGTAAGTGTGTTAATAATAGACTGCTTTTAGTTAACTAAAAGTAGTAGATATATTCTCATCCTATATCCATGCAAAGCGCTTTGTAGCCGATCCTCCAAAAATATCCAATGTGTGTTACGCAAGTCTTTAACTGGTTTGTGTGCTCACGCAACCTCCAAAAATAGATCCTCACCGTGAAAATGGCTAAGTCTCAAACATGTTTCTGTTCTGTGCGTGTGATCCTTTCTGATACTCTCATGCCTTTGAATGTTTACTACTCTCTTACGTGAACCTTTTGTATGTCCTTTGTTAAGTGCCAAATTTTGACTGACCAACATTACCCCACACTAGTTTCATTGTCACCCTAGTAATGGTTGTCTCCAAAATGAATCAAAGAATGTGAATAAAGAATAGAAATAATTTTGATGAATAAAATAATATCTTTACCCTACAATATCTTCTACGTTAACCTAAATAATTAATTCTAGATATTCTTCTTTTATTTCTACCTCTAGAGTCTTTCAATCATTGAGCGCGACCTCTGCCTTCTCTAGAATATCCATTGTAATTGACTCTAATTCATCCTTTGCAATCTCTCCTTTCTCATTCTACAAGACCAACACAATGTTGGACATGGCAATCATTCTCCCTTCTAATAAGTCCATCTTTTACATGATGAGTTTTCCAAGCTCATCCAACCTTTCCTTGTGTGGTTCTTGAGTTGTTGCAAGGGACTTACACTTCTTCTTTACAATTGTTAATCATTCTACGCAGCCCAATGTTTCATCTTTCATGGCCTTTAGGACTTCATTGTCTTCCAAAATGGTCCTGGTCCTTATAATGACTTCTGGCACTATACAAATATTCAGCACTTGATCTTCCTTCTTTAGTTCCTCCTACAAGCTCTAAAGCAACCCCTCATATGATGCAATCTTCCACATCACTGAAGCCTTTTCCCACTCTGCTTCTTGTGTTGGGTCCTTTGGCGCTAACATGCATAGAGGTTCATCTTCAAGCACTAAGTCCACCAATGTACTTACATAATGTATTGCCAAAGGAAACGTCTTAGGTACCTTTGGCTCTAAGTGTGGCCTAGCCTTCATGACATTGTCCCCAATCTCCTCTGCCATGCTGATAAAAATAGTGTTCTTCTTCTTTTGCCAAGTATTTTTCCTACTTTAGGCACACTATTTCCTCATCCTTAGTCTTGATCTCCTCCCTCAATGCCCTAATTGTTGCAGCTTTATCCATATTTCATCATGCCACTTTTGTCGAGACTTTCACCAAAGCATTGCTCACTTGTTCATCTGACATAACAGTAGGCTTTACTGTTATGTGTCGGCCTGAGGTGTCTTCTTCAACCTCCTTGAAACACATGACTCTTCACATACATCAAAATCTAGTTCATCCATGTGCGTGTGCATCGACCATGACAGTTGCTTCCTTGTGTGCATGGTTGTCATATCTCATCCATCAACTCCCAGCCATATAACTCCTTTTGTGTCATTATGCTTTGAAAAATGGGCACGGACAATTTTACTTATGTCCTCGACATAGCCCATGACTAGTGGAAGATATTCTCCACTTGTTATTTTTGATCTAGGCTACTTAGGAACTTGGGCTTCAAGATTTGGAACTTGTGTTGTTGTGTCTAAGTAGTCTTGGTTGTTGTCTCATCTGCCTCCTTTCCTCCTTCCTCTCCATCCTTCATATCTTCATCTTCTAGTTCATCCTTGTTCTCTGGAGGTGTAGGGGAATTGGGCACATTTTCCTCATACTCTTCTGCTTCCTCATTCAACTTCAATTTCCTTCTTCTTTTCTCAGTTGTCTCCTTCTATGGAGAGAGTCGAGGTGATCTACACACTGATTGCAGAGTAGCACCTAGGGTCCTTGTTCTCTGAATACTCTTTTAAAATGCTCTCCTTGGACTACATCCAAGTCCTCATCATCTCCCTCTTATGGTTGAGGTGGTGTAGTCACACGCTCAGCTTCTTCCTTATTTGGAGGTTGTCTTCTACCTTTGTGCTCCAAACCACCACTATCTTCATGCTCTTCTTCTTCATCATCTACTTGAATTGTTTATGTGGGCTTAGGCACTAGAACATTTTCCATTATATGCTTACCTTTTGGTGGCCCAGGAGCGTGAACTCATTCTCCACATACTTAGTGTTCTCTAGCTTGGGTTTGAGTTGTAGGTACACAAGCATTGCTCTAGTGTCCCCAACTTCGCAATTTACAGGCTTCATGCTTATAATATCTAAAATAAGCCTTTCAATGTAGGCATTCCACCTTGGATATACATATTTCTTTCTCAGAGTGTGGTAGTCATAATCTACCTTATCTGCATTGAAGGTTAGGTGGTGCACATCTAAAAACTAGTGAACTGATGCTTAGAAATATCTTATTATGAAGGCATATGGTAGTTTGCACCATGGGCTCTAAGCTCCATCCTTCATCACAAATCATGCATGCAAAAATGTTGATAGACTGCAAACTGAACTTCCTTACCCACCATCGAAGGCAACTCCTTGGGTATGTGTTACTCTTCTTTAAATGCCACGTGGAGTCTATCATACCACATCTTTGCCCTCTGCTTAAATGGTCCACCCATTGATCCATCACACAAAGTACTTTCCAAATATTTCCATGGTGACTTGTGTTTCGTGGGGTACTCCCAAATCTTCTCCTTTGGTCCATCAGGCACCCCAATCTCCATAAATACTAAAGATAATAACACAACACAAAACTTATTTTGTCACCTATCCGTGCTTCTTCAATGATTGTCTTTGCTATGTGGTCTACAATATTATAGACCACTCCTTGAGACATCTTCTTTGTGACATGTAGCCACATTGTGTTTACCTATAACCATCTTCCTTGGTCATTCAACTTTGTTACAAGATGTGTAGCTGCCTGCACTACTAGGTACTTCTTCAATTTGTCAATGTCCATGCCACATGGACCTTTGGTATACCCCAACTCCTTTCTTGTCTCTAGGATTGTGGCCTTATCAGTTAAATCACTATCCAGATCCACTCCTGAGGCCCTTAGTCCTGTCACAGTTGAAATCAAAGTAGTTGTGATTCTAACCCTCCATCTGTGAAGTAGAAGAAGTCCTCATGGATTTCTCATCAACCACCGATACAATGGTTCATACTTCACAAATTATGGCAGCTTGTACAAGTGGTAGACTCCATTTTTCTTCATAACTTCTCACCAAAGATCATCGTATACTTGGTATATCTTTTGTTGTGTGCTTTTTCATTTTTGTGCTCAGAATGCATCGAGCTCCTTCTTATTATCTGATGTTCGATGGTTATAATCATTGAATTTTACATTGATGGACATGGGAATCCCATTCTTGTCCCACAATCACGCCCTCTGGATACTACATTTCTGAGAAATTACTCTCGGGAGAAATTTCTTCTTCCACTTCAACCTTCTTCTTCCCTTTTTCTCCTGCTGCGGTGCTTTCTTGATGCCATCTAAAAAAAAATCTCTCTTTTCTTCCCTCTGTAACTAAGAAAATTGAAACCCTAGGTTAAATCTTTGTTCCCTAGTGGAAATCTCATGCCCTAGCTCATTTTTAACATGTCTTCTTTGCTCAAACCCTTCACCTATGGGAACACAAGCTTTTCTCTGTGCACAACCCTTCTCTCCACGTCTGTTTCACACTCTTCGCACCTCAACATGATTTCTCGGCTCATTCGCACTTATCCCTTTTCAAATTCTCTCAATTGCAATGGTAAAAATGAACTCACATCCCATCCTTATATAGAATTTCAAAAATTTAGTGCATTTATTGCTCCTCCACCTACCAACAATCCTCTCATTAATTAACAATTTTCATTCTTTTTCCGTGCGGTACATCTTCGCACCCAAGCTATAACCTTCTAGCATGCCCTCCTACCTTTTGGTTGCAAACTTATCTTTAGAAATATTCCATGCACTGAGTACCTCGTCACTGCGCCTTCCACTGGTAGTCTTCACGACCTCTACTTACCTCACATTATACTTGTTTCTTCATTCCTCTCTATCTATGGTCCTTGTGTCCAGAAGAAATCTCTTTTTTTTTTCAATTCTCCAACCTTGAATAGCACCTATAGATAGTTCCTTTCATGTGTACTTATTTCCATCAGTCATGTACCTAAATATCAACAACCTACCCCACTCTAAGGTATGTGTAGTCCTCTGCGCATAAAAATTCTTCAAATAGTAATTAGCTTCTGGCATGTAAACACGCTTATTACACAAAAACACCAACTAAATTGAAAAATCATAGCGATAAAGAAAGAAACACATTAAGGAAATGCGAATTGAAAACCTAATCTAAATGGCAACACTACCTTATTACAAACACCAAGAAGACTTATTTATAGTAGGGCTTCAGCCTACTCCCATTGAAGTAACTGGGTAATTGTATTCCATCAAGTTCCTCTAATTGACAAGTGCCTAATTCGAGTATGTGAGTGATAACATATGGCCCCAACCAATGTACCTTGAGTTTTCCTAGATGGCACAAAAATTTAGAATCATAAAGGAGCACCATCTGTCCTATCTCAAGCTTTTTATCCCTGATGTGCCTATCATGCCATGCTTTCTTCTGGCCTTCTCTTGTTTTTGACTCCAACATGTTATGGCTCATCGCTCATCCAACTTAAGTAACTTTCCAATCCATTCTTATAATGCTTTGCATCAGCTAGACCTCCCACATGCGCAATACGTAAAGAGGGTAACATGAATTCCATAGGAAGAACTACTTCTGTGCTAAACACTAATTGAAATGGTGTGGCTTTGTTTAACCTTTTATATGTTTTTCGATATGTCCCAAAGTCTTGTGAATACTTTATCATCACAATCCTTTCTTCCAACATCACATATTTTTGTCAATGTCTGGCTTAGAATTTTATTGAAATCCTCAGTAGTTCCATTTTCCTGAGGATGATAGGGTGTAGTCTTATGGTGTGTAATCATGAATTCGTTCAATAAAAATTTTATTGTCTCATTAAGAAAATGTGTACCCCTATCACTGGTCAAACTTAAAGGACATCCATACCTCGTAATAATATTTTCCCATAGAAACTTGGTTGTTGTAGTCATTATACAATCCTTTATAGGTGCTTTCTTCTACCCACCTTGTCAGATAATTTGTATAAGTTATGATGTAGCGTGATCCAGTTCTATGTATAGCTAGTGAAATAGGACCCACAAAATCTATAGCCCATTTCTCAAACGGTTATGTACTAGTAATAGGTCTTAGAGGCATTTCATCTTATTGGCATGGTTTCCCAAGACGTTGATAATGATCACAAGCCTTAAAAATTCCTTGCAATCTTTATACAGGGTCTCCTACCATAATCCAATAAGTAGAATCTTGCACACAGTGGCATCACCTACATAGTGTCCACCTGCAATACCACCATGAGCTTATTCCATAATATTTGTGCGCTCATGTTCCAATACACAACTGACGTAATACCTCATCCCGATCTAACTTGTATAGGTCACCAGTTAATCAACATGTAGGGGGTTGCGCATATAGCAAGTTGTTTCTTCTCTAAGGATTTCATTCCTTCTTATGTGTATACATGTTCGTAGAAATACAACAATGTCCTCTAGTTCTAATGGCTGCTCGTTGTAACCTATATAGTTGTGCATCGGAATGGTATCTTCAATTGCTTGTGCTTCTTCTCTTGACTATATTCTAGATAAATGGTCTGGTCCAGAATTACTTTTCCCTGGTTTTACCACAATTGTGAAATCAAATTCTTGAAATAAGAGTACCCATCTGCATATGTGCCCTTGTAGAATAGGTTTGTTTACCAAATACTTCAATGTCATGTGATTTGTATAAAAGAAGAATGGTGTAGCTAGTAGGTACTATTGGAATTTATGTAGCATAGATCATTGACAAAGCTTCATGCTCTATAGTTGTGTAATTCTATTATGCAGGAGTCAACTTTCTACTAGCAAAATAGATAGGATGATCTATAATACCTTCTTCGGATCGAGCCAACACCGCATCGATGGTTATGCTAAAGGCATCCACATGTACATGAAATGGTTGGTCCCACAAAGGAAAATGTAGAATAGGTGTGGTAGTAAGTTTCTCCTTTAATGTCTCAAATGTGCATTATTGTGGTTCTCCCCAGTAGAACGTACCTTTCCCTTTCAGTAACTCCTCTAACGATGCAGCAACTTTGGCATATCCTTTGATAAACTTTCTGTAATATCTGTATGACCCAAAAATCCATGCACCTCACTCGACTAGTAGGCTCTTTAGGCCTAAAATAACTCGCAACCTTAGTTGGATCAACCAACAAACCTTCCTTGCAAATTATGTGTCCTAACAGTATTCCAAATGGTGTAGCAAATATGTACTTCTTGATGTTCAAAGAGATACTCAACTATCTACATATTTCAAACATTAAACATGATTGTCACAATGATCCTTAATTAATCCATTCACCATCGATCATCCAAATAAACCTGTAAGAAGTTGTGAATAAATTATTTGAATGCTTGAAAAACTATGCACAAAAATACAAGTAGGCACATTTTTCACAAAAGGCATTATAGCATATGTGAAGCTACCCCATTTAGTAATAAAAGTAGTATTTTCCTAATCCTCTGGGTAATCGAACTCAGTGATGATACTCAAAGAAATCATTTGTAAACGAATAGATTTTGCGCCCTATAATGCCTTCTATTATTTCCTCGATGAATGGCGTAGGAAAGGGATCGAGTCACACATACACAACATTCAAATCTCCCGTAGTCCATGCAAATCCTAATCCATCCATCCTTCTTGATACTGATCACCATTGGAGTAACACATTCTCAACTCATCAATGGGCTTGATAATCCCAGGACTTCAACATTTTTTCAATCTTTCTTTGACATTTTCACGCAAGTTGGGGTCCATCTGTAGGGTATCTTTCTAACTAGGCACGCACCATCTTTAAGCTTTATCTTCATCTCCCCTAATGCTTCATGCACACCTTTAGGTTCATGGTACCCCCTAGGGAATAAGTCATGATAGTCCCTTAGTAACTCTATGATTTTTGCCACTTCAGAGTCGACCAATAGTCTCCAATTATCACTTCTTTAGGATCAGCATTTGATCCAATATTCACCTTCTTTGTCTTCATAGGTTCATGATAGGCGCGCGTTGTCTTATTTGCACTATCCAACACCTCACACCTACCTGTTGAATGGTTTACATCCATATTTTCTACTTCTTTGTCATCCATTAAGTAGACCATTTTTCCTTTTTCTTTCTTAAGGTAAGCACATTGAAGTAGTGTGGCATCAGACTCTGTCTCTTGAACAAAATGTGCTCCCGAGTTCCCTTCATCCAATAACTCCTGAAGGAGTTCTTCAGCCTTGGCACTATCCCTCATAGTTAAGCACTTTATGAATCTTAATTCCTCTTTCACTGGAGGTTTAGTAGAGAAGAAGTCAAACATCGGGTCATTCTGTAATTAAATCCCACCAATTTCTAGTCTCTCTGGAGTTCGCATATATATACCAAACACGCGCGCATCCTTGTAAAGTGGAATAAAACTTGTGCACCCATAGTGAATGTGGTAAAGCTTCCTACCCCTCTATCCAGAGTCTCTCACACTTCTAAACGTGGTGTTGAATAGACTAATTACCATGATAAGTACATATTTGAGTAGGTGCATTTCTCTTGAAGAACCTAGTAGTAAGAGCAATCCTAATTTTATTCCATCCTACAAGATTATCCTTGTGGGCCACCCATCAACATGTTGTTGTCCCACGTAGTGTATATGCTACCATATTTCTTCTTTCCAATGGGTCTATCCACTATTCCTCCATGGTGCACAAGAATACCATAGGATATCCTTCTCTAGTGTAACAAGGTACCAAGTTGTTACCTATCCTCCTGACATAACATGATTTGTTTCCTTTAGGAAATATGCTCTTTACTTTGCGTCCTACTAACTCATAAGTTCTATGAGCCCAATTATCACAAGCAACACTTGTAGTATAGCTAATAGATTGTGCATCCTCCCACTGAATTATTCCTTCTTTAGATGGCTCAAGCACTTCTGGATCCCGGATGGCACGTACATAAATCCTATTCAAGTCTTCTTCACTCAAGGGCTCAACATAGGGCACATATTTTCCATCTGTTAAAGGGATAATAACTCTTTCCTCCTTATTTTCAAAACTGATATAACCCTTTTTGAACCGAAGATTAGCATTATTTACATAGCACTAAGGATGCCCCAATAGAGTTGGGAATCTATCTAACTCTACCAGTGCTAAAACATCAAATTCTCTAATGAACTTAGCTCCTTGTATGGTAATGGATACATCTTTTAAGACTCGATGGGAGTTCCCTTTGTCGATTAGCCATGAACAATACATTAGAGGATGATTGTAATGGGGTCTTCCCATTTGTACACATGCATCCAAAGTAAGAACATTGACTTTCGTGCATGTATCAATCAATATATTACTCAATAACCACACATCCACAAACAGTATTCAAAGTGATTTTCTTTTCATAATCTAGGCTATGAGGGGGAAGATTTACATGCGGGATATGTCGTCCAATCTCAACACTTGTGCGCGAAGTGTTTCCTTTTAACAATTTTACTAACAGTGAAATGATATTCTCTCGGTGCAACAATTTGCACACTTCTCTCAACTCATCTACATTTGTCTAGATCATCTCTAATGTTTTCTTTTGCTCCATCTTCCATGATTACTCCTTCAAATATTGTATTTCACCCTGAAGATTCCTGAGTACCTCCATGGTTTCATCATAAACCTCCTGTTGATGGGTAGGTTCGGGGTACTGGGCATGTAGTACTTCCTCTTTAGTGATGGTAGTACTTCCTCTTCTATGGTGCATGTTGCCTCATCGTGGGTCATGATCTATACTTGCAATGCCTCAGACTTTGCTTCCAACTTAAGCATCCATTGATTTTCCATAGCACGTTGTTTCATAACCATCCTTGCACCTTTGTTTTCTTGTTTATGTTGCTTGCTAAGATTCTCATACAAGTCTGGGAACTCCTTATATTTATGACTCTTTCCACGAGAAAGAACATGTAATATTCTAGGAAAATTCATGCCTATAGTGGTCGGGAATCCACAAGTATAACACGTTCCATGAGGGAACTCACTTCTTCCACCACCACGGCCATCCTCCAAATCCCCTACGGTATCCTCGATCTTTGCCATGACCACCTTCAAAACACCCTTCATTCCTATCATAACGCACTTTGATTGTGATCTCGGTCTTGATGCTCATTATTTCCTTTAGAGTTATCTTAAAATCCTATCTGCCATATACACCAATATTTGTATCATCGTGGATCTAACCAATCGGTCTTCCATGTCATGAGTCGTGGACTGCAGATTTTACAGTAGCCTGAAATGTTATTCCTTATTGCACGTTGTAGTAAGGGGCGACTAGCATCATGGTTTAAATGGCATATCTCACAATCCATTAGAAAAGAGTGCACCGATCTGTGACGATAAGGAAAACTATCCTTAGTATGAATTTCTACTTCACAATCATGCACCAAATCCTTATGCGCATCTCATGTGCTGAATTTGTCGATAGTTTCTCCAACTGCTTTGCCATAGCTGCGATCGATGCTTCTAAAAATGGGCTCACCCTAGTGTCTATGCTTCCATGGCCTCAAAGCACATACGGCATCGCTTCAAGTGCTTTGCATGGATCAATGTATGTCTTATGTGATAATGCCCTCCTAAAAGGGGTAATCAAGCCCCAACGAACCATTGTGCATGTTGGCTTACATGTATGTCATAAGAAAGCTTAGATGGCGGTGTTTTAAAATGTGCATCATAATCTCTGAAACTTTTAGTAGTTCCTTACTTAATATCCTTGAGTGCACTTGTACTCTTCCTCAAACTTAGGGATGTGAAACTCTTTAAGGAATGCATCTTTTAAAGTTGCATAGTCTATATAAGTCGATCGGGTCAAAAAAATTGTACCAATTTGTGTGCGTGCCCTTGTAACGTAGTAGAAAATTGGCTTTCCCTAGGCTCGGAAGTCATGATTCCTTTTGTGCACCACAGTATTTCACACATATGCACATGTTCAGCAACATCTTCTATGCCCCTATACTCTAGAAGACGAAGAGACATATCCATGAAAATATTCTAGGGTTGGTACGAGCTTGCCCACCCGATCCGTAACCTCATGTGTTTCCTCGGCATCCAGAGCCACCGGATATGCCGAAACTAGAGCTACGCATGCCTCCCGATCTCAAACCTATAGTTGGGGTCAGACCAAAAGATGTGCTTTCCTGTGTCCCAATAGTAGAACTGAATTATACCTCGACAGTTTTGCGAAGGATTACTACTCCTAAAAGATAGTCCAAAAATTTACGTGCACGAATTCTCGTGTAGATGATACACCCGAAAAGGTACTCCCATATAAAAATGAAGCCATTTGCTTTTATCCACCATGTGCCTCTTATAATTCTCACTCCTACTCTCCCATTTGACTTCTTAAATTATCTTGATGATTGTGTGTTATACTAGATGCTAGAAAACCAAATGCAAGGGAAAGGTTTCCAGGTGGATTCAGATGCATGCCCGTGGCCCAAGTCATCTCTACTAACGCACTTCTACGTGAGGCCGAGGAGGTTTCCCTATCATGTTTTCCCAAATGGGGAGTTCCTGAGGCTCGGGTTCCATGTCTTCTTCGTGAACTTCCACTCCTTCCCGAACTATCTTTCTCCACAATGCCATTTACTTTGTAGCCTCCCGTTACTTTTCTACCTCCCTCTCGCGTGCCTCATTATACTTAAGCCTCCTTTCCTCTCTCTTCCTTTCTATCGCTAGGTCTTCCATCTTTCACCAAACTGCTCCTACCCCCGCATGTTGTGGGGGTTTAGTTAGCCATCAGTTTATTCTCAAAATTCAAATTTACCATCAGGATCTTGATCGCCAGTGGAATGCCTTGTAGGTAAGTTCCCCTTGGATATCGTAAAAACTAGAATTCAGCTACCTCTGGGGCACGAATAAGTGGAAATTGAGTACTCCAGATATAACTATTCAAAACACCATGGAACCACATATCCACAATGAGTCCAAATCATATCAACATCATAAAGGGCCTAAAATTCTTCCCGTGTCCAAACAAGTGTGTGATACCTCTAATTCCACTTAGATGCATAAGCAATCAGCCACTCGTACAATTCTACTAGAAAGATAGCGAAAAAAGCTCTCATATAAATTGTCATACAAATTCGATCCACCCACACACATGTGTCAAACTAAGATCCAATGTGGAACCATTGTACATATACTTATTCTAGATTGTGTGTCCACTCCTCAATACTTGCTAAGGTCAACCGGTATGTCTTCATCGTGACCCATCCTGATAAGAATCAAAAAGAGGTCTCGGAAACATAACCAATGATGCGAAGAATTCACCAATACAAGCCTAGGCACACTAGCACATCATTCGGCCTAGGCGAGCACTCACCCAAAGAGCGCAAAGTTACCAGGCCCCTCTTTAGGGTTGTTGTTACAGGATGTTAGCATGATGAAGACTTAAAGCATTCAGATCTATGCCTAATATATCATTCTATAGTGCATGTTCAGATATAGATCTAGAGAATAACTTACTTAAAATATAACCATGATGAAATCAAACATGCAACATTGAACTATAATCATGATAACACTTTGATTCAATCCACAGTCTCCATTATATTAAATTCAGTAATACATAGAAGCTTCCTTACAATAACAGTAGTATACACTCATGCACGTATCGGATTTGGCGGATAATCTCACTATACCACGGTGAATGGATGTATGTAAGTAGCATGTTGTGAAGGCATATGGTAGTTTTCACTAAGGGCTCCAAGCTCTGTCCTTCATTGCAAATTGTGTGATGCAAAAATTTTGGTAGAGTGTGAATTGTACTACCTTACCCACCACCAAGGTAACTCCTTGGGTATGTGCCACTCCTCTTTGAATGTTGCGTGAAGCCTGTCATACCACATCTCCACCATCTATTTAAATGGCCCACCCATGGTCCCTTCACATAAGTATTTATCAAATCTTTCCACTAGAGATTTATTTTATGTGGGGTACTCCCAAATCTTTTCCTTTGGCCCATTGGGCACTCCAATCTCCATAAACACCAAAGACAATAAAATAGTGCCAAAACTAATTACATCACCTATACGCGCTTCCGCAAATATTGACTCTGCTATGTAACTTGTGATATTGTAGATCACTCCTTGAGACATTTTCCTTACAACGTGCAGCCACATTATATTCACCTGTGATCACCTTTCTTGGTCATTCAACTTTGTTATTAAATGGGTAGCTTCCTGTACCACTAGGTACTTCAATTTATCAATATCCATGTCGTGTGGACCCTTGGTATATCCTAGATCCTCCCTTGTCTCCAAGATCACTACTTTATCTATTAAGTCACTCTCTGATCTGCTCGTGAGGCCCCTAATCTTTTCACTGTTGAAATTAAGGCAGCTGTAATTCTAACTCTTTGTCTAGCGAAGTAGAAGAAGTCCTCATGGACTCTGTTCATCAACCATCGATACAATGGTTCATACTTTCCAAAGTATGGCAGCTCATATAACTGGTAGACTCCAATTTTCTTTAGTAACTTCTCTCCAACGATCATCGTACACTAGCATGTCTTCTGATGTGTGTTTGTTTATTTTCATGCTCAACAACGCATCTAGTTCCTTCTTATTATCCGATGTGTGATGGTTGTAATCGCTGATCTTACATTTATAGATGTGGGAATCCCATTCTTGTCCCACAATCACACCCTCTAGATACTGCATTTATGAGAAATTACTCTTAGGAGCAATTTCTTCTTCCACTTCGACCTTCTTCTTCCCTTTCACTCCTATTATAGGTGCTTTCTTGACGCCATTTTAAAATCTCTCCTTTATATCCTCTGTAATGAGAAATTTAAAACCCTAGTTCAAATCTCTATGCCCTAGTGGAAATCACGTGCCCTAGCTCTTTTATAATGCGTCTGCTTCACTCAAACCCTTCACCTATGGGGACATAAGCTTCTCCTATGCACAAATCTTCTCTCCGTCTGGTTTCACACTCTTCACACCTCAACATGATTCGCTCAGCTTCGTTTACACTTAGCTCTTTTCAAATTCTCACAATTTCAACGGTAAGAATGAACTCGCATCCCATCCTTATACAAATTTTCAAAAGTTAGCACATTTATTGCTCCTCTACCTACCAACAATCCTCTCATTAATCGATCATTTTCATTCTTTCCACACATGTACATCCTCACGCCCAAGTTATAACCTTTTAGTGCACCTTCCTACCTTTTAGCCATAGACTTCTCTTGGTAGCCTCCATGCACTGAGTACCTCACTCTTGTGTCTTTCATTGGTAGTTCCCATGGCCATTGCTTACCTCACGTTATACTTGTTTATTCATTTATCTCCACCTATGGTCCTTGTTCCCAGAAGTAATCTCTTTTTTTAACAATTCTCCAACTTGAATAGCACCCATACTAGCTTTGTTCCTTTCATGTGTACTTATTTTCAATAGTTTTGTACCTAGATATCAATAACCACCCCACACTAATGGTATGTGCAGTGCTCTGTGCATATAAAGTCTTCTAATAATAATTAGCTTTTGGCACGCAAACGTGCTTATTACACAAAAACACCAACTAAATTGGCAAAGCATAGCGATGAAGAAGGAAATACATAATTGAAAACCTAATCTAAATGGCAACACTGCCTTATTATAAACACCAAGAAGACTTATTTATAGTTGGGCTTCACCTACTCCCATTGAAGTACCCGGGTAGTAGTGTTCCATAAAGCATTTCTAATTGACAAGCTCTTATTTCAAGTATGTGAGTGATAACATATGGTCCTAACCAATGTACCTTGAGTTTTCTTGGATGGTACGGAAACTTAGAATCATAGAGAAGTATCATCTGTCCTATCTCAAGCTTTTTGTCCCTAATGCACCTATCATGCCATGCTTTACGCCTTGTATATCCTTGCTTCTAACTCCAACTTGTAATTTCTCATTGTTCATCCAGTTTGATTAACTTTTAAATCCGTTCTTCTAATTCTTGTTCATTAGCTAGACCTCCAACTTGTGCAATATGCAAAGAAGGTAGCACAAATTCTATAGGAAGAACTGCTTCTGCGCAAAACACTAACTGAAATGGTGTGGCTTTGGTCAACCTTTTATATGTTGTTCGATATGCCCAAAGTATAGCAGAAACTTTGTCACCCTAATCTTTCCTTCCAACATCAAAAATTTTGTCAATGTATGGCTTAAAATTTTGTTGAAGGCCTCAACAGATTCCATTAGCCTAAGGATGATAGGGTATATACTTATGGTGCATAATCATAAACTCATCCAATAATACCTGTTTTCTCATTCGAAAAATAGGTGCCCTATCACTGGTCAAACTCAAAGTACATCCATACCTTGTAATAATATTTTCCCATATAAATCTGGTTGTTTGTAGCCCTTGCACAAATCTTGTAGGTGTTGCTTCCACCCACCTTGTGAGATAATATGTACAAGTAATTATGTAGCATGATCCAATCCTACGCATGGCCGGTGAAATAGGACCCACAAATTCTATAGCCCATTTTTCAAATGGTTATGCACTAGTAATAGGTCTTAGAGGCATTTCATCTTATTGACCTAGTTTCCCAAGGCACTGACACTTATCACAAGCCTTGCAATATGCTCTACAATATTTATACAAGGTCTCCCACCATAATCCAGTAGTAGAATCTTCGCATGCGGTGGAATCACCTACATAGTGGTCACTGCATACCACCATGGGCATCCTCCATGATATCTATGTGCTCATGCTCCAATACACATGTGAGCACAATACTTCATCCTTGCCTAACTTGTAAAGGTCACGCTAATCGGCATATAGGGTTCCGCGCTTATAGGAAGTTGTTTCTTATCTAAGGATTCCATTCCTTCGGTGTTGTACTGTTTGTAGAAAGATAACAATGTCCTCTAATTCGATGGTGCTCATTATAACCTATATAACTGCATCTTGCATGGTATATTCAATTACTGTGTTTCTTATCCCGATGTATTCTCGGATAAATGGTCCAGTCGAGTAATTACTTTTCCCTGGTTTTACCACCACTGTGAAATCAAATTCTTAAAATAAGAGTACACATCTGCATATACGCCCCCTATAAGACGGGCTTGTTCACCAATTATTTCAATGTCATGTGATCTTTATAAAATACAAATGGTGTAGCTAGCAGGTACTGTCAAAATTTATGTAGCACATAGATCATTGACAAAGCTTTCCACTCTGTAGTTGTGTAATTATGCTCTGCAGGAGTCAACTTTCTAATAGCATAATGGATAGGATGATCTATAATACCTTCTCAAAGTTGAGCCAACACTCTGCCAATGGCCATGCCAGAGGCATCCACATGTACATGAAATGGTTGGTCCCACAAAGGAAAGTGCAGAATAGGTGCGGTAGTAAGTTTCTCCTTGATGTTTCAAATGCACGTTATTGCGGTTCTCACCCGATGAATGTACCTTTTCCTTTCAGTAACTCCTCCAAAGGGGTGGAAACCTTGGCATACCCCTTTATGAATTTCCTATAATACCCCGTGTGACACAAAAATCCGTGCACCTCACTTTAACTGGTAGGCTCTTTAGGTCGATAATGACTACAACCTTAGCTAGATCAACCAACAAACCTTCCTTGCATATTATGCATCCTAATAGTATTCCAAATGGTGTAGCAAATATATAGTGCTTGATGTTTAAAGAGATACTCAACTATCTACATATTTCAAACATTAAGTGCAAATTGTCACAATGATCCTTAACAAGTCCATACACCGTCCAATCATCTAAATAAACCTACAAGAAGTTATGAATAAAATCTTTGAATGCCTAAACAACTATGCACAAAAATCAGCGAGGCACATTTTTCGGACCAAAACACATCACAAGATAGGCAAAGTTGCTCCATTCAGTAGTAAAATTATTCTTTTCTTGATCCTCCTAAGAAATCCTAACTTGATGATAACCAAAGAATCCATCTAGTAAATGAATAGATTTCACGCCCTACAATGCCTTCTAGTATTTCCTCAGTGAATGGCGTAGGAAAGGGATCAGTCACACATGCAGCATTCAGCTCCCTATAGTCCACACAAATCCTAATCCGATCATCCTTCTTGATATTGATCACCATTGGACTAACCCACTCTGACTCGTCCAAGGGTTTGATGATTCCAGACTTCAACATTTTGTCAATCTCGTCTTTGACCTTTTCGAGTAAGTTGGGATTCATCCTGTAGGGTCTCTTTCTAACCCGGTGTGCACCCTCTTTAAGTTTTATCTTCATGTCTCTTAATGATTTGTGCATGCCTTTAAGTTCACAGTACCCAGGGAATAAGTCTTGAAAATCCCATAGTAACTCAATGATATTTGCCACTGCAAAAGTCTAACCAATAGTCTCCAATTATGGCCTCCTTAGGCTCAAAGCATCGGATCCAATATTCAAATTCTTTGTCTTCATAGGTTTATGATAGGCATGTATGGTCTTATCTGTATTGTCCAACACCTCACGCCTACCCGTTGAATGGTCTACATCCATATTTTCTACTTCTTCATCATCCACTAAGTAAACCATTTTTCCTTTTTCTTTCTCAAGGCAAGTGCGCTAAAGTAATGTGGCATCATCCTCTATTTCTTCATAAAACACATTCTTGAGTCCCCTTCATCAAATAAATCTTGAATGATTTCTTCCGCCTTGGCACTATCCCCCATAGTTAAGCACTTTATAACCTTTAATGCTTCTTCCATCGAAGGTTTAGTAGAGAAGAAGTCAAACGTCTAGGTCATTCCTATAATTAAATCCTGCCAATTTCTAGTCTCTCTATAGAGTTCTGCATATACATACCAACCACGTGCACAACCTTGTAAAGTTGAATAAAACTTGTACACCCAGAGAGAAGGTGGTAAAGCTTCCTGTCCCTCTATCTAGAGTCTCTCACACTATTGAACGTGGTGCTAAATAGGTTGATTACCATGATAAGTACATATTTGAGTAGGTGCATTTCCCTTAAGAACCTAGTAGCAAGAGCAATCCTAATTTCATCCCATCCTACAAGATTATCCTTGTGAACCACCCACCAACGCTACTTATCCCATAGGACATATGCTAGCATATTTTGTCTCTCTAACTGGTCTATCCATTGTTCCTCCATGGCACGTAGGAACACCATAGGGTCTCCTTCTCCAATGTAACATGGTACCGGTCATTACCTATTCTCCTGATACAACATGGTATGTTCTCCCTAGCAAATATACTCTTTACTTTGCACCCTACCAACTCATAAGTGCTATGAGCCCAATTATCACAAGCAGCACTTGTAGTATCGCTAACAAACTGTGCATCCTCCCACTGAAGGATTCCTTATTTACATGGCTCATGCACCTCTGGGTCTCGGACGGTGCTTACATAAATCCTATTCAGGTATTCCTCACTCAAGGGCTAAACATAGGGCGTAGATTTTCCATCTGTTGAAGGGATAATAACTCTTTCCTCCTTTTTTCAAAGTTGATATAACCCTTTTTGAACCAAAGGTCGCATTATTTGCATATCACCAAGGACACCCCGTGAGAGCCGGGAAACTATCTACCTCTGCCAGCTAAAACCTCAAAATCTCTAGTGAACTTGGCTCCTTGTATAGTTATGGAGGCATCTTTCAAAACTCCAATGGGAGTGGCCTTAGTCCGGTTAGCCATGAACAATACATTCGAAGATGCATGTAATGGAGGTCTCCCCATTTGTACCCATGTATCTAAGGTAAAAACATTGACTTTTGCACTGTATCAATCAATATATTACTCAAAACCCACCCATCCACAAAAGCATTTATATTGATTTCCTTATCATAATCTAGGTTATGAGGGGGAAGATTTACATGCAGGATCTGTCGTCCAATCTCAATCCTTGCGCGTTGAGAATGTTTCCTTTTAACTAATTCCCTAATAGTGGAATGATATTCTCCTTTCGCAACATCTTGCACACTTCTTTCAAGTCATCCATATCAGATTAGACCATCTTTGATGCTTTCTTTGCTCCATCTTCATGCGATTGCTCCTTTAAATATTGTATTTCACCCTGAAGATTTCTAAGTGCCTCTATGGTTTCCTAATAAACCTCCTTCTTATGGGTAGGATTTGGGTATCGTGAATGTAGAACTTCCTCCTTAGTGATGGTAAGATTCTTTCACAATACGTCTTTGGCGTTACGCCACTTAAGCATGGGTAGTGATCCTTACTTGCAATGCCTCGGATTATGGTTCTAACTTGGGAATCCACTGATTTTCCATAACGCATTGTATCCTAACCATCCCTACACCTTTGTTTTCTTGTTTATGTTGCTTACTAAGATGCACATATATTCTTTCCACGAAATAACATGTAATATTATATGGACATGCACACTGTAGTTGTCAAGATATCCACATGTATAACATGTTCCATGAGGGAACTCACCTCACCCACCACCATGGCCTCATCCTTTGAATCCACCATGGTATCCTCGACCTCCTCGCCACATTGCCTTAAAAATACCCTTCACTCGATCATAGCACGTCGATTGTGATCCTAATCCACGATGCTCATTATTTCCTTTAGATTTATCTAAAAATATTGTGTCTCGTACACCAATGTCTATAGCATCATGGATCTGACCAATCAGCCGGTAGTCTTCTGTGTCATGAGTTGTGGACTGAAAATTTTACAGTAATAAGAGACATTATTCCTTATTGCACGTTGTAATAATGGGCAATGGCTAGCATCATGGTTTAAATGACATATCTCATAATCCAACAAAGCAATGAGTGTACTGATCTGTGGGGACAACTATCCTTTGTGTGACCTTCCACTTCACAATCTATGCACCAAATCCTATGCGCATCTCATGTGTTGAATTTTGAGATAACTTCTCCAATCAGCCGCCATAGTTGTGATACGTGCTTCCAAAATGGGCTTACCCTAGTGTTTATACTTCCAACTACCTCAGTAGCGTAAATATTCTTCAAGTGCTTCATGTGGATCAATGTATGTCTTATGTGATAGTGCCCTTCTAAAAGGTGTAATCAGGCCCCCAACGAACCATTGTGCATGCTGGCTTGCATGAATATCATAAGAAAGTTTGGATAACAACGTTTTAAAATGAGCATCATACTCTCTGACACTCTCAGTAGTGCCTTGCTTAATATCCTTGAGCACACTTATACTCTTCTGCTCAAACTCAGGGATATGAAATTCTTTAAGGAAAGCATCTTTTAAAGTTACATAGTCTACGCAAGTCTGATTAGGGTCAAACTTTCTGTACCAACTGTGTGTGCACCCTTGTAGCATAGTGGAAAATTGACTTGCCCTGCACTCGAATATGTGATTCCTTTGGCGCGCAACATAATATTTCACACATGTGCACATGTTCATCAATATCTTCTATGACCCTATACTCACGGAAGACGAAGAGACATCTTCATGTAAATATTTTGGGGTTGGTGCGGACCTTGCCCACCTAATCCCGAACCGCATGTGTTTCCTCAACCTCCATAACCACCATAACCACTAGAGGTAGAACCACCTATACCTCTTGATCCTGAATTTGTAGCTTGATTCGGACCAGAAGATGTACTCCCTTGTGTCCTAACAGTAGTACTAAACTACACCCCTATGGTTTGTGAAGTGTTATAATTCCCGGAAGAGAGTCCAAAATTTTACGTGCAGAATTACGTACAAAAGATACACCTGAAAAGGTACCCCCAAACAATAACAAAGATATTTTTGCTACCATCGATGTCATTTTTATATGACTTACACCTACTCTCCCACTTCCTAAATTAGCTTGTTCATTGTTTGTTATACTACATCTTTGGAAGACCAAGCGCAAGGGCAAGGTTGTCGGGTAGATTCGGATGTGCACCCACGGCCCAAGTCGTCTCTACTAGCGTGCTTCCATGTGAGGTGAAGAGGGTTCCCCTGTCATGCTTTCCCAAATGCAGGAGTTCCTGATGTTCC
This sequence comes from Taxus wallichiana var. yunnanensis, assembly GCA_018340775.1. NCBI lineage: Eukaryota > Viridiplantae > Streptophyta > Pinopsida > Cupressales > Taxaceae > Taxus > Taxus wallichiana. Next base: position 548,172,086 of record CM031234.1, read on the forward strand.
GGTTCCATGCCTTCTACGTGAGCTTCAAATCCTTCGCGAGCCATCTCTCTCCTCAACGACATTCACTTTATAACATTTCGCTTTGCTTCTCTATCTCCCTCTCGTGCACCTCATTTTACTCAAGCCATATTTCTTCTCTCTTCCTCTCTACCACTAGGTCTGCCATCTTTCACCAAACCTACTCCTGGCCCATGTGTGGTGGGGTTTAGTTAGACATTGGTTTGCTCTCCAAGTTCAGGGTTACCATCAAAATTTTAATCACCAGTGGAATGCCTTGCAGGTAATTTCCCTTGGGATATCGTAAAAATTGGAATTCATCTACCTCTGGGCATGAATAAGTAGAAATTGAGTACTCCAAGATATAGCTGTTCAAAACACCATGGAACCACGTATCCATAGTGTGAGTCCAAATTAGATCAGCATCATAAAGGGTCTGAAATTCTTCCTGCATCCAAACAAGTGTGTGATACCTCCAATTCTATTTAGATGCATAAGTAACCAGCCACTCGTACAGTTCTACTATAAATATAACGAATAAGCTCTCATACAAATAGTCATACAAATTCTACTCCACCCACATGCATGCATCAAACTCATATCTAGTGTTGAACCTCCATGCGTATTCTTCTTCTAGGTCATGTATCCACTCCTCAACACTTGTTAGGGTCAACCGGTATGTCTTCATCGCATGAACCATCCAAAACAATTGAAAAAGAGGTCTTGGTAATGGAACCAATGATGTAGCCTAGAATCTACCAAGAAAAGCTCAGGTGCTATGGTACATCTCTCATCCTGGACGAGTGCTCACCCGAAGTGCGTAAAGCTATCGGGCCCCTCTTCGAGTTTGTTGTTGCGGGATGTTAGCATGATGAAGACTTAATGCATTCAGATCCATAATTAACATACCATTCTACAGTGCATGTTCAAATCTATAACTAGAGAATAACAGACTTTAAATGATAACCATGATGGAATCAAATATGCAAGAGCCAATTATACTCAAGATTAATACTCTGATTCAGCCAATACACTCCATTACATTAAACATGATAAATACACATAAGCTCATTACAATAGATAATACCATAGTTTATGCACGCATCAGATTCGGCAACATAACCTCACAATAATTCAGTTCTCACACACCACTACTATACTACCCAGTTCATCACATATTTATAACGGTGGGGAATTTCCCTTCACCACTTATCTAATCCTAAAATAGGTCACATGCTAAGAATAGCCATGCGCCTTTACATTAATAGGCTCACATGCAAGAATGCTAATAATAGACCTCTCTTAGTTAGCTGTCGTGCAGCACTATATTCTTAAATTGATCCCATGTAAAGCGCTCCATATCCATTCTTCCAAAAATAGTCGATGTGTGTTGCGCAAGTCTTTTCCTATTTATGTGCTCCACATGCCATCTTCCAAAAACATATCATAATCATGAAAATGGATAAGTCTTTAATCTGTCTCTATCCTCCATACACGATTCCTTCCCAATCCTCCTGTGCCTCTGAATGTGCTCTACTCTTCCGCGTGAATCTTTTGTATGCCTTCTGCTAAGTGTTATACATTGTCTCTGCTCAACAATGATGCAGCTTAGAATTCATTGTAAATGACCCAAGCGGACGGCACATCACTCAACTTGAGCTGAGTGCTCACCCGAAGCACACAAAGGCACCAAGTCCCTCTTTAGAGTTTCTTGTATAGAATGTTAGCATGATAGTGCATATGTATATTCAGATTCATAACCAACAATAAATAGTCCACAATGCATAAACCAGATCTAGATCTTAGAATTTATATAAGATGAACTAAACAATGACTATAACAAGATTTACCATACAAGAACCAGTTTTCAGTCATGTTCAACACCATTATCCAGCCAATATGATCCATTGTATTAAATATACATGTAAAACATAGAAGCTTCATACATTATAAAGGTATCTCCAAGAGTCATGCATATGACAAAACCAATAGCATAACTCTACAATAATTGACACTTACTTAACTGTGTAAATCAATACATATATAGGGGTGGGGACTTTCCCTTCACCGCCCATGCACTTTCTCAAAATAGGTCACATGTTAAATAATAGCCATGCGCCTTTACAAAAGGATGTAAAACCATGCAAGTGTTCTAATAATAGACTTCATATAGTTAACTCTAAGTATAAATCCTATTATTAGCCTAAACTATGCATGGCGCTTAGTTGATGTTTGTTCCCAAAATACCATTACATGGACTGCAAGTCTTCATGTCTTTGTGTTCCCAGCACGCTAACTCCAGAAATAGCCTGGACCCACAAAATAGCTAAGTTCTAAATTTAAAGTGTTCTGGCGCATGCTCATTTTGCTATTCCTCTGTGCATTCAAATGCACCTTGCTCTCACGTGTGCATCCTTTATGTGTCTTCACTTTAGAGAAATATTCCATCTACTCAACATTACCCCACACTAAAGTACATTACCGATCCGACAATGGGTAATTCCCTCTTATTTCTCTAACAACAAAGAATAAAGAAATGAAAGAATGAAGTTTTACTCTGCAGTTCCCTCTTCTATAGGTAGGATCAACTCTGGATATTCACCCTTAAGCTCAACTTCTAATGTTTTCCAGTCACTCGAGCATCCCCTGTTTTCTCCAAAATGTCTGTCACTATGGCATCTAATTCATCCTGAGTTATCTTCTCTTTTTCATTCTGTAGCACTTGGACAATATTGGTCATACCTGACACCATTCCTTCCATGAAATCCATTTTCTACGCTATAAGTTTCCCAATCTCATTGATCGATCCTTGTGTGGATCTTGGGCTGTTGTGAGGGCCTCATGCTTTTGTTTCACCAGAGCTAACCTTTCTGTGCATCCAAGTGTCTCATCCTTCATTACCTTCAGAACTTCATTATCTTCTTTATAGTTTTGATCCTTATTATCATGTCCGGTGCCGCACACATGTTGAGCTTGATCTGCTTTCTTCAGCTCATCTTTCAAGGTTTGGAGCAAAGCCTCATAACTTGAAACTTTTCTTTTGAAATATTGGCCTTTGTTCTTGCTTCTTCTTCTTCTTCTACAAGATCTTTTGGTGTGGTCATTTGAATGGGCCCTTCATCTAAAACTAGGTTTACCAGTGTGCGTAAATAATGCATTGCAAAGGGAAACTTCTGAGGAACCTGAGATTCTAAATGAGGCCTTACCTTAAGAATATGGTCACCAAGTTCCTCAACCATGCTAACAAAATCCTCATTCTTTGCTTCTTCTTGTTCCTTCTATTCTTTTAGGTGCTTTATCTGTGTAGTCTTATCCTTATTATCTTCCAATAATGCTCTAATTTTGTCGCTTTATCCACATTCCTCCGCACAACCTCAACAGATACCTTGACCAAGGCATTTCTCACTTGTTCATCAGACATTACAGGAGGTTTGATAGTCATGTGCCTATTTTTTGGTGCCTTCTTCACTCTGTGCAAGACACATGATTCCTCGCATACATCAAAATCTGGTTCATCCATATGTGTTTGCATGGACCAAGAAAATTGCTTTCTAGTACACATAGTGGCCATCTCTAGATCCATCAACTCCCATCCATATAAGTCCTTTATCCCTACGGTTCTCTAAAATTGGGCACGTATAATTTTTCTTGGTTCTTCTACATACCCCATAACAAGAGCCACGTATTCTTTGCTCACTTTCCCCTCCTTCGATTTCTTCCCTTAGGAACCCAGGCCTTGAAGTTTGGAGTTGGTCCTTTACCTTCCTAAGCGGTGTGGGGTGTCTTTAGATGGCTCACCTAATTCCACTTTTATTTCCTTTAACCCCTCCTCATCATTATTCATCTCCTCATCATGAGGTTCCTTTGTATCCTCATATTACACCAAGGTTCTTGGCGTGCTCTCCCCAAACTCATCATCCTCATCATCCTTGAGCTTCATCTTCCTTCTACTCTTCTTCTCAGGTACTTCCTTATAAGGGGAGATCCAGGTGACCTTCACAAAGGTTGTGATGGTCCTATGTCCTGAGTTCTAGTTCTTCTTTGAACACCCTTTTGAATTGGTGCTCCTCATTGACTAGGTCTGAGTCCAAGTTTAGCATTTGTTTCCAATACTTCCTCCTCTTCTTGTTGTTGTGGAGGAGTAACCTTTTGCTCTTGTGGGTTGTCTCCAACCCTACACACTAAACCACCACTATCCTCATGTAGGTCTTCTTCCTCTTCTTCTTCTAGGGCTGAGGTAGGCTTCTCAGCTTCCAAATTTCCAATTGTATGCTTCCCCTTAGGTGGGCCTGGTAGCATGAATTCGTTCTCCACATACTTGCCATTTTCCATCCTAGGCTTAAGATGAATGTAAATTAGTGTGGCCCCACTATCGCCAATGGCCAAGCTTACTGGCCTCATGGTTATATCATCTAAGATGAACCTTTCAATGTAAGCAGATCTACCTGGGTAAGCGTAAGTCTTTCTCAGGGTATGGTAGTCACAGTCTACCTTATCTGCATTGTATATCAATCGAGCATGTCTAAAAACCTATGAACTGCAGCCTGGAAGAACCATTTTTTGAATGTGTAGGGTATTTTACACCAGGGACTCCATGTCCCATCCTTCATCATAAAGTGTGCAATGCAAAAGTGTTGGTACACTATAAACTGTATCGACTTTCCTACCACTGAGGTAGCTCCTTAGGAATTCTCCATTCCTCTTCAAATGTCGTGTGAAGTCGGTTGTACCACATCTATGCCCTTTGCTTAAATGGGCCACTCATAGATCCTTCACATAAATATTTCTCAAACCTTTATGCGAGAGACTTCTTCTTTGTAGGATACTCCTAAATCTTATTCTTTGGCCCATCAGGCACTCCAATTTCCATAAATACAAGAGATAATAAAATAGTGCCAAAGATTATTTTCTCACTTTACATGCCTCCTCAATTATTGTATCAGATTGGCATGCATCCTTCCGTTTATATATCTCTCCCTGTGGCATCCTCTTAGCGATGTGGAGCCACATGGTGTTCACTTGTGACCATCTCTCTTGGTCATTTAGTTTTGTAAGCAGGTGCACGGCCACCTGCACAATAAGATACTTCCTCAATTTGTAGATGTCCATGCCGCATGGACCCTTTGAATAACCCAACTCTTGTTTGGTATCCAAAATACTTCGTTGTCACTTAAATCACTACTAATTTTTGTACATGTACCCTTTAATCCTATCAGGATAGAAATTAAGGGTGTTGTGATCCTCATCCATTGCCCAACAAAATAAAAGAAGTCCTCATGGACTCTTCTCATGAGCCATTGGTAGATTTTTTTGGGTTTTCCAAAATAAGGAGTTCATATAGCTGGTAGACCCCTACCTTTTTCAACAACTTCTCTCCAACATTGTCATAGATGGGCATATCATCAACTATTTATTTATTGGTCTTCATGTTCAATAACACATCTAACTCCTCCTTGTTATCAGTTGTGTGATGATTATAGTCACTCACTTTGCTCTGTGGAGATATGAGAATCCCAATCCCATCCCATGATTACTTCTTCTAGATACTACATCTTAAAAAATTTACTTTTGGGGGTATCCTCTATCTCAACTTTGGTCTCTACCTTCTTCTTCCCCTTTTTCCCTGCTCTAGGTGCTCTCCTTGGTGCCATAGTAAGAAAAGGGTGTGCCTTTTTACTTTTTTCGAGCTATGCGATCCAAAAAATCATGCCCTAGCTTGAAAACGTGTGCCCTAGCTTCTTCTCGAACCCTGGCACTCTATTTCTCCTTTCCGCATGCCTTTGCTTTGCTTAAACCCTTCTCCAATGGGAATGCAAGCCAATTTTGTGCACACTTTTGTTATCCTCACCTGGTTTCTCAACTCTCTGCACTTTAATGCATCTTGTTTGGCTCATTCGTAAATAGCTCACTCAAATACTCATAATCGCAAAGGTAAAATTGAACATGCATCCCATCCTTATATAGATTTCAAAAAAATTATCACATTTAATCGCATTTATTGCTCCTCCACCTACCATCGATCCTCACATTAACTCACCATTTACCAAATTTTCCACACAATACATTTGCATGCCATAGTCATAACCTTCTAGCATGTCTTTCTACCTCTTGGCTACATACCTCCTTTTGCACGCTCCCATGTGGCGAAGTACTTTGCCACTATGCCTTCCTCTGAGTAGTTTCCACGGTCGTAACTTACCTCGCGTTACATTGTGTGTTCATTTTTTTTCCTCACCTATGGTCTTCATTAGGAGCAATTTTCTTTCTAGCAACACCTTTCCATACCATCTACACAAATATTTCCTTATGCATACCCAACTTTGGATGACAACCACCCAACACTAAGGGTATGTGCAATCCTTTGCACATGAAAACACTTTAGATTGCAATCAGCTTCCAGTGCACAAGCGTGCTTATTACACAAAACAAAAATGAAAATGACAAAGCATAAAGAACGAAGAAGGAAACACATCTAAAGGAAAAATACATTAAGGGAAATCTAATCTAGATGGAAATATTTCCTTATTACAAAAACCAAGAAGGATTATTTATAGTAGGGCTTCAGCCTACTCCCGATAAAGTAACCAGGTAACTGAGTTCCATCAAGCGTCTCTAGCTGGCAAGCACTGAGTCAAGTATATGAGTGATATCATACGGTCCCAACCAATGCACCTTAAGCTTGCCTGGGTGGCACGAAACTTTGAATCATAAAGAAGCACCATCTGCCCAACCTCAATTTTCTTATCCCCGATGTGCCTGTCATGTCATGCCTTCTTTTTGGCTTTTTTTTTTTGACTCTGTTATGCTATGTTGCACCTCTCATCCAAATTGAATCAAATTGTCAATTCTTTCTTCCAATTCTTGCTCATCAGCCAGACCTACTACACACACAATATGCAAAGAAGGTAACATGAATTCCATGGGCAGAACTACCTCTGCCAAACACCAACTGAAAGGGTGTTTCCTTATTCAACCGTTTGTAGGTTGTTCTATATGCCCAAAGCACAATGAAACTTTATCATCCCATTCCTTCCTTCCAACATCACAAATTTTTGTCAACATTTGGCTCAATATCTTATTGAAATCCTCAATAGTCCCATTTTCTTGGGGGTGATAGGGTGTTTTCTTATGGTGTGCAACCATAAATTCATCCAATAATATCCTGATGGTCTCATTAAGGAAATGAGTGCCTCTATCACTTGTCAAACTTAAAGGACATCCATACCTAGTAAGAATATTTTCCCACAAGAACCTTGTTGTTGTAGCCACTATACAATCCTTTGTAGGCGCCACTTTTTCTACCTTGTAAGATAATTTGTACAAGTGATGATGTAGCATGATCCAGTTTTGCACACGTTGGGAAATAGGACCTACAAAGTCAATTTCCCATTTCTCAAATGGTTCTGCACTAGTAATTAGCCTCAAAGGCATTTCATCTCCCTGTCTAGGTTTTCCAAGATGCTTGATAGCAATCGCATGCCTTATAATATTCTTTGCAATCCTGTATAAGATCTCCCACCATAAACCGGTATTAAGATCTTGTACATGGTGGCGTCCCTTGCATAGTGTCCACCGTGATATTGCCATGAGCATCCTCCATAATTTTCATACTCTGCTCTAGTACACATCAGTATGAGAATTCATCTCGTCCTATTTTTTATAAGTCACCACTGATCAACATGAAAGGTGCAACATGAATTGCAAGTTGTTTCTTTTCTAAGGCCTTCATTCCTTTGGGCGTCATACCTATATGTAAAAAGATAGCAATATCCTCTAATTCTGAGGGTACTCGGTTTAACCTATATAATTGTGCATCTGGCATTATATCTTCAAAACTCTATGTGTCCTCTCCTGAATGAATCTTTGACAAATGATTTTGACTAGAATGACTTTTACCTGGCTTTACCACCATTATAAATTCAAAATATTTGAATAAAAGAACCCATTGGAATATGTTCCCCGTAATATGGGCTTGTTCACCAAGTATCTCAATGTCATGTGATCTGTATAGAAAAAAAAGGTGTTGCTAGCAAGTATTGTCAAAACTTATGCATCGCGTAGATCATTGACAAAGCCTCACACTCTGTAGTTGTATAATTCAGAGGATACCCCAAAGAGGAGGTTTTTAAAAGATTGAGTGCACTATGAGGCTTCATCAAGTTCAAGAAGTGGTCAAAGGATCATGAGTTCACTGGAGTGGATCTCTACAAAGTAACTCAGAGCTTCTTCATCCTTCTTCATTCCACATCTCTTCTCTCTTTGCTCTTTCTCTCTCTCTCTCTCTCTCTCATTTCTAATTCTCCATTGTAAATTATACTTTTGGATTTTTTTCTTATTCACTTAAGTGACCATTGTAATTTTTCATTGTAAAATTTCCTTTTTCATTAATAAGAAAGGGGATTATTTTTCTTTCCTAGAGGAATGTGAAAGGTCACAAGTGGTGGGACTATGAAAGGTCATGTGGGGGTAGATGAAGAGATGGATTGTAAAGCTATAAATTGGAATGGCTTCTCCATTCCAAAGGGTTAGATTTTCTTGGTTGATATCTCCCATTGTCTTACTACAAGCAAGAAACTATAATTCTTCTATCTCCTTGTCTTATGTTTTCCTCTCCATCTCAACTTTACTCCATGAGCATGGTTACTTGTGCAATATTATGCAAATAAAATTTGATTTACTTGTGTTTTGTTCCTTGTTCCTTGACATGGTGTCTTCTCATTGTTAACTTGGAAATATTTTGGTTTTATGTCAATAAACTCAACTTTCTATTTATTGAGTAAAACCCCTTCTCACTTTCTCCCTCTCTCCATACACACACCTTTCCTCCACCTTCTTTTTGCACACAAGTTTAGTGGAGTATTCATATGTGATCTTCGGTCAAAAGGCCACCCATGATGGTTAGAACAGTGTACATATTTCTTATTTTCAATAAATGGAGATGTCATATTCCTAAGTAAAGGAAACTAGTCCCAGAGCGTTGGTGAAAGCCCTTAATTTTTCCTTGTGACAAATTATTTTGCCAACACTCTCATATGATTATTTTTCAAATGAAGCACATATAGTCTAGATTGAGCCTACTCGCCATCTATCTAGCCCAAATCTAGTCCAGATAGTCAGATATCAACTAAGTCACTCTTATCCTCTTGTTGGTTGTACTTGCTTATCATTGTATGTTGATATATTGTATGTTTCCGATGTTTTGATTTAGTCTGGTTCCTTCAAAAATATTTGATTCTTGTTAAATCATTTGGTATAGCTGATTACTAAATTGTGCACATCGATCTATTTGTTTCATATCATGGCTAGGGATTCTCATGAATTTACTATTGAAAATATTAATGACCTAAATACATACATTGTTGACCATCCGAGAACTTGGATCTCTTGTTATATGTTTCTCGTGAAGAGGCATAACAGTTATTTGATTCAAGCCCTCTCCTTAATAATGTCATCCCCACTAAGGTTCCCACATCTCATGTTCCACTTTCTTCTCCCCCACCAATACGGGGTATCCATCATCCATATTCCTATTCCCACACCTAACACTCATTTTTCTTCCCCTATCATTTCTCATATCCTATCAATTCCTCTTCAAGAACCCATTCCTTATAGTCCTTGTAACATAATTTATAGGCTCAAATTCATCAATTGCAACACACCTATTTTTATTTAACTTCCTCTCTTGATTCTTCACTTCTCTTATATAGTCCTCTTACGCCGGTAGTTTCTTCTTACCCATTTCCCCAAATTTTGTTTGACCCAAGTTTCCTCTTTTTTTTTAGTCATGGAGATCCATAAGAACGTTATAGATCATTTCATGTTGCATACTTGGAATATTATTGTGATGATACATTATTGAAAAAGTTGTTTCCTAGGAGCTTACAGGAGTATGATTTATGATGGTTCTATGATTTACCTATACACTTTGTTATATCTTTCACTCCTTTAGAAAATCTATTCTTGGCACATTTTTCTATGAACATTGGAACCAAAATATCATATGCACAAATGGCTAAAATGAAGAAAGGATCTAATGAGCATCTTAGTGACTATGTTTTACATTATAAGAATAATCTTACTAAAATGAATAATATATTAGATGAATCTGAATTGCAAGATCTATTTATCCAAAGTATCTTACCTCCTCTACAAGAATGTGTGCTCTTTAATTCTTTTCATTCTTTTGATCATTTATGTCATACTCTTAAAGAATATGAACATAAGTTACTTTCTATGGGAAAAACTTAACTATGATGTTAATACTTCCTTTAAATCTAGTAACAAATTCCAAATTTAATCAACCTTTAAGAAAAATCTAATGAGCCTAGGCTTATTATTAATGTTACATCTCAACCAACAATGCTCTAAATACAACCTACATAATGCATCTTTTTTTTTAGATTTCCATATCCACCTCACATAATGTTGCCTAAGCTCGTTGAAAGCAATCAGATTTATCTTCCATCCCCTCTTGAGCTAGATCCTAATTGTCTTCGTGGTAAATTTTTTTGATAAAAATGTATATTGTGATTATCATAGATGTAATGGATATTCTACTAATAGATGTTTTAAGCTTAGACATTTAATTTAGGACTTAATTGATATTAATGAGCTCAAATTGCTTGAACCCACTATTTCTAAATCTAGAAATGAAAATGAAAACCTCGATATTTTTAATGATCTGTTACCCAAACATGACAAAGAGTTTCCTCGGTCTTATTCTAATCATACTTATCATGTGGTTCCACCTCCATCATCTTCTAGATCATCCTCTTGGGTTTCTTGTTGGTACTACTAATATTCCCCCATCTATTATTACTTTCACTGATGCAAATTTTCATGCTTCTTTTTCATCACATAGACTACACATTGATGCTTATGTTGGTATTCATGTTGTTAAAAATGTTATGGTGTATCCTACTTTTAAACTTAATGCATGTTCATTATCTTTCCTACGAGATATTGGATTTCCATTATCCCATATGACACTTAGATCACCTACTTCTTGTGGGCATGTGGTTCTCCCAATCATTGTTGGGCCTCTTACTATCTTTATGCCTTTCTCTGTTGGATCTAAGGTTACACATTATGACATGGTCTTAGGACTTCCTTGGCTTAAGGATACTAAATTCATCCCATCCATAGTTCATTTATGTCTTAGTTCGTACATGAGCATCACATTGTCACTTTATTCAAGGTATCTCAAGATGGACCCCTTTATCTTCGGCCCATATCACCACCGCATCTTTAGTTCTTTCACTACCATTGGTACTCTAATTTTTCACATATTGATGATGGTCGTGTGGGTTTGACATACACGACTACAATATCGGGATATCCTACCACTCCTAGTGCTAGTTCCACTTCTTCACCTAGATATCCTTCACCTGTGATTTCTTCTTCTAGACCACAATGTCTTTATCGGTCCCATAGCCCACCTCATAGGAATAGGTCCCCACATAGGATACATGCTATACATGGTACATCTAGGACCATTTCATGGTCTCATTCTCTACATGCATGACACAATACCACTCTACACATCATGGAACATGCACTTTCACATGAAATTAGGTCCTTGGATCATGTTCACATGCGTTCCTATTTCACATTAGTAGATAGTGGGCCTCACCCTCTATCCTCATTGGATAGATCACTATGGCATTCACACTTGGGGGCATCTAATTCCCCCTTGCTACTGATGACACACTCTTTTTCTAGGTTCAAACATGATTGTTGAGGGTGCACTTACACACATGAACCTCACCTTGCACACATACACACTTGGGGAAAAGTTACTTCCTTTCCTAGTCATGGGATCTCATACATAATACAAAAACATTCAAATATTTGTAAAAATACAAAAACATTAGCTTAGATCTTGGTTGGATGTATCTTTTCTTACTTATATGATCCATAAACAACTAGATTTTCTACTCTGTAATTTTTAACTCAACGGATCCTTTAAATTTATCGAATTTCGAGATTTAAAATAATATAAATCTGATCAAAATCTGATTTAAAAACTGATTTCAACTGATCAAGAACTGAATTTAATGATTCCCAAAATCACTTTTATTCATTGTTCGATCAAACCATTCAAATTTCCATTTTACCATTTTTTCACAAATGTCGTAATCTGATAAATATGCTTGACTGAAATTAAATTTTATTGATTTAAGCTGTGGAAAATAATCGAAATCGAATGCGAAATTAGAAAAGACAACAAAGAAAATTGTTTACGAGGTTCGGAAATTTCCTACGTCCTCGGGTTCATTTGAACCAATCTATTAAAATTATCCAAATTACAAGTACAATCAACTTACAATTAACATTAATAGATCCATAACCTATAATGTTGTGTCTTCAGACCTTCAAAGGACCCTAGCGAAGCTCAATGTTCATCCTTCACCTTCCCAAAGCACTTGTAGAAGCTCTTCCCTTCAGTTCTTTATCTTCAAGGGACTTTTGCGCCTCAAAACGACATCAAGAAAAATTCAAAATGGGAAAACAACATATTCACAAGGAGCATATTGGAATTATGGACAAATTTCCAGTTGACACCAAGTTGTGAAAAGGATCCTAAGTGCCTCAAAATCTCACTTTTACAAAATCGCCATGTTATGCTTACTACACAGTCATCGAGACTTCACTCTTCAAATAATGACTCCCCTATGTATACATTTGTTAATTGCCTATAGCCCAATGGTGGTCCATATTTTTAAAACCGAATGGTTAGGGGGTTGATCCCCCCTAACCTCCACCGAATGTACATTCTAAGTAGGGGAGATATCCCATGTTGTTCTAATGAACATGGGCGGTTGTGTTTAAATATGGAGTGGTGATTTGGATTAAGTGGTTTGGATAATTTTTCCACGTAGTAGTTGGTGGGCATAGTTGTTATGTTGGGTAGTTGTTTGGCTTGTTGAGTTGGCTAAGTAGGAAGTTGGTGGGAATTAGGTGCACATCGGCGGCAGTGCAGGATAAGTGAGGAGGCTGGTGGATGGATGAGATGGCGAGCTAAAGATTAGGCGGGTCAATCAAGTTGTTAAGCGACTCAGCTTGTTGAGCATGGTAACTCGATAAATTCATGGCAAATATGCACATTGACATTTACAATTATATTTCTTAATATCCCACATACATAGTGTGGTGAATAAAAAGACATTCAAATACAAAAGCTTGATAATAGTGATATGAAGAAATGGAGGAAAAGGCACCCTCCAAAAAGAGTGTGTCAACCTTGGCTAAGGGCCCCCAACTAGCAAATAATGGGGCCCACCCTTTACGATAATGGGTATCAAATACCAAATGTGTAAAACATATTTTTGTCTAATACCACATTTCCACTTGTTGTTTGATTGGTCCACATGGCAAGTGTGCACGCGTCCATGTCATCTCAAACCTACACGCAACCCCATATTTTTTCTAGATTGCCAAAACAATTTTATGCAATGACTTCGCATACGCCCTCCATTTTTAGCATTCAATATACCATCGAAATCTCTCGGCTTTGATCTTCCGTAAGGAACTAGTTCGAGGAAATTTTAGAAACATTTCAATTGTGTAAAAATCCTCTAGATCATAACTCCCCATTGAGAAGGATTTTGTTCCACAAAAAAAAAAAAATCACCCACTACCAATCATCTTTATGCATCTCGAAACATACATGATCCATAGAAATAGCATAATACTGAAAAATTATTACAAATTTTTGATAAGCGATTGACCAAACGATCGATGTAAAATGGACGATCTACATGCCATAAGAGGCTGAGAGTCCAACCGACTTCTCGATGATTCTACCACTCTCTACAAACATATTATATCGTTTAAAAAGACAAACCATTTCCAATAATATGTGAATGCTGACTAAATCCATGTAGAGTCATGTCCAACCATAGTACTATAAGTGCAAATGTTTGTCAGTGTAATCATAATGTGCTCTAATGTTGTTACCATATTTAGAAATCACATTTATTGCCCTAAAGCATGTGATTTAAAGTATGGCCACATTGAGATTTCACATTGTGAGCACAATTACAAACATGCCCAAAATATGGGTCTTAAAATGCACCTAACATATACATGCCAAAATAGATGCATTCCCAAAATAATGATTAGTTTGCAAAAGCAATTATGAACGCTACCAATGTGCCTAACAACCTATGTAATCTTGCATCAAAATCCTAATAGTTGAAAACACAAGTTTAATTCATTATAACCAAATTGTACCAGAAACTCAAAAGCTAAATAAGGAGATTCAAAAGGAGTTTGTTTCAAATTTTCAAATGTAAGAAGATCACTTTGAGCATGATAAACTTGTCTCTTAACTCCTCTCATGAATTTGATAACCCCAAAATTCATTTTCCCTTTTTAACTGCTTTATAAAATTTGAGTTTGATTCCTTTATCACAATTCAACTAGAATCCCAAAAGCAAGGGTAAAAAATGAATGAAAAGCATGTTATTTATCAATATCAACAATGTTTTATAAATCTATCCAAAACAAATGATTTTTCATTATCCATATCAAAATAAAATGGAATCATATGTGGACAATTTGTGGATAGATCCAAGGTTTTCTTATTCTCAGTTGGTGGATTAACAACTTCTTTTACCTTGTAAACCAACTTTTTCTTACCATTTCTTAGATGGATTTTTGGATGAATTTTCCATCATCTTTCAATCTTGTGTCCACTCATACGAAAATGAGCACAAAAATTCCTCTTGTTCTCCTTCTGGGATGAGGAATCACTTTTTCCATTTCTCGCTTCTAAACAATGAGATTGGTCTTTATCACCCACCTTATTTCCAACGAAATCCATCAACTTCTTCAATAATGTCCTTATCTTCCAACAACTGAAACAAAATGGTTACTAAACCCACAAAGGTGCAAGGAAAATCATGCCACATTTTCTGAATATCAAATCCATATTTTTCATACTAAAAGAGAGGATTAGAAGTTTCAAAATTTATACAATTACTTTAAGTGTTATACTGAGTTTAAGAACTAGGAGGTGGAATTTCATTACCTCTTATTTACAATTTCTTACTAAATTCATCCTGTGATGATGAATCACCAATTCCTGCACCATGTCTTCCGACGGGACTAGTGGGGTATTCACTTTGTTGTCAGAAGCTTGTATCCCATTAAGGTTCTTAGAGCACTCTAAAATTTCAATTCCCACACTAGGATAACCCAAACCTACAAAACAAGGATGATCTTATACTTGTATTGGGTTAAAAATACCTTGGCCATTCTTACCAAGGCCTCTTCCATCAAATCCCATTTCAATTAATAATCTATATCCAATACCCTTAGTGCATTTTTCAAATGAACCAGAATCATTACCTGAATCTGAATTTGAATGGGAGGAAGAAGAATCACATGGTGAATAACTTACAGTGCCTTCATCAGACATGGTTTACTGCATCGAGGTAGAATATAAATCCCTCTTCGGCTCACCACACCGTAATCGATCAAGAGCTCATCCTTAGATTCTAGATATAATTTCAAATTCTAAATTTGTTCAAGGGAATAAATTTTGCATCTCATGAAAGCATTCTCTTCCTAAATCTTTACTGTTGATACCATTTATCTCTTATGGCCTTTCTCTCTTCAAGGCTTTCCCCATAGCTACCCAAAAACAACTTGTACTTATAAAACACTGCAAAATACAAAATGGAAGATCAAGCCACAAAGTTTACAAATTTGATGGATTATAAAATCAAACTAATATTAAATGCAATCTGAAAGCAAACCACTAAATGCAATATACTCTGATACCAAACTTGATCCGTAAATAGGTAGATTTTATACTCTGTAATTTTTAACTCAATGGATCCTTTAAATTCTTCAACTTTCGTGATTTAAAAGAATCTAAAGTTGATAAAAAACTGATTTAAAAATTGATTTCAATTAATTAGGAACTGAATTTAATGATTCCCAAAATCATTTTTATTCATTATTCGATCAAACCATTGATTTCCATTTTACCGAATTTTTCACAAATGTTGTAATATGGTAAATATTCTTATTGAAATTAAAGTTTACTAATTTAACTATGGAAAATAGTCATAAATCGAAAAGACCACCGAGAATTGTTTATTTGGAAATTTCCTACATCCTCAGGTTCATTTAAACCAATCTATTAAAAACTATCTAAATCAGTAACTTCACAAACAACTTACAATTAACATTAACATATCCATAACCTGTAATTTTAAGTCTTTTGACCTTCGAAGGACCTTGGTGAAGCTCAGTGTTCGTCCTTCACCTTCCTAGAGCACTTGTATAAGTTCTTCCCTTCAATTCTTTGTCTTCCGAAAACTTCCGCACCTAAAAACGACATCAAGAAAACTTAAAAATGGGAAGAAAAACATATGCACGAGGAGCATTTTGGAATCTGCACAATTGTCTAGTTTACACAAAGTTGTGAAAAAGCTCCTAAGTGTTTCAAAATCTCATTTTTGCAAAGCTGCCATGTTAGGCTTACTACATAGTCATTAGACTTCCTCTCTTCAAACAATAGCTCCCATATGTATACATTTGTTAACCGCTTATAGCCTAATGGTGGTCTATATTTTTGTAACCAAATGGTTAGGGGGTCAATCCCCCTAACCTTCACCAACCATGTACATTCTAAGTGAGGGAAATATCCCACATTGTTCGGATAAACATGGGTGGTCAAGTTTAAATATGGAGTGGCAGGTTTGGATTAAGTGGATTGGCTACTTTTACGACATAGTGGCTAGTGAGCATAGTTGTTATGTTAGGTGGTTATTTGGCTCGCCGAGTTGGCTAAGTAGGGAGTCGGTGGGAGTTAGGTCTGCCAAATGGTGTAGGATAAGTGAGGAGTTGGTGGATGTATGAGGTGTCGAGATCAAGTTTAAGCGTGGTCGAGAGTTTTTAAGTTAACTCGGCGAGTTAAGCATGGTAATTCATTCATGCATGGTAAATATGCATATTGTAGTTTACAAATACTTTGCTTAGTATCCCACATGCATAATGTGGCAAATAGAAAAGGCATCCAAATACGAAAGCTTGATAATAGTGATATGAAGAAACGGAGGAAAATCACCCCTCCGTAAAAAGAGTGTGTCGACCCTAGCTGAGGGCCCCTAGTCAACAAATAACGGGGCCCACCCATCTGATAATAAGTTTCAAAGACCAAAGGCGTAAAACATCTTTTTTTCAATACCACATTGCCACTTTTTGCTATTTGATTGGTCCAAATGGTGAGTGTGCACGCGTCAGTATGTCATCTCGAACTCTGCACGCAATCCTATATATATTTTAGATTGTCAAACATTTTAGTGTGCAATAACTTCTACATACACCCTCCATTTTCAAAGTGTTCATATACCATCAAAAAGCTCTCAACATGCTCTTCTATAATGAATACGTTCAAGGAAATTTTGGAAACATTTGAAGTGTGCAAAGATCCTTTGGATCATTATACTATTCCATGTTGCATTGTTTCTATCATGTTAGCTTGATTCATATTATGTTCTATAACTTTTACATATACACATACGTGTTCACATGGTACTTTGAGGTGCATGCAGGCTATATATAGGTTATCACATGATGTATGATGATGCAAACAATAAGAGGAAATTTATGGAAATTAGACTTTTACCCCTGTTTTTGCTAGAACTAGGTGTTTAGCTTATAGTCCTCCAAAAGGTTGTCTTATTGTTTTGAATAAACTAGAATGAGTTACATAAAACTGAAACCCATTTAGAATACCCTTTTTCAAAGATGCTTCACACCAAATTTCAGGTCTTAAGACACTATTTTTCCCCCAACTTATGCTAAATTAATATTTGAAATTAGGCCTCCTAAAGACACCTACAAGTTTTTATGAATCTGTTACCTTTTCCGTCAGGGAATAGTGAGAAACCTCAAAAACTCAAAAATATGTTGAAATGGGATGTTGTTAATATTCCTCAAAATTTCAAGTCTTTAAATGATGTTATGAGCCTCCAAATGGATTTTTCGGTGTAAACCCTACCTAGGGTTTTAACCTATCTGGGAGGAATAAAATGCTTACTAAGAAGAGATTTCACTCTCTTAAACCCTTCAATTTTGGCTATATGTGTTTCAAGACCCCTATTACATTCTTGAGTGAGTTTCATTAAGAAATTGTAAAGGATTTTTATGAAACAAAAGAAATCACCTTTAAAAACATAGTTTTGCTTCACCTATAGGCATGTAGCATGCCTACACTCTTTCTTAATGCTAAATTAAATCTCTAATCACTTAAACAAACAAATATATATCTCACAAAAAGAACTATACCATCAGGACATACAAGGGATAACCAAGATACAAAATAAAACTTAAGTCTTATTCTCAAATTTGAGTCTTTTTATGTTCATACATACATACAGTCATTCTTGTCAAAACAGGGTTCTTTCTTACCTTCTATTCCACACACAATTTTTTCACCTTATTATAGTGGATTATCTTGGAAAATATCTAGTAACTAACTCCCATCAAATTATTCAACTTCCTTTATGTGTCTTTGCTTCCAAAAACCAACTTCGAGGTTTTTGAAACCTCATGTGCACAAAACATAGGAAAGCGTGATTTTGAAACTTATTACAACTCGGTCCCAAACTTCACCTCCTATAAGTTATTAAAACATGACAAGATGTTCAAGACACCAACATGAACCACCTAGATCCTTCTAACACATCTCGACAATACAAAATTTCCCAAATCCTAGTTTAATAAATTCAAATTGATTTTGGGCGGAAAGTTAAAATAAGCTGAAATTCAAAATTTTAAAAACCTAGACAACTATGAACACTTTTATTGACCTATGACCACACACCTAAGATGCTCCAAACTAAAAATTTTATTTCTTACTTTCCCAAGTTGATGCTCTGCATAATTATCCCAAGGACAAGAAAAGTTATCTCATGAACTCTTAATCTTGAGATCTTATAAAGTGCTTTATTAAGTTTGATTATGTCATTCTCTATCATCCAAGTGATATCCTCTATAGGATGATGTTTCCACTTCACCAAATATTGATAGTATTCCTTGCCTCTAGTTCTTTTAGTCACCTTTTGATCCATAATTGACTCTAGTTCCTCCTTAGATGCTTATGGTAGTTGTTTTGTCTAATCTTCCAGGATGGTTGTTTCTTCCTCTCTAACTATACAATCACCTTCTTCTCCCTCTTTGAAAAGATACATATCTACAACATTGAAAATGGGATAAATTCCAACATTCCCTAGTAACTCAAGCTCATATGCATTGTTATAGAACTTCTTGATGATCCTGCGAGGACCGGTCTTCTTCAATTTTAGTTTTTATACTGACATTTTGGAAATATTTTCTTTCTAAGATGAGCTAACACCATGTATCCCACTTGAAAAATGACCTCTCTTCTTCTTAAATCAACATGTTGCTTGTATTTTCTCACATTCTTCTCTAACTGCTTTTTCACATGTTCATGGATTTCTTGCATGGCAATGGCAAATTCTTCCCCATCAACACTTCTCTTTTCCATCTTTCCTAAGTCTCTCAACTCAAAAATCCCTCTTGGATGCATTCCATATACTACTTGAAATGGACTCATTCTTGTGCTCTATTAGGTGAATTTTTGTATGCAAAATTTCCAATGAAAGAATTAAATCCCATTATTTAGGAATGTCCTTAGTTAAACATCTTAGCAGTTCCCTAAATTCCTATTTACCACCTTAGTTTGTCCATTTGTCTGAGGATGGTAGGTTGAACTAAAGTTTATATTTGTTCCTAGCTTCTTCCACAATGTTCTCCAAAAGTGTCCTATGAATTTTGTATCCCTGTGAAACAATACTTCTTGGAATTCCATGGAGTCTAACCACTTCTTTAAAGAAAAATTAGCCACATGAGTAGCATCATTAGTTATCTTGCATGGAATGAAATGAGCCATCTTAGAAAAATTTTATGCTACTACAAAAATTGAGTCATACCCACCTTGTGTTCTTGGCAAGCCTAATACAAAATCCATACTACTTAAATCCCATGGTCTATTAGGCATTGGTAAGGGTTGATACAAACCTGCATTAGTGTTCTTTCCTTTAGAAAATTGACATACCTTACACCTTTCAACAAAACGTTTTTACATCAGCTTTAATCCTTGGCCAAAAATAATGAGTATTCAATTGTGCTAAGGTCTTATCAAGACCAAAATGACCTGCTAAACTTCCACAATGCTTCTCCTTGATCAAATTTTCCCTCATAGAACTCCTTGGCACACATAGTTGCACTCCCTTAAACAACAAATCATCTTGTATCATATAATCCAACCATGGCTCCTTGTTTTGAAGGGTAGGATACTTACAAGCTTTGTATGCTTCCTTGAAGTTTGGATCATCCTCATAAATCTCTTTGAGTGCCTCTATTCCTCCACTTTCTAACTTAATTTATTTGATTAACAAATCTCTTCCACTCAGTGCATATGTTACCCTGTTAGTTTTACCTTTCTTGTGCTTTATAACAAATGTGAAGTTTTACAAAGACTTCACTTATTTCATGCACCTCTGATTGAGTTTAGATTGGTTGGTTATGAATTGTAGTGCTTGATTATCTATGTATATAACAAATTCCTTGGGCAATAAATAGTGTCTCCGCTTCCTTAAGGTCTACAACCATAGCATAGAATTCCAAATCATAAGTTGAGTACTTATTTTTAGCTTCATTTAGATTATCACTAAAATATGTTATAGGTTTTCCCTCTTTACTTAGTACAACTCCTATGGCCAATCCAATTGCATCGCATTCTACTTGAAACACCTTATTAAATTTTGGAAGAGCTAACACTAGTTGCTCTATAATTTTCTTCTTTAGAAATTTATAACTCTCATCAGTTTGGTTAGCCCATTAAAATTATTTCTTATCTCCCCTACTTATATCAATGATGGGAGCAAAAATACCACTTAAATTTCTAATAAATTTCCTATAAAAACTAGCCAAACCATGGAAACTTCTTACCTCATATGTTGTTTTGGGAGTTGGACATTCAACAATAGCTTTTACTTTGTCTTGATTTGTCTTTAACACACCTTATAAGACCAAAAATCCCAAGTAAACCAATTTTTTTCAAAAACACACTCTTCTTGAGATTAATCATCAACTTCTCCTCCTGTAATCTATGCAATACCCCTCTAAGATTATGGAAAGTCTATTCTTTGGTTGTATTGTAAATCAAAATATCATCCAAATATACTATGACAAACTTAGAAATGAACGGTGTCAAAACTTCATTCATAAGCCTCATCGAATGTACTAGGATTATTTGCTAAACCAAATGGCATGAAAAACCACTCATAAAGTCCCTCACTAGTTTTGAAAGTTGTTTTAAATTCATCTCCCTCTCTTATTCTTATCTGATAGTAAACACTCTTAAGATTAATCTTAGAGAAATAGGTAGCACCACTCAAACAATCCATCAATTCTTGAATTCTTGGCAAAGGAAATATGTACCTTATGGTAATTTTATTTATTACTTTGGAGTTTATGCACATTCTCCAATTTGCCTCCTTCTTATGTACTTAGAACAATGGGTACTACACATGGAATAAGACTTTATTTGATCATGCCCTTGTCCAAAATTTCTTGAATTTGCTTCTTGATATCAGCATTCTCCTTAGGTGTCATCTTATAGGTATCTTTGTTTGGTAATTTTTCTCCTGGAATGAAGTCAATGTGATGACTAATCCTTCCTATCGTGGCAATTTGTTGGGTAACTCATCCACTACAATATCAGTAAATTCCTTCAACATATCTTGAACCTTTTGAGGTAATTCTTGAAATTTTGTGGTTTTCATAACAGTCCTAGGCATAGTTACCACTCCAAAACCCAACTCTTCTTCTTTCATGTCAGATAAGAACTCTTTTTCACTCACTACCATTACACTTGATTCCACTCCTTTCTTGTGATCTTCTTCTCTTAAGGGAAACAAAGTATGACTTACACCATCCTTTTGCAAGGTAGAAACATTCTTCCTACCATCATGGGTAGTTTTCTTGTCATATTTCCAAGGTCTTCTTAGAAGTTCATGGAAAACATCCATAGGCATTATATCACACAACACTTTGTCCTTATAACTTATAATATGAAAATCTACGCAACTTTGTTCACTCACAAGAACTTGTTTTCCTTTTTAAAGCCAAGAAACTTTGTAGGGGGTAGGATGTGGTATTATTTTCAAATCAAGATTTTCTACCATTTCCAAAGATACCAAATTATTAGTACTACCTGAATCAATCACAATTTACAACACTTACCTTATGATTCACATATTGTTTTGAATAATATTTTCCTTTGTGCGACTTCTTTCTCATTGGGTAGTTTGATCAACACTCTCTTCATCAACAAAGATTCACCAACCTCTGGTTCTTCTACATGAGATGGAGAACCCACACTTTCTTCCCGTGTTTTGAACCAACTGGTTTATATCTTCGATTCTTGAGTTGCTTGCTTGAGGTGCTTCATGCATTCGCAAGACCTATGTCCTAAAAATTTATTACATTTGAAGCATTTACTCATGAATCTTGTAGTTCCCCTTCCCCTCTACATATATCCTCCGTTATAAGAAAAAAATTATTCCTATGAAACCACATCTTGAAGTAGAATCTTGCTCCTATGAACTATTGGTTTCTTCACTTGTCCTTTGAGATGAACTTCTTCCTCCTTGTCCTCTTCCTATATAACTCCTACCTCCACCTCTGTTTTGTTGGTTTTTCCTTCTACTTAGTTTAGCCTATTGGTAACATTCTTCTAGAGTTTTTGGACTCACTAAAACAATTTCATCATGAATGTTATACTCATTTGATTCAAATACATGGAAATCTTCTCCACATTTTATTCCACATGCCCTGACCTAATTGTTAACTTGTAAAAATATTTTGTGTAGTCCTTAACATTCATTTCCTTTTGTTTCAAATTTTATAGCTTCCTATATAGGTTTGTTTGATAATCACTAGGTAGAAACTTGGCCTTGAGATTTGCTACCATTTTATCCCATGCCTTAATCAATTTATTCCCTTATTTAATTCTTTCATCTTGTATGAATTCCCACCATATTGTCACATGTCCTTTCAATCTGGTACACATAAAACTTCACTATTTGCTCCTTAGGCATGTTCTCATACTCAAGGTACTTGTTCAAGGTAGTTATCCAGTCAATAAGTTCTTCTCCATCAAGGATACCTGCATATGTAGGAATTTCCAAATTTAGTTTTTATCCCTCTCCTATAATCACTTCAAGCAACCTATCAATTTAACTTTCTTCGAGACTCTTTTATCTCTCCCAATGTTAGGGATGTTTTTGGATCTTCTTCCTTATCATTCACATCACCTTTCATGATTCCTCTTCTCTAATTAGCTTCCACTGTTGTTAACCTTGCATCAAAACTAACTCTCATATTTCTCAACTATTCCAGGATGACATCTCCAACTTCAATGCCTCCTCTACCACCTCCTCTCACTACTCTTCCCGGTGGAATTTTCAATTTTTCTCCTTTATCTCACTTCTTGTTCTTGATTCTGGTATCAACATACTATGATACCATAATAGATGCAAATAAAAAGAGGAGATTTGTGGAAATTAGACTTTTACCCTTATTTTTGTTAGAACTAGGTGTTTAGCTTGTAGCCCTCCAAAAGGATAAGTCTTATTGTTCTAAATAAACCAAAAGGAGTTCTGAAAAATGAAACCCATTTAGAATACTCTTTTTGGCCAAAGATGCTTCACACCAAATTTTAACCTCTAATTCGTTGAATCAATATTTGCATTAGGCCTCCTAAAGACACCTACGTATACATTATAAACTATTACCTTTTCCGTATAAAAAGAATAGTGAGAAACTTCAAAACTCAAAAATCTATTGAAATGAGATGCTCAAAATATTTCCTCAAAATTTCAAGTCTTGAAATGATGTTATGAGCCTCCAAATGGCTTCTTTTATTTAAACCCTAACTAGGGTTTTAGCCTTCTGAGAGGAAAAAAATGCTTACCATGAAGATATTTACTATTTTAAACCCTTTAATTTTGGATATAGGCCTCATTAAGATCCCTATTACATTCATGAGTAAGTTTCTCTAAGAAAGTGTAAAATATTTTTGAAATAAAAGAAATCACCTTTCAAAAACAGAGTTTTCCTTCACCTACGGGCTGTAACATGCCTAAAATTTGTCTTCATGGTAAACTAAATCTCTAATTACTGAAACACACAAATATATATCTCACAAAAGCAATGTACCATCAAGACATACAAGGGATAACCAATATAAAAAAGAAAACTTAAGTCTTATTTTGAAATTTAGGTATTTTTCGTATTCATGACACATTGTCATTTTTGTCAAAACAGGGTTCTTTCTTTCCTTATATTCCACACACAATTTTCTTCACCTTCTTACAATGGATTATCTTGGAAAAAATATAGTAATTAACTCCCATCAAATTATTCAACTTCCTTTTGGTGTCTTTGCTTCCAAAAGCCAACTTCAGTTTTAGAACCTTATGTGCACAAAACATAAGAAAGCATGATTTTTGAGAATTATCACAACTTGGTCCCAAAGTTCACCTCCTATAAGTTATTAAAACATGAAAATATGTTTAAGACACTAATATTAACCACTTATACCCTTCTAACACATCCTAAAAATACAAAATTTCCCAAGTCCTAGTTTAATAAATTCAAATTGATTTTGGGTAGGAAAGCTAGAACAAGACAAAATTAAAAATTTTAAGAACCTAGACACCTACCAACACTTTTATTGACCTATGACCACACTAAGATGCTCCAAAGCAAAATTTTGATGTCTTACTTTCCCAAGTTTATGCTCCTACATCATATGATGTTTGACATTGTTCTCTACCAGTCCCTATTCCCACCGAGGCTCCTGGGGCATCTACCTTCCATACCTTCCCATATCCATGTGTTATCATTGCAATATATACTACTTTCATTTCTATTCCATTCAGTTATACACATTATGACATATTATTCATTATTACAACAAGTTGATTGGTGCTTCGTATGTAGCATTTGTCTTGCAGATTCCTTTCACCATGGTTATCTTCTTTGTTTGTGTCTTGTCTTTTATGATTATGACTTATTTACCATTATTTACAGACTATACCATATGATTTATTGAATTATTATATGGCCTTGAGGGCCTCAATTTTTTTGTGACATCCTAAGTGGTGTCCCATGTATTCCACCAGCTACTATGTTTTCCTCTTGATGTGTTATTACATGTTTGAATTGTTTCTATTACATTATGTTATGATTTGTTATCACTAACACTTCTTGTTATCTTTCTTTCTATTTTTGTACATGTGTCATGGTTTTTACCATGCATACCCTATCCCCTTACAATAATCCTTATTTATATGTGGACATCAGCTTTAGATCCTCTCATTTAGACCACACTTGCATTGATCCATCTCATGCAACCTAAACAATGGGGAAACCATCGGGATATTATTTCACCCTCCCGGTAGTTCAAAAATTAGAGGCATAATGGTATAGAGAAAATTGGACGAGTAGGGGCTTAGAAATTGGTTTAGAATCATACATGGGCTAGAAACAGACAAAGGGACGGGAGCACCCGGAGGAGACAATAACGATGGGTGCTATTGTCCCACCCGGCCATTTTTAATGGGGGCAAAGATAGGCATTTGATAGTTGGAACAAGTTCTTAGTGAATTTTTGCACATAATCTAGTAGTAAATATTCAACTCTAATCTATTATCTAGAACGAAGGAACAAAATCAATAACATGTTTCATACTTTGAGCAAGGGAACTAACTACTTTTATTTCTCACATTCACATTTTCCTATTGGTATCTAAATAAGGAGTGATGTGTAGGGAATATGCAGGGACATCAATATGCCTAGAAAAAGTGTCATTTATGCCTAATTACTATTGTGTTTGTGGATTGTCTATAGTGATACTTATCCATGGGGAATCACCATGGATATAGGGAAAATCGACCATTCTCCCAACACTCTTCCTCTAGCGGCATAACACCTAAATCCTAATGTAGACACAAAATCCATGCACTTGGGTACATTTCTAGGTCCTAAAAGCATGTTAGCATTTACATGATTCCTAAGAAATAAAAATAGTAATTTATAACTCCTTTTAGCATTTTGCTTTGTCTTCTACACTTTTATTGTCTTTATACATCTTGTACTCTTGTTAGCATTTGGTTGTTTTATCTTTCTATGGCCTCGGACACTAGTGCCCAGTTGGGACACTAGCACCAAGCACTCCTATCCTCCTAGGTTTTCATGTCCCTCTTTACCTTTTTATTATCATTTTAGACCCCTTTCACTTCTTAATTACTTTTTACTACTTTGGGTCGGCCTTTCAATTATCAATTACAAAATTCAAACAAGGGAATCATATAAATACACAGTTATGTTTTCAAAATAAGGGACCAAGCACTAAGCATTACATACTATCACCTAAGCTTGCATCCAAAGGCACAAAAGCACTCCAAAGAATCCATCTAGCACACTCATTCAAGGGACAAGGGCTGCATTCTTTTGCATACACAACATAGGAGGGGAGTTTATTCTATTTCATCTCACACATTCTATACATTTTCTACATTCTAGATATAGCCCACTATCATTGTGCAACTTGCACAAGGGCATCCTAGGGCATCATTACACACACTCTCACAAATAAATACATGGATTTTGAGATGTAGTGCAATGCTCGGTCATAAGTTCACTCTCTGAGTGACCGTCGGGGTCATTCCAACTCCCCATTCTACATTTTCCTTTTTAGGTTTGATGCGGTTTGTAGGTATGTGCAGGTGAACTTATTTCTTGCAGGTTACAAGTACATTCACATATCAGACAACAAATCCAAAGTAACAGATAGAAAAGGACAATGAATATCATTCGGCCTTGAAAGAACTAGATCCGTAGCATCTACCTAGACACCAGTTCCCATATCCAAACACCAAGTGCCTAACACTCCTATCCTCTCCCGGTCACTTCATCTGTGCGGTTTGAGTCTGAACCTCCGGCGATCATTGATGACACTCTCCTCATTCTATTTCAGCTATTCATCTACCCGATCACTTCTATATTGCTCAAGGATCAGCTAAGTCTCTTTATCTTCCTCTCTTACTTAGGTTTTCACATTTATATGTTGTTTACTTGTGTCTTATTGTATATTAGCATTTACACATCATTCATTACTGAAGTTCCTATAAAATATAGATTTGGTGAACCACACTCATGATCAAACATTTGGATCCTTATTTTGCCTATTCTATTGGATATTCTTTCATGGATCCTCAAGTCTCCTTGCATCAATTACTTCAAATGCACCCACCTTACAAATATGTTCTCCAAAATCCCTAGACACTATGTATCTCCCTCACAATACACCACCTGCACAAGTAAGTGCCATCTTTGATTGTCTCTCTAATGACCCTATTAGTCCTGATACCACAACCAATCAATCCATTTGCAAGTCAATTCAAGTTTTACATTGTTTATTTCAAGATAAAATTCAAGTTATGGAAACCATAATTACATCTCTCACAGTTGAAATTCAACATCTCAAGGTTGCCTCTCATGCCCATGCTAGTTCTTCTTCTACACCTCATCATAATCATATGTCTTCTACATGTGCTCATATAAGTGAACCCTAAGTCTTATCACTACCAACACCTCTCAAGTTTGATCCAAATGTTAAGCAACATGATATTCTTCCTAAGCTCCTCAATCACCAATTGATCAACTTTCCAACTACTCATTTCTACCCTCCTTATCATCTTTCCAAATACACAGGTCTCCCATTTTGTAATTATCAAAAACTTAATGGACATCATGACAATGATTGATATGTTTTAAAATAAAGAATTAAACACCTTGAGCATCGGGTTTTATTTCATTTTCTATACAACATTATGCTACATGTTCATCTCCAATTGTTAAATCCCATGGGCTCCCAAATCAAATCCCTCTATATCTAGTGAGCATCATTCCATCATTACTAATGTTCCTTCTCCATTCAGTCCAGAGCCACCTATCCAACACAAAGTCATACCACCATTAAACATGTGTGCCCCATATCCTCCTTATATCAAGTCTTCTATAGTGTTATCAATTCTAACTAAGAAACCACCTCTCAAAATTTGTGCCCCATATCCTCCTTCTATCAAGTCTTTTACAACATTACCAATTCCAACTAAGAAACCACCTCTCAAAATTTGTACCCCATCACCTCCTCTTGTCAAGTCTTCTACAGACTTTACTAATTCCAAATTAGCAACCACTAACCAAGCAAGACCAACCAATTCACCTTGTGATAGCTAACCTCTTTAAACTTCCTCCTGTCAACCCACAATCCAATCCTGGTCCTACTCTTGCTTCTACCTCTCATCGTGAAAATAATATACTTTCTTATGATACATTTTAAACTTTTTCACCATTACAATCTCTCTCTCACATCGTCACATAGATCTCTACCACTGGCACACTCGGGGGCATTGCACTTTCTTCCCCCTCTTCCAT
Source organism: Taxus wallichiana var. yunnanensis (assembly GCA_018340775.1). NCBI lineage: Eukaryota > Viridiplantae > Streptophyta > Pinopsida > Cupressales > Taxaceae > Taxus > Taxus wallichiana. The sequence goes on from CM031234.1 coordinate 548,200,637, forward strand.
CACTATCAAGTTGTCTCTAGTATCTACTACCACACTTCATGCTCCTTGCTTTACGATTAATATTTCTCAACACTCCTACATATTTGGTACACACATTGTATCGTCATTTCCCAATAATGCACTCTCATGCTATGGTTCACACTTGATTTGTTGATGGATACTTCATCAATGAAGCTAACATCACATATTTTTCACTATATGCTTCACGATACATCTTTTCTAGCATCTACTCTCACGCAACACACTCATATTTTGATGACACACTCATGTTCTATGGCTCATTCTTGATTGTTAAGGGAACATTTATTAATGAACCTCATCTCAAAGACTTCCACTTTGGGGAAACACTTGCTCTATCATTCACACACCTTGTATATCACACCGTCACACTCATACATCATTTGCATATCTTAGTTGCATTTATTATTTCTAGCTTATTCTACTTACATCTTGCACTTTGCTTACTATGCTAGATAGATACTCAGTATGTCATTATCTTTATCATAAACACATGCACATTCACTTAGTCTCTAGAAGTGAATGTATGTCTCTTACTGAATACTTACATGATGTATGATGCTCGACACTAACTCCTTTTTCAGTCCTATCAGGCTCCCGGGAACATCTACCTTGACTACTCTCACACACTACAGGTTTTATTGTTTCATCATTACTAATTCTTCTTACTAGCATTTTTTTGCTGATATATACACGCTTTGACATACTATTTATCTTTTTGGCATGCTAACGGGTGCATCATGTGTAGCATTTACCTTGTAGGATTACATACAACCATAGTTATTTGATACATTTTGCTTGCTATTGTATGTTATTGTTCGTGGGATATGACATGTGTCTTGTTTGATCACTATATATTTTTAGCCACTTCGGCCTTGATTGTCTTGTGACATTGTCAACCATGTCCAATGTATGAAACCTACTTTTTGTCGTTCATCTTGTATTTTTAGTTGTTTCTTACATTGTCTTTTATTACATGTTATCTTTGTTTGCACTAACACATGTTACTAGCATATATTGTTCTCATGTGCCTTCATTTCTACCATGCACATCCCCTACCCCTTGCATGTATCTCCATTCCAGATATACATATCAGATCAAGGTCCTCTCCTTTAGACCACATTCTCCTACAATCATCGCATGTACCCCAAATGAGGGGGCATCTATTGGGTGAAAAAATCACCTCTACGACATCTCAAAGTTGTAGTATAGAATCAACACAAGAATATAGTCACAAAACGGTCCAAAATCAGACTTAGACCTCACACACAGAGTAGACACTAGCACCCAGACCTGGACAATAGCAGTGGGTGTTTGTGTCCCCTTGGTTGCTTGTGTCCCACAGGGAAAAAAATAGGCAATTTATCATATTAGCACAATCTCCAGGTAGATTTCAAAATAATTCTATAGTAGTATGCACTTGCCTCTGAGTTACAAAATTTAGTTTATCTGTACATTTCATTTACGATTAGAACAATCAAGACCAATCGGGACATACCATCTGTAGTGATACTTATTCAAGAAGCGTCATGGAAGGAGAGAAAAGATATACCTCCGTGGTTCACTTTAAGACCCCCTTGCCTAAAAATTATTATAGAATTGGTGGCGAATATCCAAAACGGTCTTTCAAAAATGGTAAAAATCCCTAAAAATGGATTCACAAAGAAAAGCGGGGAAAAGTGGGAAAAAAAAGCATACAAACGCACTTTATTGGACATACAGGTAGGTGGTTGCATGTGCATTCGGGTGGATGCATATGCGGTTAGGCGACAGACATATGTAAACGCCAACTACACATGTAGTCACCCATCTCCATAAGTAGTTGAGTGGTTGTATGTGTAACTAGGTGGTTGTATACACGGTTGGGCGTCTGCATATGCAGCCACCCCACTGCATATGTAGCCACTGACCGCACATGTAACCACTACGCTGTATGTGCGATCGTGCATCTACATACACATCCATGCATATGGACTCTGGAGACGAGAATATGTTGTTGCATGATTGCATCACGTTTCTAACTTTGTGATGTTGTCAAAAGAACATCTCTTTGCTTGAAATGTATACTATATGCATATGTAACTAGTGTATTGTGACGAATATATATATTTATATGAAATTTATTATAAACACTAAGTAGGACAAACCCCAAAATAACTTGCTCCCAGAAATTTTAGGTGAAATGTTGTTCCAGACAACTCCTAAAAATCGCTAAATCCAAATTTCAAAATCCTAAATATTTACGAATTAGTGAAGAATCACAACTTAAATTTTCCCTATATACCTCTCTCCTCAACACTCTTCTCTTGGCATGAGATTTCCCAAAAAACTCGCATTTGGCATGAGATAACCCAAAAACTAACACTTGGCTTGAGATCGCCCAAAAACTCACTCTCGACATGAGATCACCCAAAAACTCACCATTCGACAACAAATTTAGCAACATCTCCAAAAAAATCAGGATAACTTTCTATCTCATACTCTCTTACATATCAGTGCACACTTTCCTTTTACATACTTTCACACTTTTACTTACTTATACACATGTTACTTTGATTTCTCATATACGAAACTTTGACTACTTTTTCGCTCTTCTTTTGCAAGTCCATCCATGACACGTAACAAAGAACAACTCACATCAACAAACACACCATGCTATTACACACATGCTTCACCCCAGCATCCACTTCCTTTTCCTAATATCCATGCTTTACATTGCGATTACTCCATGCTTCACTTTTCCACTCGGCACACTATCGGCTACACACTTCTCTATAAGGTTATAAGGTACACATCTTCTATCTACTTTATGTTATCGAGTATTCACTCAACAACATAAAGTGTGGGAAAAATGTAGACACAAAATCTATGCACTTAGGTACATTTCTAGGTCCTAAAAGTATGCTAGCATTTACATGATTCCTAAGCAAGAAAAATAGTAATTAACAACTCCCTTTAGCCTTTTGCTTTATCTTCTACACTTTTATTGGCTTTATACATCTTGCACTCTTGCTGACATTTGATTGTTTTATCTTTCTATGGCCTTGAACACTAGTGCCCAATTAGGACACTAGCACCAGTGCTCCTATCCTCCTCATGGGTGCTCATGTCCCTCTTTACCTTTTTCTTATCCTTTTGGACCCCTTTCACTTCTTAATTACTTTTTACTACTTTAGGTCGGCCTTTCAATTGTCAATTATGAAATTCAAACAAGGGAATCATATAAATACATAGTTATGTTTTCAAAATAAGGGACCAAGCACTAAGTATTACATATTATCACCTAAGCTTATAGAAAAAGACACCAAAGCACTCCAAATAATCCATCTAACACACTCATTCAAGGGACAAGGGTTGCATTCTTTTACATACACAACATAGGAGGGAAGTTTATTATATTTCATCCCACACATTCTATACATTTGATACATTCTAGATCTAACTCGCTATCATTGTGCAACTTTCACAATGGCATCATGGGCATCATTATACACACACACACAAAGAACTTCATGCGATCTGAGATGTAGTGTAGTAATTGGTCACGAGTTCACTCTTCGGTGACACTCGGGGTTAGTCCGACTCCCCATTATGTATTTTCCTTTTTAGGTTTGATGTGGTTTGTGGGTATGTGCAAATTAACTTCTTTCTTACATGTTACAGATACATTCATAGATCAAACAATGAAACTAGAGAGACAAATAGAAAAGGACATTGAATATACTTTGTACCCGAAAGAACCGGATCCGAACATCTACCTGACACACTAACACCCAAATCTAGATGCCAATGCTTAGCGCTCCTATCCTCTCCCAAGCACTTATGTCTTATGTAGTTTAAAAGTCCAAAACCTCCAGCGAGCATTGATGAAACTCTCCTCGGTTTGTGACTATTCACCTACCCAGATCACTTCTAAATTTCTTAGGGATCGAGTTAAGTCTCTTTATCTCCCTCTCTTGATTAGGTTTTCACATTTATATGTTTGTTTGTTTGTGTCTTATTGTATATTAGCATTTGTACATCATTCATTATAGTAGTTACTCTGAAATATAGATTTAATTCCATTTATATTAAATCACCTAAGAGTATTCACATCGGTTTGGGGATTGATCACCTTGACCCCTCCAACCATCTCCAGGAAACAAAACACAAGAACATTCTATCCTCTCTCTCTCGGCATTCAGGTGTACTTTATCCTTGTTTCACTTGTTTATCTTACACATCCCTATTATGATTTCTTTAAGACAAAGTGCAATTTCATATACTGTGATCATTGACAACACTTTTCTTCTTTATATGTTTGTCCTTATCTCGACAAAAGGAAACACAACTAGAATAAGGAGCAATCTCGAGCACAAAACACTCAAGAAAAGGAAATATTTAGTTACAAATACAAGTATCCTTTTCACTATGTGCACAAGTCACCCCTATGGTTCTTATCCCCTCTTAGACTCCATGATACACATCCTACAATTTCCATTTGAAACATTATCGGTTACAATCTTCTTGAGCTCTCCATAAGGTATGCTCTTCCTATCTAATTTATACTATTGAATATTCATTCACCAACATAAAGTGGGGGTAAATGTAGACATAAAATTATGCACTTATTACTATTACATTATGCCTCTAGTATGTCATTATATGCATGATTCATAAGCAAGAAAACTAGACATTGTTAATACTTAGTTTGCTTTACTTTGACATTGTTTTATCTTTGTTTACCTTCATCCTCTACTTTTCTCGGAACTACCCCTTTACTTTTGATATCACACAATGTGTTATTCTCCTAAATATTTATTGATTTATCTTTGGATTTATTTGGACATAAGCACCCAAAAAGGGACAATGGTTGATGCTATTATCCCCTCGTGGGTGATTTTTTCCTTGTGCTTGGTTCTTATATTTTAAAATGACCCATCACTTGTTTATCTTTTCTAAGTTTGTATTGATCACTTTAGGTCGGCTTCTAGTGTTGTTAGTGTTGAAATTCAAGCAAATGAATCATATATATACACAACCTATTAACTATTCTAAGGGGAAATGGGCTATTATTATCTATCTACTACTTGGAGAAATTTCACTACATAGGAATGGAAAATTCTAAATTCTGTAGCATGTATTATCATAGGGGAAAGTATTTGTAACCCGCTATCTTGGTGTAACTTGCACAAGGGAAACCTAGTTTCAAGGGACAAAATATCTATCTATCACACACACACACACACACACACACACACACCGATTAACTAAAATGTGGATTTTATTAAGTTAATCTAACTAGGAACAACAATAAATAATAGTAAATAAATGTAATGAATAAATATAGAAAATGACCCAAGCAACTAAACTAATGAAAATGTGAAACCCTAATTGACAAGTAGGGTTAGAAGGAGCTTAGCTGGTTCGTAGGCTGATCTGGATTGTGTCATAAAATAAACCAAATATTCTAGAAGTAGGAACGAACATGCAAAGGTCTCGGAAAGGACGGATATGAGCTATTTGGCTAGGCTGGGTGCTTGGGAGAGGATCAAGGTGCCTATGGGCACCCTAGTTTGAGTTTTATACGCCTGTCTATGCGAAGGTCCAAAGACCAAATTTGTCGACATATATAATTTAGCCCAAGAAATTTAAATACTTAAATTGCGTTAATTATATCATTCCCAAATTGACGACATATTGTCGATAAATGCTCATTTTCTCTTCTATCACCATTAATTAGTTACATTACATTAATTAATTAACTCTTCTATCCAACAAATACGCCAATTAATGACCTTCCATTAATTAATCCCCCTTTCTATCTAGACTAATTAATTATTATTAATTAATTAGCTTCCTCTTCTATTAAATCAATAAATCATCATTTATTTAATTAAATTCCTCCCATAGTCTAAATCATGTTAATTATTCCTCTAAAAACTTCTATAAGCTTGCTCACCTATTAATTAATCACTTGGGTTAATTAATAAATCCCCTCAAACCCCATGAGTCACTAAAGGACAAAATAAACTCTCCTAAGGTTGACTCAACCCCCTTTCAACCATCCTTATCCACAACTAACTCAACCTAGCTATTATCCCACATGTAAAGGGATGTAGAGATTCTTTTATCCATTAGGCTATATAAGGATCCCTCCTCCTACCTTTCTATTTACACCTTTACACCTTGCATGCTTATAACTAATCTATAGGCATTTTATCTTAGAGCATATTTCATTTGAGCTAATAGCCTCATTCTTGCATTTCATTCATCCAAGATTTTGGGTCATATGGAGAGAATCAAAATGGTCTTGTAGCCATACTTTGATGAGCTTCCATTCCCAAACCCTTGAAGATCAAACAATCAACTTTGATTGCCATAGATCTATCTAGGTTCATTTAGTGTTTTTGGTGATCTAAAGAGTAGATATTTAAATGCTTAACATATTAGTTTGATTTCTATTTCAAGTTCTAATGCATAATGTTGGTATTTAGTCTTGTTTAGCTCTTAACATGATGATCTTTGTGTAGTTAGTTCATGTTTTGAAACTATTAAGGTGTTAGTTTCAATTCCCTTTACATAGCTAACTAATACATTGAGTACAGTTGCTCTGCATTGGATGTCGTCAATGATCAATGATGAAAGATATACCTGTAAGACCCCAAAACAAGCATCAACCCCTAAAAAAGAAAAATGCAAATGAAGGGGTTGGATTGTCCTCAACTACCATAATGGTGGACTTATTAACTGAGTGTTGCACTACATCTCATACCCAATGTAGTTCTATGTGAGTGTGTGTGAAATCATGCCCTAGGTTTCTCTTGTGCCAATCGCACTTTGTGAAAGTAGCGAGCAATAACTATGTGTATATAATGTAATAAAATGGTGGATGGAATAGAATAAACTTCCCTCCTATGTAGTGTGATGCAAATGAACCAACTTTGTGCCTTGTGATGGAGCTAGATGGATGCAAATGGAGCCTTTGATGGACGTAGCCTTAGGTGATGATAATAATGCTTAGTTCTTCATCCCTCATTATGGACTCATAACGTTGTATTTATATGGTTCTCTTGTTCTAATTTCGTAATTAACCCCGAAGATGCCAACCACCAAAAAGATAGAATGTTTAAATGGCTAGAAAGTTCCCAAAAAGTGGTAGGACAATGTAAAAAGGATCAAAGCACCCCAACTGGGACCAGGGTGCATGTCGGCGCCCCAGTACTAGCTTGGGTGCCCTAGTAAAAGCTAAAATGATAGAAAATGCTAAAAACATATTGGGCATGTATGCGGTGAAGATCGAGAATGATGACAAAAAGTAGAATAAATGGCCAAAAGATGGGGGTTAATTAGTACTTTCTTCACTCAAAAACCATATGAATAGTAGTATGAGACCGGGACTAAATAATGTCTAAAGTGCATGATTTTGTGTCTACATTTGCCCCCACTTTATGTTGGTGAGCGAAAGCTCAATAACATAAAGTAGATAGAGATGTGTACCTGATGTCCATGTAGAGTGATGCAAAAAGCATGCCAAAGAACTAGACAAAGCATGGAATGAAAAAAATATGGAGTGTGGAAACTAAAGATGTAAAAGTGTAAAAAAGTGATGAGAGTGAACCTAGGGCGGAAACGCATGTGTAGTTGTCAATGTGTGTGATGTACCTACATGGTTAGTATCGTGTGTGATGACAAAAATGTTGTTGTTGTTGCCCCAATTTTTCATGGTTGTGGTTGTTTTTGACTACTTGATTCTCATATAGTCGGGCTGCAGGAGAAGATGATCAAGAAGTCAAATATGCATGTATATATGTCAAAATGCATGTAAAAGATGCATGTATATGTAATGAAAAGACTGAAATGAAAGTATGAAAAGTGTAAAAGGAACATGTGCACCTGATCCGTGATGAGAAAAAGGGTGTAGAAAGAGGATATCTTGTCCTAGTTTTTTTGGGTGATCCGATGCCATAGGTGAAGTAGTGCGGAGAGGAATTTTGTGTGAATAGATCTTTGTATTGCCTAGTTTTTTGGGCGATCCGATGCCACTTGTTGAACTAGTGTAGAGATGAATTCTTTTATATCCTGTAACCTATAATTGTTCCCTAAATGTTGAGGATAACCATGTCCTATAAAATCCATTGTGTACGGGGTTCGTAGACTGGTCTAAACCCACTCGTGTATAACCCACAATGCCAAGGGTAGAAACTAACTGAACTAAACCAGTGTAGAAGTGTTGTCTAGAATGTAAAACTGTAAATGATTCACCCTCCTTGGGGGTGCATGTGACATCATTGATAGGAGAATGTGGCCCTAAAATATGACCAACCACATGAACTCAACTCAACTCAAAAGGGAAAGGAATAAGCTTGGTAGAAATCAAGGTGTTCACAAACAAGAAGGCTATCCAAAAATAAGTGTTAGTATGAACAAGCATACATGGAAAAATCAATGCGTAAGCTACCAAGCAATATAGTAATGTAAACATGCAAGAAGATAAAGTAGACTGCCAAAGTGGGTTACAAACATGGGACACAACTCACGATTTCACAAGATACGCATGGCCATAATGGCCACATATAACAAACAAGTTTACACACTAAACATAGGGCAAGACCGGCATACAAAAACAAGCAATAATAGACAATGTAGCAAACAAGCATGCAAGACAATATCCTGCGCATAACAAGTATTGCACATGAAACACTCGTTAGCATGTTAGAAAGATAACCATTATGCCAAAAGCATGTATAATCAATGAATGAAAAGTGTTAAGTACAAAATGAAACAATAACACATGTGAGAGACAAATGTGAATGCCCACTGGCGACCACCGTAGGAAGGGTAGAAGATGAGCATCTCGTGTTATGTGCAAAAGACTTGTATCTGTGATCACAATTAGACAAAGGCATGAACACACATGTGCATATGGTATATATAAATGACGTCTACAAGATATCTATCTAGCATGTGTAATAAAGTGACCATGAACAAGAAAATGTAAGCAAGAGTAGAAACAACCATGATATGTAGTATGTTGTGGATGGATGGAATGGAATGTAAGATGGATGATAGGAGCCGCATGCTGCCCAAGTAGATGGAGTTGTATACAATGAGGTTAATTTGGTTTTCCCCCTCAAATTAAGAATTAACCGTAAACGAGAGTGTGTCATCGGGAAATGGTCGAATAATGTGTTGTGTCTAACGTGTTGTGATGAATGTGTATATGTGTTATGAAGATATGTGACCTAGAGATGATGTGTGCATGACCCTTATAGCTGAAGCGTATATCACAACAAGTTGATCGAGTGAGTGATGATGTAGCCTAAAGTGTATATCACTACAAGATGAATAAAGGGAGTGGTGATGTAGCCTAAAGTGTATACCACTACAAGATGAATAGAGGGAGTGGTGATGTAGCCTAAAGTGTATACCACTACAAGATGATGGGAATAGGTGACCATTTAGCCTATAGCATATGTCACTAACCTAGTAATGTCACATGATAGATGGTTGAATGATGATAAGGTCCATTTGATTTGTAAACCCTTGGCAGTCAAGTATGGACCAAGGAACTAAAGTGCGTCATATGGTAGTGAGTGCAATGCGTAGAAGACGGTGTAGTATGCGAGATGAATAGATGACCATATGATGTGTATAATTTTTAATGTACAATGTATAGGATGTAATTTAATGTGTGTAGATAGACAAGTAATATAAATATGTGTTCTATGTAGTAGGTATGATGGGTAGTATGTAATGCTAGATGTAAGGTCAATAGTAGTGTGACACATGCATAATGAAAATGAGTATGATGTTTGACACGTAGATACGTAAAGATATGGAATATGTGATGTAAGATGCATGATGTGTTAATGGACATAATGTGTAGTGCCATGGTGCGCGAGGTGTGGGGTTCGTGTGTAGTATGACCTCAACAAATCAAGTGTGAACCAAAGCATAGAGTGTGTCATCGGGTAATGGTTGAATGTTAAAACGTGTGATGAGTATGCCTAAGCTAGGAGATTGATGTATGATAATGCAAATATGATAGATGTGCTAATGCTAATATGGTGAGGGGGATGTGTTAGATGTTATGCCCCCCAGCGTGTACACGATGGAAATCTAGTCAAGAGATACTAAGTGGATCAATGTAAGGAGTAGTTTCCTTAAAAAAAGTGATGGGACATGATAATAGAGTGTGACCATCAAATGGTTCATCATCATAGTAAGCGTCATCCGAGTCCCAATCATCAAGTTTAACCATAGTAGATGTTGGAATTACAAGTTTAACCATAGGAGGTGATTGCTTCGTATGACTTGGTGATGTGGCAGATACCTTTAATGGAGGAGGAGGGAGCTTTTCCTTAAGAGGAGGTTTCTTAGTTTGACTTGGTACTACAATAGATGACTTAGTAAGAGGACGTGATTTAGAGAAAACCTTGAGAAGTGATAGCTTGTTTTTATTTGGTAATGTTGTAGATGACTGAGTAGGAGGAGGTGGTGAACTAATTTTGAGAGGTTGTTGTTTATGTTGACTTGGTGATGTCATAGGTGGTTACTTAGGCAGCTCCTGACTAACCGAAGAAGGCACGGGGAACAAATTTAAGATCCCATGTGGATGTAGCATTTGTAGATGGGCATGTAATAGAGTGTTGTGTAGTGAATGATATAAATCCCCAATGCTCAAGATATTTAATTCTTCGTTGTAAAGTGTGGCAATCATTGTCATTATGTCTATTGATTCAATAATAATTACAATATGGACGACCTTGATATTTGCTATTCAATAAGGAGGATAACGGTGAGTAGACATTTAAGTGATCAATTGTCGATTAAAGAGCTCAATAAGAAGGTCATGTCGTTTAGTTTTATGATCAAATATGAGAGGTTTTGGCAATGGCATGACTTGAGATTCAATTATATGACATGTAGTAGACATATATTGAAGATAAGATGTAGAGGGAGAATAAACTGAAAGGAATGATAAGAAGATTGTTCCAAGCTGCGATCTCAGATGATAATAGCACACCACATTAGATTTGTAAAACAGAAGAGCTAAAATACCATATATGAAAATCCATCATAATCCATAATGCTCAATACATTACAATAGAATGACTTAAATTATTCAATAAGAAAGATGTACATATAGGAGGAGGGAAGTGCAACTACTACCTAAATCAATGGTGAAGAACTCCCACTAACTGATATTGGTAGTTAAGTTAACTCCAAAAGACTAGTAAGCTAACTCGACATAACTAAGAAGCTAACTCCACACAACTAGTACACCTAAGCAAGCTAACCCAATAAGTGTAGGGCTAACACAAGTGTAAGAATTATCCTAATAAATAAATAAAAGGATAAATAATAACCTACACTAACACCCTCCCGTAAGCATAGCTTAGGTGGGTGGAAAAGAAGGTGGGTCCTAGCAACAAGGCCTGATGAGGTACCCATGTACAACAACTGGGAAAATTAGACACCACAAGGTACCCAAAAACAGTAATAACAAAGTAGAGAGAAAAATCCTGTTGCAAGATATCCTCAGAAGCTCGACTCCAAAAACTTGTACAATGCTGAAGAAGTGTGGTGCACACTATGGTCTGAATCCACTACTCGATCATATAACTCAAAAACAACTGACACTGGGCTTCACCAAAATAGCTCCATGTAAGGATACTGTCAATGGAGTGATGTCGAAAAGTGAAAAACAAACACCAAACATAATTTGATCAACTGCTACAAATAGGTGTGCCATGATCCAAGAAAAACCAAGGCAACAAGGCAAGGACACAAGATCCAAATAAATAGGAGTGCCACGATCCAAGAAAAAGCCAAGGTAACAAGGCAAGGGCATGAAACCCGAAGAAGTAGTATCAACACCACACCCTCCCATACTACAAAATGGGTAGAGTGACACCACATATCTGTATGAGTTGTCAAAATCAACTACTCGAACACTGACAAACTAACACTGGGCTCCACCAGAATAGCTCCCCCACAAGAGAGACTGATCAACATGCTAAAAAAGTGTTGAAAATACAGATCCAAAATATCTCAACAAACAAGAGAGATATAAATGTATACACCCATAGATACAAGAATGCAATACCCAAAATTTTAGGACGTCGGGCTCAACCGAAAATGCATCCACAAGTGATCACAACACCCTCCCGAATTTGGCACTTTATAATTGAGTGCATGTAAATATTACAATGAGTAATAGTACCTTTTACATTTGAAATATGTGTATAAAAATGTCACCAATGTGTAGATCTTGAAAAAATACACAATTTCAAAAAAAAAGATCACCTTAATCCGAGCTACGGATCAAAAGTTATGAGCTCTACAAGGTTTTGCTATTAAAATAATATTTTAATGCTGATCTTTTTAAAAGGTACACGTGACACCCAAATGTCCAAAGGGTAAAAGAGTGCATCCACATGATACATGTTTGCGACCAAAGGATAAAATCCTGTGCCCAAAACCTAAAATGTCCAGAGGGTAAATCATTGCGTCCAGAGGGTACACGTTAATATCCAATGGATAAAAGAATGCACCCAAATGGTACAAATCTGCATCCAGTGGATAAAAGACTGCATCCAAAACTAAAATATCCAGAGGGTAAAAGATCGCATCCTGGAAGGTACACGCTTTTATCCAATGGATAAAAGAATGCACCAGGAGGGTACGGATCTGCGTCTAGTGGATAAAAGATCGCATCCAAAACGAAATATCCAGGAGGGTAAAAGATCGCATCTGGAAGGTACATGCTTTTATCCAATGGATAAAAGAATGCACCCAAAGGGTACATAGATCTACGTCCAGTGGATAAAAGACTGCATCCAAAACTGAAATATCCAGAGGGTAAAAGAATGCATCTGGAAGGTACACGCTTTTATCCAATGGATAAAAGAATGCACCCAGAGGGTACAGATCTGTGTCTAGTGGATAAAAGACTGCATCCAAAACTGAAATATCCAGAGGGTAAAAGACTACATCTGGAAGGTACATGCTTTTATCCAATGGATAAAAGAATGCACCCATAGGGTACAAATCTGCATCCAATGGATAAAAGACTGCATCCAAAACCGAAATATCTAGAGGGTAAAAGAATGCATCCGGAAGGTACACACTTTTATCTAATGGATAAAAGAATGCACCCAGAGGGTACAGATCTGCGTCCAGTGGATAAAAGACTGCATCCAAAATTGAAATATCCAAAGGGTAAAAGATTGCATCCTGGAAGGTACACGCTTTTATCCAATGGATAAAAGAATGCACCTAAAGGGTACAGATCTGCATCCAGTGGATAAAAGACTGCATCCAAAACTGAAATATCCAGAGGGTAAAAGAATGCATCTGGAAGGTACACGCTTTTATCCAATGGATAAAAGAATGCACCTAAAGGGTACAGATCTGCATCCAGATTTGAATGTCTCAAAACATGGTCGAGTTTACAGTCGATTCTAGGGTTTTGGCACCTTCCAAATCCAATGGCGCACTCCATTTTGCATAAAAATGCATGCTGCAGAAAATTGCTAACAAATTCCAAATACATGAAAATAAAAACCCTTGCTTGTAAAGAAAAACTTACAGATGGATGTCTACATCATCTATAGCTCTGATACCATGAAAGGAATGATAAGAAGATTGTTCCAAGCTGCGATCTCAGATGATAATAACACACCACATTATATTTGTAAAACAGAAGAGCTAAAATACCATATATGGAAATCCATCATAATCCATAATGCTCAATACATTACAATAGAATGACTTGAATTATTCAATAAGAAAGATGTACATATAGGAGGAGGGAAGTGCAACTACTACCTAAATCAATGGTGAAGAACTCCCACTAACTAATACTGGTAGTTAAGTTAACTCTAAAAGACTAGTAAGCTAACTCGACATAACTGAGAAGCTAACTCCACACAACTAGTACACCTAAGCAAGCTAACCCAACAAGTGTAGGGCTAACACAAGTGTAAGAATTATCCTAATAAATAAATAAAAGGATAAATAATAACCTACACTAACATAAACATGAGCCTTATAAGCGTTCTTAAGTTGTTGGATTTCATATTTGAGAGATGTGATAATGGATTATATAGCCAAACTTGTCTTGAAAAAAATAATGTAAAGCTTGAATTGTTTCCAATAGGGTTTGATTAGATGGAGGGTCACTAGGGTCATCAAATAGATGAGCGAATATAGGAATTATTTTGTGCGGAGGTGTATTGTACTCAAGATACAAGGCATCTAGGGATTTTTGCAAAGCATCCTGGCAATTGGGATATCTCTTAAGTAAATCAGATAAAGAAAATTGACCCATGATAGAGGAAAAATGAGGATCCTAAGCATGAAAATCGAGTTCAAGTTCACCAAAATGATTAACTAAAATGTGGGTTTTATTAAGTTAATCTAACTAGGAATAACAATAAATAACAATAAATAAATGCAATCAATAAATATAGGACTTATTTTGTGTGGAGGCGTATTGTACTCAAGATACAAGGCATCTAGGATTTTTGCAAAGAATCCTAGCAATTGAGATATCTCTTAAGTAAATCAGATAAATAAAATTGACCCATGATAGAGGAAAAATGAGGATCCTAAGCATGAAAATCGAGTTCAAGTTCACCAAAATGATTAACTAAAATGTGGGTTTTATTAAGTTAATCTAACTAGGAATAACAGTAAATAAAAATAAATAAATGCAATGAATAAATATAGAAAATGAACCAAGCATCTAAACTAATGAAAATGTGAAACCCTACTTGACAAGTAGGGTTGGAAGGAAACTTAGCCGGTTCTTAGGATAATTTGGACTATGTCATAAAATAAACCGAATATTATGGAAGTAGGAATGAAATGTAGAAGTCTCAAAAAGGATAGATCTAAGTTGTTTGGCTAGACCGGGGCACCTAGAGGATCATCATGTGTGCATGTGGGTGCCCTAGTCTGAGTTTTGGGCACCCAGTCTCGTGTAGAAGGTCCAACAACCAAATTTACAAGGTTGGATAATGATGTGAAGCCCTCACCGCTTTTCATGTATAACTTGTTGCTCTGCATTGAATATCGCTAATGATCAATGATGAAAGATAAACTGCAAGACCCCAAAACAAGCATCAACACCTAAAAAGAAAAATGCAAATGAAGGGGTTAGACTATCCTCACCGCCACAATGGTGGACTTACTAAGTGTTGCACTACATCTCAGACCCGATGTAGTTCTATGTGAGTGTATGTGCAATCATGCCCTAGGTTACTCTTGTGCTAGTCGCACTTTGTGAAAGTAGTGAGCAATAACTATGTGTAGAAAATGTAATAGAATGGTGGATGGAATAGAATAAACTTCCCTCCTATGTAGTGTGATGTAGATGAACCACCTTATGCCTTGTGATGGAGCTAGATGGATGCAAATGGAGTCTTTGATGGATGTAACCTTAGGTGATGATAATAGTGTTTAGTGTTTGGTCCCTCATTATGGACTCATAGCTTTATATTTATATGGTTCTCTTCTTCCAATTTTGTCGTTAACCCCGAAGAGGCCAATCACCAAAAAGATAGAATGTTTAAATGGCTAGAAAGTTCCCAAAAAGTGGCGGGAAAGTGTAAAAAGGATCAGGGCACCCCAACTGGGACCGGGGTGCTGTCGACACCCCCGATTTAGCTTTAGGAGCCCCAGTCAAAGCTAAAATGATGGAAAATGCTAAAAATAGACTACGCATGTATGTGGTGAAGGTCGGGAATGATGAAAAAAATAAGAATAAAATGGCCGAAATACGGGGGTTAATTAGTACTTTCTTCACTCAAAAACCATATGAATAGTAATATGAGATCGAGACTAAGTAATGTCCAAAGTGCATGATTTTGTGTCTGTGCACATGTGCGCATGCTAGAACTACATTAAGCCTGAAATGTAGTGCAAGACTCGGTGACAATCACATTGGGGTGACCGCCAAAGCCAAGTTAACCCAAGCATATGCATATTTTATTCCATTTAATGTGTATTTGAGTCTTGTACATGTATATAGGGTTTGTTTGTAAGTACAGGTGCGATAGGACAACCCTACATGAAATGGATATGACATAAAGTAAAGTGAAGGTGACATTATTAGAGATTGAAATAACTAGATCCCTACACCTCATCAAGAAACTAGCACCTACTTCAAACACTAACATCCGGAGATTCTCTCCTAGGTGGTTGATTTTGTCGACATAACTTTCAAATCATTGTTTTCCGGATGAAGCTCATACAGTCCAAACTAAGCATGTTTTGTTATCTATCTAGCCTAGATCTAATCCATACAATCATATATTAGCTAAGTTGCTTCTATCCTCTTATTGGTTGTACTTACGTATCATTGTATGTTTTTATATAGTCTTGTCCTCGATAAATATTTAATTTTGAATCACCTATAACAATATAACTAAGGAAAATGTGTGCCACATGTCGGTATCTTTATCAACCCATATACATTATAGTATCATATCCCTAGGTACATAATATGTCATCCCTCCTTAACATATTTCACCCCGAAACATGAAAAGAAACTGTAATGAGTGTGTTTCACATTATTGCACATTTTTTGCCATGCTTGATCATCCAACCACCTGTAGTGATTTTATTAGGTGATAAATATCTAAATATGATTCCATAATCTGTTGCACTACTACGATTCCATCCATATCCATATTTGTTCCTCCTCACCTTCTATGCATAACTATAATAAGTATTCTCACGGTTCCCATACGCATAATGTTTCTTGCATTGATTCCACGTGTAATGATAATAATTATTTTTCTAATGACTTATATATCCATAGTGGTTGATGTGTTAATGTGCCCTAGCATGTCTCCTTGATTATTACCTCTTATGATAATGTGGGTGTCTATATGCTACAACCTAATAATCTTCATTTTTTCTTCTACTTTCTTTTCTTCTTCCACCTTTTCTACTACTTGTTGCTTTGAATTTAGAGTAGGTGGATTTTTCTTTCGCATATTTGTCTAATAAATGCTTCTTATTCTTCTACTAAGTCTTCTTTATTCTCTTCTTCATCGTCTTTAGATTCATCCTCATGTTAAACCTTGACATTTCTTTATTCTTTTCTAAGTGTGATATCCTACAAGATGACCTTATTTCTCTTGTATTGGGTCTTCATGAATTTATTTTTGCATTAATATTGATTGTTCCCAAGGTATCTAACCAAGGATATCAAATAATAATATTCGAAAATCCATATCTAAAGCATAAAAATTTGAATGCAAAACATAAATATCCATGGATATTTTCAAACTTTCAAAAACTTGAATATTCTTACCATCTGTTTGTTATCATGCAAAAACATTATGCTCATTTTTCAAAAATTTCTCAACATGCTTTCTGCTTCTCGTGATTCCCACCATGAAAAAATATTGCATTCTCATATTATCTTTGTGTCGGCCTTCAATGCATGCATTTTTCAACTTTCTCACCTTGGTTTGTGCATCGTGGCTTGTCTTTAACTTGTGTGAAGTTCTACCTTGCATGTTAAGTGCACCCCACACTTCATTAGTTCATGTAGTGCAATAGAAGCCTACTCATGTACCCTTTTTTCCAAGAACACCTCCAAGATGCACTTTGAAACTTTTGGGATCTAAAATTGCATTGACCATGACATTTTAATATTATTTTAGTTCTGGAAGCTTCCTCAAGTGTTCTTTTGCATCTTTTAGTTCTCATTTCTCCTCTTAAGTGCATTTTTAGCCTTTGTTTGGTTCCCACAAGCTTCTTGAAGTGCACTTTTAACTTAACTTGTTCCCAAAGTGGGTGTGAAATTTTTTTACACCTTTTAGTTTCTATATCACTTCTTAAATGCAATATTTCACTTAAGTTAGTTTTTGAAACACCTCCCAAATGTGGTTTTACCTTTAAGTTGTTTTAAAATACCATTATTCATAGGTAGGCATCCACCTTTAAAGATTTTGTTGTTGGAAAGTGTCAAATTCTGTAGCTCCAATGTTTATCGTCTTAACTTTGCGGGTTGTCGATTTTAGATATTTTTCTACAATCCTAGATATTTACTATTCTACATATTCTAATCCAACTTGACATCCTTTAAATGATCATAATCACATATTCAAATGGTCATGGCAGACTGTCCCATAGTTGAGGCACGAAGGATACCACAATGTTGGAATGCCAAGCAGAGGTAGATATGATGATGCGAGTCTTGTCTCAGTATAGCCTTACTTCCCGACACGGAGAAATATCTATGTTTACAATCAACACTCCACAGTTGCATTTAAAGCCACTACTAAGACAAATATGTCATGTTTTGTTTCCCTTTTTCATCTGACCTTTGGATTTGAGATACTAAAATTGATACCATGTGGAAGAAGAGGAGGTATTTTCGAATCTTTAGATCACCATTTTCAAAGGTTCGAGCTAGCGATGCTAAGATTCAAACCCTTTTCCACCACATGGATCACCGTTTTTCCCTCTAAATGGATGCGGATGTGCTAAAATCGATGCTTGAAGTTGGGCACATATTGTCTATTAACTAATGACTTGGTGGTGCCACTATTATTTAACATTTTGGAGAGAAAATTTATCAAGAGATAGAGTGCATGGACATGTTAGAGAAGCACAAGTGGGTCAAGGTCTAACATGTTGGTCTTCGGGTAAGAGCTATCCTTCCCAAAGAATGCACCTATGTATGTGTGGCCCCATAAGTTTTACCCATAGAACATAACATGCACCATGATGTGTCTTTTTTTTTCCAACGTCGGTTCTAGTCATTTCAATGGTGACTGGAAAGTTGTACAATGGGATGGATGGTAAGAGGATTCGATATAATTTGCATTATCACCCCGCCGCCAAATCCATGGGTCGAGGCGAGGCCATTAAATGAGCTTGGGAGCAGTGCCTTTACCACCAAAACTTCTTGTTTTTTCCTAAACTAGCATAGTTAACTATCAATTGACCCCTATTTTCCTTAAACCAGCACAAACCACCTTCATCCTAGAACTTTTGGCTAACAATGGGTGAATTTGGAGAATACAAGCCAGCCTGTGGATGCCCACGACTCTGAAAGTTAAACAAATTCCAATTCCTTCATATTATCCTTCAAACAAATTCCAAAGTTAAACAAATTCCCAGGTATTTAGTTTTGTTGCTCGATTATCCTTCAAATTCCATTGTTACATGTCTCGTATGCATGGAAAGTTAAACAAAATTAAAGAATTGTAGTTAGAATAGAATCAAATGAAAAATGACCATAAAATGCAGAGGTTCAATGGAATATAATGGGGTGAAAAAAACAATAGCTTTCCCCCATTCCAAGTATTTGGGCACAATAATAAATCCCATCTTATCTTGTGAATAACGAACAAAACCAATCAATCATTTTAAATGACATCTAAAGCTCTTCCTTCATACCTGATTCATTCATTCATTCTTTCTTTCTCACTCCCCATTGTCTCATAAAACTTGTAGGTGCCCATTGGCTTCCATGGAAGTGTGGGCTCCATCTTTGTAATTTTTGGTCAGTTTTATGTCTTTATTAATGCGTGTACACAAAGGAAAAGCAAAACAGAGCAAGAATTATGTTTGTCCCTTAATTTACTTTATAATCTCTTGAATTTCCGTGAAAGATGTTCAATAAAATCTCTGATATTTTATTTTCTACCAACAATTTTGATACTATTTTTGCTAGTAATTCAAAGAAAATGATAAAGAAATTTTGTCCCTTGTTTAGTTGTTTCCTCCCTTTCTAATTAGCCAATTATTTGAAAGTTGGAAATAGGGTTGGGTTAGCCATGAACAATGAAGTTAATCAGGTATAAAGCTTGCAGCTTGTGTTCTGCAAATTAAGTGTTTCGTTGTCATGTGAATAAACAAACATTAGAATATAGTTGTTGATCGACAACCAGACAAGTGATGAGAAATGTAGTGATTCAGAATGTAATACCCCTTAAGAACCTTAACTTGACCTAGAACCTATTTTACAACCATTCCATAGGCTTTCTAGACTTAATTTAATATTTCCTAATAGGTCATCGAGACTTGACCTATAACCTATTTAACAACCATTGCATAGGTTGTCCAAACCTAACCAAGTCCTAATATCCATCGAGATTGATGCAATTAATATTTAGTAATTAACATGTGGAAAACCTTGTGTTTTTCATCATGTTGAAAAACGCAATGGTTTTCCACAATGGTTGTACGATGTAATTAATATTTAGTAATTAACATGCAGAAAACCTTTGTGTTTTTCATCTTGTTGAAAAACACAACGGTTTTCCACACGTTTTCATTTATGAAATTAAAATTTTGTAACTCACACTAATACGATAATAATAGATTATATTTATTATGTATAATTATTTAATGAATAATTTTTTCATTAATTACATAAGTCAAAACGTGTGGAAAACTTCAATGTTTTTCAACACGTTGTGTTTATCAATATGTTGAAAAACACAATGGTTTTCCACATTTTATGACTGATGTAATTAATATTTAGTAATTAACATGTGGAAAACCTTTGTGTTTTTTCATCTTGTTGAAAAACACAATGGTTTTCCACACGTTTTCATTTATGTAATTAAAATTTTGTAATTCACACTAATATATGTAAATAAAATTTTCCCTTATTTTAAAAATTGAGAGTTAAATGGATGTCAAATTTAGGTGTATAATTAATTTTAAAATTTAAAAAATATTAAATTTAAGTGAATAATTTATTACATTACACTTAATTTATGTTATTTAAAATATTGGATAAATTTTATTTCTTTAAACTTTAAATATATTTTTATTTTTTAATTCAAAAATTTAATATGATGATGATAATTATATTTATATTTGTTAACAATAACCTTAATAATAAATTTCTTAAAATCCATGGACTCTTCTTACTTAATTTAGAATAAAAACAAATAGAAATATACCAAAATTGTAGTTCATCAAATTAATTAAGAGAAAGATAATTATGAACAATTCATATTATTGAATATTATTTGGTTGTCCTAATTTAAAATTTTATGAACCAAGTTGTGTGATTCAAGAGATGAGTACACAAACATGTTTATGCCATTATATTATTAGTTTTAATATATATTTTTTTCAAATTTTTATTATGATGTTGTTTATTTAAAATAAATTATATGAATAATATATCGTACTTGAATTAAAATAACCCTATCAAATTAAGAATGTTAATGATGATACTATATCTTGTGTTTTAAGGTTAGTGTTAGTATTATGAAATACAAATGAATTTTATAGATTGCTAACAAAATATTTTTAAGACAACGTAATTATAACTTAAACAATAATATAATTATAGTTAAACAAAATGAACAAATTTAATGTTATAAGTGTTTGAGATGATTCTTAATATTATCTATAAGCATAAATAAGTTCTAGATTTGCATGTTGATCTGTTTCTACCATTAAAAATGTAAAAATTAAAATTAAATTTGCATGTGATCTTTTTCATTTATGTAATTAACATTTTGTAATTTCATTGCTCTTTGTTGTGTTAAATGGAATAACATTTCAGTAAGTTTTGTTTTTTGTATTCATTATATTTGTAAATAATGTTAATGTTTAGATAATTTGTATATAGAAAATTTCTTTATTATTTGTTATAATTTAGTAATTGAATGAACCAACAAAAATTCTTTGTTGTCATACTGTCACACTCATTTCAGTATATGGGGGCACGTGCCTCTTGCAAAGCCAAGAATCATTACGTGTTGAAGAAGCTTGCCCCTTAGGATGCCACATCGATACACCCCTAGTTATGTGGTAGACTATGTTGCACGAGTTTTGTAAAGCCACTCACCGATGATAAATGATTCATAAATCAATTTGTCTTTCATAGTTAATCAAAATTGTGTTTTCCTTTCCGTATGTTTTTCATATTAGATTATGTATATTAGTTTTGTCTTATAACATACTAACATTAATTTTATGCTTATTTTTGCATGTGTGGTGTTGTATTTAGTTACTTTTTTGTTCAGTGAAAATGAATACTCGAGCTTCATTCATCTTGATCCTGTTGGTATAACCGTAATGCCCACATCCCTTTGACTTCTTTTGATACGATCATGACACTTTGTAGACTATATGATGGACATTTTTATAGTTTTGATTTAGTATGTCAAATGCGAGGCCATGGATTATTGCTTGACTTTGATTTTATATGATACATGATGACTATTAGAGACACTTTATACATTGATGTTGGTATACTATTTGACATGGTTATATTATAGATGTTGTTCGGACATGTGATATTTGATATTTTGAGTAAACCTAGAAAATGGAAATTATTTGATGATGATATAGTTGTTGATTAAATTACAAATGATATAGTTGTTACCTTGATGTTGTGATTCATTTATATAGATGATTTTGGAATTATATTTATATTCATTTTGGATGTTCTGATATGGCCACGAGGCCGAAGGAGGTATTTTTGTTTTACAAGTTAAAATATCACAACAAACATCGGGGATTGGAGACCAACCACATTGAATTTCTAGATGAATTCAACAAGGTCACCATGGCAAATAGTTTTGTTTGTGTGTGCGTGTTTGTTAGTGTTAGGGATTCCCATGGGGGATCACCTTTGAATGTGACCAAGGGTTTTGTGTATTTTATTAATGTGGTTCCTTGTTTTATTGTATGTATTTTATTAGTGATGTGTCCCTTTCTTTTATTTAATTAAATTGTGGTAGATTAATGTGAGAAAACATATGGTTAAAAGTTAATTAATTAAATTGGGACATAAGAAAGTAATTATTAAAGTTGTTGACCCTTGTGTTAAATGTTGTAAGGTGTGTGTAAGTAAGGTTGTAAGTGATGTGTAAGTATGTGTAAGGGTTGTGTAAGTCAGATTTTGGAGTATGAAACACTCCACCTCCTTGGAAATTCGAATTTGTCCTTGGAGGCTATTTTTGGAGGCTTGTGGGACAAGTAAAACTTGTCCCATACCTCTTAATTTTATTTACCAACCATACCTATGGTTGGAAGGTTAAATTTAGACTTTTATAATGCATTTTTATAAATCAAGTTGCATGTTTTAATTGCACTCTTCTTACATTTTATTAAATTTAGTCCTTTGGGGTGTGGGATGTTTGGAGTGTGCAAGTAAATTGTCATATTTTCACCCACCTCTTTATTGTGCTTTGGAGAATGAATTTGACTTTTGTGTTAGAGTTGAGGATATATGATGTGGCATCCTACATGGATCCACCTCATCCTCTTCTCTTCCCTCCTCTATAAAATTGAAACTATTTGCTTTGTTTTGGTTTGTTGAAACATTTACATGTTTCCTTGGGGCGAATTTTTCTTGTTGATTGGAGCTCTTGCTTTTGGAAGGAGATTGGAAAAATTTGCATGCTTATTGGTTTCGATTTTGGGACCGTGTTTTGACTTTGAAAGTTTGCTTTGTGTTGGAACAAATCAACCATGGAGAGGTAGGAGCTTAGTTCTTCATTTATGTTGTTACTTCTTTCTTGTGTTTGTGTGAATGGTGAATGTTTTGTGTGTTTATTGGCTGTGGGTAGACTACCATAGGAATGGTGTAGGAGAAGGCTATGGGGAATCCATGTGGGGGGCATAAGGGAATGTCAGTGGCATCATAATTCTTGTGGAGGGAGTTTGGGATTGGGATCCACCATGGAAAAGAAATAGCTTGCATTTCTTACTTTGTGGGGGCATAAGGAAATGTGTGGGGGCATAAGGAGGGATTGTGGGGGCATAAGGATATGTGTGATGAATTATATTGGCGGTTTGTTACAGGTGGATGCCCAATTCCCATTGGGAGGTATAAACAGCTTCCCCCATAGTCCTTGCTCCTTTGGCTTGCATGATGAAGCTTGAGTTTTTGTGATGTTTCATGCGCAGTTCTGAAACTCTTTTTTGATATGGACTCGTGTTTTTATAATTGAAATGTGCATGTTGAAAGAATTTTGTGTGTTTGTGGAAGCTTTGTTGTTTCCATGAGTTGAATCACACCTTCTATTGCATTGTGGTTGGGGCTCGGGGCCAATGAAGAAGGATGGCTTCTCCTCTTCATTGGATGTCTTGGTTGGGTGGAGAGCGTTGCCTTTCCCCCACTTTTGTTGTGATCAAATTGGAAGAAAAGGGAACTTGCATGTTGTTGTTCTGGAGCAGAGGAAAATACAGTTTGATAGTACCTTGAGAAACAAAATCTTTTGTAACCTTTCCCACTTTGAAGTGGATGAAATTTGTAAATATCTTGTAATGGAAAGATATTTGTATTGAGCTATGAAAGTTGTAAATTTGAAATGTGACAGATTTATATACTCTATTCTGTTCATTTGAAAGAAAGAATTGAAATCTGAAATTGCATTCAAGGAATTGAGAGATGTAAAGTTGTTTTGGAAGTCAATAAAGGATTGCAATACCTTTCTTCATTTGCATTGTTGCATTGAAATCTGAACTTTAAATATTATTGAAATCTCTGTTTGAAAGAAAGGAATACGTATGAAGGAATTGTATTACTTTGTCTCTTTTGGAAATGTATTAAATTGGAAATCGAACTTTGCATTTTAGCTAGTAAATGGTTTATTGAATCAACTAAATGGATTTGACTAGGATTAGAATAAATTTCCATACTTAAATGATGAAAAATGATAAATAAATCCCTTCAAAATTGATCTCTGTTTTAAATTATAAACCGGCAAATAATTTATCTAAAATAAAAAGTTCGAACTGCATGCACAATAATCAACATTGAAACATTAAAATTTAGCATGCTTTATGATATCAATGCACTCAATTTGACAAAAACACTTAAGGAAATAATTTTAAACATTGCAAAATCGGGCCCAAACCTTTTGCAGTCGTTTTCTGTCAATTGTTGGAAAATTCAAATTGGAAATCAATCAAGCAAAATTACCCTCCAAATGCATCCTAAATCCTTCCTAGAATAATTCTCCATGTCTTTTTGGCATGTTGAGTGAAGGAGGAGATCAAATTGAACAAAATTTATAAGTTAAAATTTACCAGTTTGCTTTTAAAAAGCATGCAGGCCATTTTTGTAAAATTGACCCCTTAAACTTTATCAAAATCTAAAATGTATGGTTCCTGTGCAAAGAGAGCGTTGAGCGCTTTCCAAAAGTTCATGTTTTCCCAAAGCGAGATTTTTATCAAAATTTATGGCATTCTGAAGTTTTCTTCATGACATTAAATTTTTGGGGAAAATTTTGCTTAGTAGCCCCCGCCCGAATTTTCCTTAAAACACTTAATAAATTTTTGGGAAAAATTTTAACATTTTCCCTAATAGGCCCATAGCCAATTAGAGGCTACCACGTGGCCTAATGAGGCAATGGTGGAAGCGCGGCATAAATTTCTTCCTTGGAAGCTTTTTAAAAAATTGGAAATTTTTTTATTTTCCTCCGCCGGCCGCAATCCCGCATCCATCGGTACTACCACGTGGCATGGCGGAGGGGCGGAATGTTGAAGCTTTATCCCTTTAAAAAAATAAAATAAAATTTGTTTTTAGAAATTTTTGCAAAAACCTAAGCTGCCCCGCACCCCCCCCTTTGCCTTGGAGAAATCCCTTCCGCAGACGCGTGGTCCCGCGCGTGAAACTTACCTCTTTGACCCCCTTTGGAAAAATTCCCTAAACACATCCGCCGCCCTGCCTGCCCTTCCCTAATTTTCTCCCCGCTTTGGCTTGTTGGGTGCCACGTGTCCCTGGTGGACCCGCGGGGCGCGAGCACAAATGGATTTCTCCCCCGTGCGGGAAAAATTTGCAAAGTCTTCCCGCGACCCACCAATTCGCCCTTTTAGGCAATTTTTCATCCACAGGCCCATGAAACCCACTCTTGGGGAAATTTTTTTACCCCGAGGCCCGCCGACCCATAACTTGAGTTTTCTGAGGAGTTAGGAGGACTTCTTTATATCATTGGAAAGGTGAGGAAATTTCCTATCCAATGGGAAGGGAAATTTTGAATGTGTTAAGTGTGATAAAAACCAAGTTGAAACTCTAAGCTTTGTTAGAGAGTGGGTATGATGATAATTTACCCTCCGAACCTAGTTGAACCTTCTAACCCTAAATTTTAGACCTTGTGACCTCTAACAATTGTTAATAAAAGAAAAGCATGTTCTAGTAAATTGGAATTGTTCGGAACTTGTTAGGGATAGTTGTTGTCTTACTGACTGGTTGTTAGATCCTTTAAAAAAAAAAATTCCATAATTTTCCTAACTAATCCTAGGTTGTTTCTTGGGTCTCAAGTGGGTTGTTTTAGCGGGAGTTACAATAACAATAACAACTCCAAAATTCCATAAGGAGGATGAATATAATATGTGAACCTTTGTTGTGAATGTAGTACATTATAGGCATAGTCGACCACCTAAACCGAAATGGTTAACACTCGACTTAATTTACTAGAAACATCAATTATGTACCTCTCCAAATTTTGCACCATAGGCTCCCATTCACGAGGATACAGATTGGCATACGACACGATCGAATATGCATAGAAATACAAGCCTCCACATAAATTGAAGAAGATGGGAGTTCCAAAAGAAAGTTTGAAACCTACCACAAATCCAAAAAATCCTGCAAAAAAATTACACAAGGAAGTAACTCAAATTTTGTTGCTAAATACAAGAAAAAATAGTTTATACTTTTCTTATTTTTGTATTAAAAACTTTCGACATATTTTATAAAAACCTATATAAATTTTTCCTATTGTGGAAATGCAATATTAACTAGTTTACA
Source organism: Taxus wallichiana var. yunnanensis (assembly GCA_018340775.1). Taxonomy (NCBI): domain Eukaryota; kingdom Viridiplantae; phylum Streptophyta; class Pinopsida; order Cupressales; family Taxaceae; genus Taxus; species Taxus wallichiana. The sequence continues at coordinate 548,227,398 of CM031234.1, forward strand.
TTATTTAAGTTACTATGTTTTATATAGCCTAATTTTTTTTTTTGAGGAAATGCACTCTACTTTTGTAATACATTGATCTAAAAATATGAATCCAAAATGATCACTTATGAAATCAGCATGTAAATGAAATAAAATTTAGAGACGTGGAGGAAAAAGTTAATTCTAACTCCCAAAATTGTGGGTCATTTATGTAGGCTTTGAATTTGCAATATGTTTTAGAGAGTATAATTTACATGACATTTAGATGGTATATATTGTTTTACATGTATAGTTGTCATTTTATTTTCTATATCATTTTATGTTGTAGTTATTTAAAAATTTGCAAATATGACTCGATAAAAAATTAAAGATATATTAAGATGTGAAAAGGAAAATTAATAATAATAGTGTTGTAAAGTATAAGGATATATTAAATTTGACAAACTCAATAGTATATAGTTGTGTTCTGATTGTAATACGTTGTAAGGAAATTACAAATCTCGAAACAAATAGAACTTGAAAGTTTCAATTATTAAAAACTTTGCAACTAAAAACCTAAATTTGAAACATTAAAAATCAAAACTCAATTTGTTTAAAAACTATGAACTCAAAATCCCTAAAAACACAAAGAAGTACATTATTGCAAAACATTATTTATATATGAGTTTCAGTGTAGGAAATGAAAATCATGTCTTCATAGATGATCATATTGTGATATGTTTGTGCACTAGAAGCAGTAGTTAGACCTGTAATTTGTTGTTTTCCTTGCATTTGAATAACCTCTTTTCTACAAGTGTTGTTTCATTTACATTCTCCTAGGCCTAATATTCTTATAATTGTATGGAAAACACATCGTAGCTTGTACAAACTATTGCCAAATAATTGGTTCTTAGAATTATTTTTATAAATAATGACGAATATTATAGGTCTTGGAAAGTATGGTGGCATTTTGGATATTTAAGAATATATGGATTATATGTTAATTAGCCAAAAATTCATATGCTTCCATTATTTTAGATGGTATTCATGTTGATGATGATCAATCACAACTCAAAAATGTTATTTGGAAAGTAAGAAGTAATTGTTTCATTAACGATGCCAACTTCATGTAATAATTGTTAGGATGGGGAGGCCCAAATGGGGAAGCATGTACAATCTTCTGTCCAAGAGATACTAGAGGAAAAAATTCAATTCTTGAATGAAGACTTGGAATGGACCCCAATCGGGATGAGCCTAACATCGACCTTTGTGTAGCCATCCCGCTTCGAAGACTCGAGGCATTTGTAAATGGAGAAGGTTCCATAGAAAGTTTTGAGACTAAATTTGTCCACACACATCACAACGTATATAATATAGTTGACCCTAAACCACATAAAATGAAGAAAAATATTGGTTCGAACCTTTCTAACACTTCTTTTTTATGTGATTTTTGTAAACATTTGTATAACATTTGATGTTAATGTTTTTAATTGTAGCTACTGGTGTTCATATGGTCCCGAGGACAATAGAAATAAGCCGAAAACATGTGAAAGAGTGAGGAGGCATCAAATGAAAAGGGGTTGTCAATGTCACTTCAATGTGAAGGTTATGTATGGGAGACCGACAGTGGTGATAATAATATACAATAATTTGTTTCATTGTGATATAAATGGTGAGTGTTGTCATGGCGTAAATGACACTACCATTAATGAACCTCGTGTTGTTGTTGCCACGTACTTGTCAAACAAATGTAAAAGTTACATTGAGAGTATTTTGTTGATGGGTGTTCCTATGGACATGGTGTATGAAAAACATATAGAGGATCCATCCTTGGTGGGTATGTTGAGAAAGAGGGACCAATTCCTAACAAGAAAGGATGTGATGAATGCATGGAAAAGAGTTTGCTCCAAAGGTCTCAAAAGCACATTGATGATGCCATGAGCGTGAACTTATGGCATGCGGAGGAAAGGGACCTTTTTTAATATCAACGGCCAAATGGAACCACCGTTCCATTCATTATGGGGTTACAAACACCATGGATGTGTGAGAGAATGGTACAACATTCACACAATTCCATAATCTCCATGGATTTGAAATTTTCCATGAATAAATATGGCGTAAGTAATTCAAATGAATTTTGAAATGATTCATTATTTTTGTATCATTAATAATGTTCCCTTTTTATTATATTAAACTCCATGTTAACCTTTGATGTCATATTCCTTGTAGTACCAATTATACACCTTACTTGTTTTTGATGAGCAAGAGGTTGGGGTGCTTGTAGCATGGCATGTTTTATCGAGGAATAATATTGAAGACATTTATGGGTGGTTGGTGGAAGTCTAGAAATGAGGAAAAAAATTCATGTCGATTGGAAAATCAATGCATTCATTACGGATGATGTGTCGACTAAAATCCAAGCCATTAGGTGTGTTTTTGGTTTTCATGTACTGCTATTCCTATGGCATGTGCGCAGGGCATGGTTGAAAAATGTGTACAAGTATTGTAGCAAGGAGTTGAGGTGGAATATTTTTGAGAGATTAGGTACCATCATGTATGGTATGGGAATGCATGAAGATCACACCTTTCGAATGATTCAAGACTTCTTCGACGAATTCAAAGAGGAAACTCAGTTCATTAAGTACTTCAAGAAGACATGGTGCGAGAGTGAAGGACGTATCGGTGAGTACGATCCTTCACATGTTTCTTTATTAATTTTCATCTTAAATAATTACATGTGGTTTATAGTGTCATTGATATTCAATTTGTGTGACTTGATAGCTATGTGGGAAAAAAATTTTTAGAAACTTCACCCATGCAAATTAGGAAATAAACGCATCCATCGAGGCCTACCATTGTTTTCTAAAGACCAAGATACTTGTGTGATAGAAAAAAAAATGCACTCGCTAGATGGACCATTTGTTCTACACACTTGTGTATAAGGTGGAGCCATTTTACAAACACAAGAGGAAGTTGCAACAATTTGGCTTCTTGACCAACTTCAAAAAAGAAAGAAAACTATTGACAATGGTTGAGAGAGAAAAAATTATTCCAGATACAGATTGCATTGTACTTCATCCTGATGGCCATGAATTGTGGGTGAGGAGTCAAACAACTAAAAACACTTGGTATTTGGTAAGGCAATGTGGTGCCTTGGATGTATGCGAATGTGCTTAGGCTACTAGAGGAAACACATGTAAGCACATGTTGAAGGCATTGAATTTCATAGAAATATTTTTCGATGTCATATTTTCAAGCACCAAAAGTGGTAGGTAATTCAATGTCATCATATGTGCCAAGTAGCCATGTAGATTTCTAAGCATAAGTCATAATGAAATAAGCATCATTTTGTAATTGTGTTCCATTCACGTGCAGGATCCAACGCATATGCAAAGACAAGCACAATAAATGAAGACATGTTCTGGATGGCCCCTCCTCACCACATCAAGCACCAAAAGTGGTAGGTAATTCAATGTCATTGTATGTGCCAAGTAGCCATGTAGATTGCTAAGCATAATTCATAACAAAATAAGCATCATTTTGTAATTGTGTTCCATTCATGTGTAGGAGCCAACACATATGCAAAGACAAGCATAGTAAATGAAGACATGTTCCTAGATGACCCCTCCTCGCCACATCAATAGTTTGTATTTACAATGTTGTTTCTTGTGTGAAACACTTGATGGTAATGCTTTGAGTAGGTGGGAATGCCTTTTTTATGGTCAACACTACAATGCGAGTGATATTTATCAACACGCATATTTATGATTAGGTGATAATGTGTATTCATGTGTAGGTGACAATGTGTATTCTCAATCGAATGTTACGAATGAGTGTTGTAGCCAAAATATTCCTCTGTCCATAGAACAACGGTTGACATGCATGGATGGTATGAGGCTGGTTTTCAATTGTACAATGAGATTGAAAAACCCAATGTATAAATAAATAACTTTCTATAGTGTCTTATATGTCACAGGAACTCCTAAAACAGTTGGGCTAGTGGGTTGATGCTAGAAAGAAATTCAAATTTTATGCTAAACACATGCAGAGACTTCTTGAAGTCGTGTTGGATACACCACCAAGAGTAGATGGATAGATAAAGGCATACTTTGAATGTGTTCAGAGGTTTAGGAGAGACCTAGAAGCATCAAATGCACTAGATTTTCTTTCAAAGGAGATTTCAATGAGACAACCACCACCCGCATGTGTCCTTGGTTTAGTGCGAGTAAAAGACATCACCACGATGTGACTAAGAGGCCATCCATTGTAGAATATTTGAACAATCATGTTGAAGACTATGAATGCTTCAAATTTCTGATGAAATCGTGCAAATAAGAAAGAAATGCAATAAGGGGAACCTATAGGTAAAACATTGAATTATTGGTGTGAATGTGACTTCACAAGAAACTTTAATTTTCGAGGCAAAGACTAACATAATGATCATTTATTTTGCAGGTGGTTCGAATATAGATGAAACATATCCACATCATCCATTTATCTTTCAACAACTTAGTGTTCACTGTAAAGTGAGTATTGAATGTCCTTAATTTCAATACATTATTTTATTATATGTATGGTACAAAGCCATGGATATTTTGTCTAATCTGTAATGTTATGTGTTGCAGATACGAGTGGATATATAAAGAGATGTATCATAGGAAAGAGCAGGTTGAGTTGTGGAAAGTAAATGTATGGAATGTAGAGTAGGCCTATCTTAGAATTCAAAACATTTAAAATTCATGTATATGAGATTGTGGATATGATTTTCATACCATGCTCTAGGGGTTGGTACAACCCATATAAATACATTCCTTTTGATGATTATGAGAGTATTTAAATTATGTGTTTTTTGGTCTTAGCCAATCTAGGACCACTCTTGTAATATGTGGATAGTAGAAAATAATTAAACATGTCAAAAACTGATGTAATTAATATTTAGTAATTAGAATGTGCTAAACATGTGTTTTCATTTTCTAATGTAGGAGCAACACAATGTGTTTTTCAAAGACGTTGAAAAAAACTTGTGTTTTTTCAAAGGACTTTGAAAAACACAATGTAGGATTTTAACAAGGTTTTTCCTCCAAGCCACGATGTTTTCCACCTTTTGAGTATGTGATGTAATTAATATTTAGTAATTAGCATATGTAAATAGGTGTTTTTAGAGTTGTTATTAAAAATAACACACTACGTTTTTAACACTTTGAAAAACACAATGTGAATTTTCAACAAGGTGCAAACCATGATGGTTTTCCACATTTTTAGACTGATGTAATTAATATTTAGTAATTATAATGTGTTAAACATGTGTGCTTTTCATCTTGTTAAAAAACATTGTGATTTTTTCAACACTTTGAAAAACACAATGTAATTTTCAACACGGTGCAAAAAATGGTTTTCCACATTTTTGGAATGATGTAATTAATATTTAGTAATTGGATATATGCTTAACTTGTGTGCTTTTCATCTTGTTGAAACACGCAGTGTGTTTTTTAAGACGTTGAAAAACACATTGTATTTTTCAACACTTTGAAAAAGCATAATGGGGTTTTCAATCGTTGACTTATGCTAAAAATCCATGATGGTTGTCCATTTTTGGATGATTTAATTAATATTTAGTAATTAGAATGTGCTAAACCTTTGTGTTTTTCATCTTGTTGAAAAACATAGTGTGTTTTTCAACACGTTGAAAAACACACTATGTTTTTGATTTGAAAAAAATGTCATTTTTCAACACTTTGAAAAACATGTATGATTCTTTGTGCATGTAAGAGTTCCCGAAAAACCATGATGGTTTTCCACCTTTTTATGGTAGAAATTAATATACTGTGATTATCATGTGCTAAACCTATGTTTTAATCTAATTAGTTGAATAATAACATAAAATTTGTTAAAGTATTTTGCAGGTGTTATGATTTTCTTAACAAATGGTAAATATAATTTTTACAATACTCACAATATACATCACCTAAAATGATTAGTAATATTATTTACTCTTATAAAAACTAAAATATACTACGCATACCAACTCCAAGGTTTTAATATAATTAGTTGAATAATAACATACTAAAATTTGTTCAAGTATTTTGTGGGTGTTATGATTTTCTTAACAAAAGGTAAATATAAATTTTTACAATACTCACAATATTATGATTATTTTGTGGCTATGAAAAAAACTCATTACCTTTACAACTATTATGAAAAAAACAAAATTGTAAATAAATACATAACAATTAAATTGAATGTGGTTTTAATATTTTGAATAATTTAAATATTGTAATGAAGTGTCTTAATACCAAAAATTGAAAAATATTAATTACATAATTGTTATTTTCAATTAATTTAAAATTGATATCATTAACAATGTTTGTGTATAATTAAGACCTAAAATTTTATTAATAGGTGTAAGTTTGACATATTTTCAAAAAGCAAGGAAATATATAAGTAAGTTTAATATATGTTTAAAAATCATCTTTTGATTTCAAAGGTTGCATGAACAGTGACATTTTATTACAAAGTTGTATATTCATTTATTAGTTGTGTCTTTAGGGGAGTGACTGGTACATTTTCAACACTTGACGCCTTGGCCTCCATATGTTGGCTTCTTTCATTCTTCCTTGAGACATTCATGGATTTTAAGAATAGAATTAAAGCTGAAAACCTCATTTTTGACATTTGAATAGTTGATTCACGCGTTGTCTCCCAATTCTTAATTTCTAGTTCCAACTCTTCAACATCAATTTCCAACATCATCCTTGAGGAAAGATCTCCTACTCATTCCAATAATTCCTTATTTTTTTCAAATATAAATTTTCCAATGTAAGTCTTTCACACTCGGTTTTATAAAAAGCTACCTTCTATAACAGTAAAATAAAAGGAAGTCAATGAAATGTTTCTTTGATTGTATAAACAAAAAAAATAATTAGGAATGATATTTAATATGCTCGAACATGTTTTCATTCATGAAATAATACATTTATATAGGAGTAACATCTCCTAATTTATAGGGAGGCTATAACATCTTCTATAACAACTCATCTATAGTGATGAGTTGTTGTGGATACTAATCCACCATACATAGGTTATTATAAACATCTTGTATAAAAACTAACAATTATATTATCGTAGATAATATAATTATTAATTACAACACATTAACAAACCCATATAAGTCTCAATAATATGAGCACTAACTAAGATATTCCTATCATCCCCCCCGATGAAACATATCTTTTATTCTTTAGCATGTGCAAATTAGGTGATTTTTACTACAGGGATGATCACAAACCCATCGTATGGTTTTGAAAAACACAACCACGAACATGGTGCAAAACAATGGTTTTCAACAGAGTACCACAAACCAAAAATGAAGGTTTTAAGTGGTTTACCTATTTAGCCACATCATGATGTGCTTTTCATCTTTTAAAACCCTCACACGTTTTTCATCTTGCATGGAATAACATAGGAAATTATTTTTAGAAATTTTTGCTCATACACACAATGCGGTACTCAAAAAATGGAACATTAGATCATTTCCACATGTGAAATTTCCACTTATTAAATAGAAAAAACCTATGTGTTTTTCATTTTTTGAAACACACACATGTGTTTTTCAAAACATTGAAAAATGCAAATGCACACACACTGTCAAAAGCAATGTGGCTTTTCCCGTCGGTTGTCGCAAAACACAGAGGTTTTTGGCGTCCACCTTTTTTTGGAATGATTTAATTAATATTTAGTATTTGCGTTGCTAGCTCAACATGGATTTGATCTTGAAGCTCAAAATACACTCATTTTTCAGACATCGAACCAAAAATGTGTCCGTAAGGCAATTTTTATTTTTATTTTACAAATATTGACTCCACAAGACAAAAATGACAAATAAAATAACCCTATCGACAATTTTAGACTTTGTAATATTTACGTATTAGATATTTTGAAAACTTATGTCCTTTGACTTTTTGAATATCACAATACTGTGAATCTTTAATGGAAACAAAATTAACTATTTTGACATATATACATGTGACGACACTTTACCATAAACATGATAATGGTGATATATAATACTTTTAAATCTTAATGACATGACTTTTTGACTTGTTGAAAAACACGGTTTAAATTCCTAGACTCATATTTTGATTGAGACACAATGACTAATACACATATATTAAATACTCAATACTAAACATTACACTTTGAGACCATATATCTAACCTAAAATATTAAATACTCAATATTTTAAGACCATATTCTAACCTAAATGAATTCTACATGTTGAAAAACACGAACTCTATTCCTTAACTTAAACATAAGGGACAAATTAAATCCAACCTAAACTTTTACCTCCACGCAATTAAATGTAGTAGAAAATCATGATTCAAACAACCTTCAATAAATGAAGAGCTTATATGCCAATATTCTTTATGTCTTTTGTTGCACTTCCATGATAACCGAGATCCCAATGTTTGCGGAGATGTTGATCCTAATATATTTAACGCCGTTGGCAAGTGAAGAAATATATGATGGAACTACAATGATTGTACATGTTGCACATAAGAATCTTGGAATAGGAAGAGGTAAATATGATACAAAGTTTGAGAATAATAGTAAGACTTCCTTAACAAAAGGTAAATATAAATTTACTAAATTTATGATTGTGATCCATTTTATACATACATATCTTAACCTTTACAAATATTATCAAAAAACAAAATATGTTAAGGGCACAAACTTAAATCTGATTCTAGAGATGCCTCTTCACATCCATTTCCCACCATCCCATGTCTTAATGTTACCTTGAACAATATCACACATAATTCTGCTTTCAATTAATATTAAAATTGATCTCATTAACAATGTGCTCTTGCAAATAATAAATGGTATGAATACCATGCTAGATTCGAGATGTAAAAGATAAATTACACCTGAATAATCATGCTAATGATTTATTAATGTGTGGAGAAAAATAATGAATGTTTTCAAAAAAAGGATATATATGATGAGTACCTTTAAATATATTTAAAAAGCACCTCAAGAGTGAATCAAAGGTTGCACCCTATAAATAAAATTACTTCTACAATCGTTGTAACATTTATCAATTATAGGCTCTAATGCTAGATGAAATAAAAGGATCACAAATTTGCGCCTTAGTATAAACAAAAATAATTAATATGATTCCTTGTTTTCATTCATGAAATAATACATTTATATACAAGTAAAGCATCTCCTAAATTTATAGGAAACTTCATGTGTTGTCTCTCATATTAACTAATCTAATAAGGATGAAATATTCAACATCAATTTCTAACTCCATCTTCCTCGTTATAAATTTCTCCTCTCGCTAACAATATATTATCCTTTATTTAATTCAAAAATAAATTTTCCAATAAGTCTTTATACTGAGCACTTTTATAAATATTCCTACCTTCTTCGTTAAAAGTTGCATTTCTAATTCCATACGCAATGGTGGGGAAGTCTCATCTTCTTTTCCAACACCCCCATCTTCATGTGTAGGCCTCTTCGCACACTTTTTGAACACATAAGTGACACTATCAAATGATTCATAGTCTTTTGGTTCATCCACATGTGTAGCCTTGTGCTTTCCATCCTTCTTTTCTCTAGCCATCTAATTACACCTACATTTAAACAACTCGATTTATATATGTTAGCATTCAAACATAATTACAAAGAAAATAATGCACTTAACTTATACTCAACAAAATATTTTCATAGATGAAATATATATGAAAGTTTAGCAAGCACATAAAACCCAAGTAGGCATACATGGAAGAATGCAACTATTAAACCATAAACCATAAAAACCATAAACCATAATCCATAATCCATAATCCATAGTCACATAACATCTCGTTCTTTAATACATTAACCAGATACATAGTGATAACATCATCATATCTACAAATCTAGCAATCAGGGTCCTATTAATAAGCATTGGAATACAATAAATGGAATGTCACATAATAAGAATAAAAACCATCTAATGCACTATAAACAGAGCGTAAATGGATAACTCTATATAACCCATAAACCATAAACCATAAACATTATTCCATAAATGTTAATCTATAACCACAAAATATTTCATTGATTAATATAAACCACAAACCATAATCAATATATCATGAATGCAATATTAAACCATAAACAAACACGAGTACATAAACACATTAAATTAACAACATCATCATATATACATCTATAGTAATCAACGTCCTCGTAAGCAATGTTATACAATAAACATTTTCATCTCCTTTGTTACCTATTGGCAGCAATAGATAATATTGAATCATAAAATCTAATACACTTCTTCTCGTCTCTATGAATGGAAGTAGGTGTGATCCCAAGGATGGGGGGGCTTGGATGTTTGCATCCGAGTATGGTGCACTCTCTCATCTACAAATGTATTGTATCATCCTAAAAGCCAACCATTTAGTAAATAAGTCAACATAGATGAATCATTCAGTTAAACACATAATTAAATTAAATCATCCATTACATCTACTTTCCTCTCGTGGAGGAGTGTCCAGTCTCATATCTCTAACATCCCATATTGCAAACCCTTTGACACACTCTACCAAAGTGTCTGCAAATGTCATAGGGTAGGGAATGGAGCAGTGGGAACAATGGCCTCAAAATGATGACTTTGATAGTCTCTGAGGGGAGTCTCATGCCATGAAAAACGCATGAGGGATACCATCAAAAAAATCCTCTCCCAATGACTATATCATCTGACATAAGCTTCACTTGACCCCATCAGGAAAAAAACTTGGAATAACAACAATCTCAACTACATTAATAATTTTATCTTAAGTTTACTAAAAATAATACGAGAAAAGCAAATGAGAATAATGAATAACTTACTAGGTCCGGCTGCCTCCTCTCTCCTCTCATTAGCACCCTCATCCATCCCCTCTCTCATGCCTCCCCTCGTCACCCTCTCTCTCCTCTCAAGCAAGGAAGCTTCATTCCACCGATATTCACCTCCACCTCTCTGACCTCTCGTGCAACAATCTCACCAATAAGATTGAGACCAGAGGTTGAATGTGAAGGAACTGTCCCACCTATAACAAATGAGACATCAAGACAATTGAAATATCAACAACATAAGGCAACATACAATTTTCACATGAATGTTAAGTGTTTGTTACCTTTTTTGTTTCCTTCTACTCAATGCGAGTCTCTCTGTCGGCATAGGAGCTAACTCAGGGAATGTCATCATCCTACGCACACTATCAAAAGAAGGAGTTAGTATACACAAAAATAAACAAAAACTATATTCCATATAAACAATGAAAGTCCAATAATTACTTATGGGATCCTTCGATGGGGGGGTCAACATTCCCGCTAGCTACTCCACCCTCTTCTCTATCTTCTTGTTCATGAAATAATATTAAGTTTTGATTTCCAACCAAACATAATACATAATATATTATACTAATCATAAATTTACCTCTCTCCTGTATTTGAGTTGTTCTTTCTTTCTCTCGCTCTCAACCACCTCTCCTTTCTCATGTCACATCTCCTCTGAATTATAGGTGCACATTTCAGCATCCACCTCCCTCTTTCCTCCTCATCTCAACTCCTCAAATCAAATTTTACATTCTTTTTTACAAACTCAATCGATAACCCTCTTGTGTTGTAGGTTGTATCACTTGCCTCAAGACATAGTTCATATCCCCTCTCTCTTTGTATGTATGCCCTACTCCTATCATGAGGGATAGGTGGTCATTTTCCCATATGCTTATGACCACACTTACGTGGTTGCATAAAGGGAAGATTTTGTGCAACCACGCGATGGAAGTTAAGTTTTTGGAGCTCCCAAAACTTAACACCCCCATCTAATAACACATGATCCATGCTAACATAAATAATAAATGTGACCATCCACCCGTTCATTTTTGTAGTCTATGGGTGGCTAATTGAAAGACGATGTTAGAAAATTTTGATAATTCTTATGATATTGAATAACAGTAATCAACAAGAAAAAATAAAGTTAAGTTTTAAATTTATTCACCTTCATCATAGGCTCGGATATCCAAGCCAACAGGCTCGGAAGGACCATCTGACGTAGCGCCACCATGAGGACAATCAGCTCCCCTGGAGGAGCATCTCCATGTGACATTAAAATATAACATATTATTAGACACTTGTTTATGATTACTATAAAAACAAAATAAATAACTTGCACAAAATGAACCACTTACCGACGACATGGTTGCATCCTCTCTGAAGCATGTGTTGAATGCGTACGTGTCATGGGATGTGAAGCTTCCTGTATATGCAGAGAGTACAAATACGTAATTATTAGCCCAACATAAAATATTACGTATTATGAAAAAGAATTAATGTTCACAAATTTGTATATTACCATCATGGAATGTGAAGTAACCTATATGAAAAGAGGACAATTTCATAATTATTAGCCCAACAAATGACATTAGGTACATTGATATGACATACAATTAATGTTCACAAAGTATTATATTACTGTCTCATTATTTTCATCTTCCCCTAATGCATAAGAAATTTTGAACATGGATGGGAAAATGTCAAACTTCTCTATGTTTTGTTCAAGTGTGTTTCCATAACCACCCCTGGAGCGACACATTATAATACAAGATAAACTGAAACAAATGGTGCACAAACTATTTTATTCTTATTTTTCATTCATATTGAGATAATTATGCACAATAAAACATTTGTGATGAAGTTAATTATACACATTGTTTTTCAAAATGAATAATCAACTCAAGTTGTTTCTGAATTAAAAATGATATTTGTATTGACAAGTGTGTTACAAGATAATATAGGATTAATGCATCAAAACAATAACATTACATTATGAAAATAAATTTGAACTTCCAAGTATAAACTCATACAATTATACTATGTGTCTTCTTGTTCATAACATGAGTTTGTACTACAAAGAAAAAGCTATATCAAACAAAGGAAGAAGTAACATTTTCAAAATAAGTGCATTGCACTTTTACAAAATACATAATCACTCAATGCACATGACAAAGGCCAGTGCAGGCATCCCCACTGCAATCATTGTCACACTCATCTAAGTCGCGATGTGTTTCTCTCCATTGTTCAAACCTCCACTCATCAAGCTCTTCTAGCTGACGATCAACATCATCCCACCAATCAAGAACATTTGTTGATAAGCCAGGCTAGTTACCATCCAGAGGTGGGTGTATGACCAAAGTGTGATGTCGTGGTACCACCCAAGGTATTGTCACCAATCTACTATAGGGATTTTTTCATCGATCCATCTTCTAGTGATTGTGTCTGTCCTAGTGAGCCGAGGGTCGAACACAAAATGAACAACCATCCCTGACATGATAACCATATCTGTCACCTCCATATTTTTACAGGACCATTCTCCATTTAAGATACAAAAATTCAATCATTTTTCCCTATTTGGTCCAATATCGAAAGGGGGTGGATACATTGCATAATTTAACAACGTTATGGAGACATCATGAACCTCATCAACCTTGGTAACTCGATTATGAGTGTTAAATTAAGCATTTTAACATGGTTGGGATTCTTCTTAAGAGTGTCCATACTCAACTTTTCCAATCATCCATCTGCATAATATTTAACAAAATATCCATACTAAAAACCATATTCATATATTTAAATAGATTTTCAAAATCTATTATATATTGACATAATAATGCAAACAAAATTAATTACCAGCCGTATTAAATTACTTAAGAAATCATAAGTGAATTGTTTGGGTGCTTGGAGCTAAAGAAATTTCATTGCAAACTTTTGTCTTAACATGAATTTAAGATACATGACAAGAATGAAAATAAACTAATTGTATGTATAAGTAAAGAAATGTAGAACAATATAATAATGGGAAAATATGAATAAAGATATGTAGAACAAAAATTAACTATCTAGTTTCGAATAAAAAATAAATACTACAAAAAGTAACCATCTAGTTTTCAATAAACAATAAATATGGTGCTAGACATCAAAATTCATAGTCATCGAAATATGCTTGTAGATATTTCTTTTCAGTAGACATTGAAATATGGTACAAAAAGTAACTATAAATATGCTTGTAGATATTTCTTTTCCGTTGACATCGAAATTCAATCATCACTATATAATCCCCCCTTAATTACTATATAAGTTCAAATGGTAAAATGTATTGGTTGGATCAATAGTCATGGTGATGTATTGAAAAATATATTAAATCAAGTGAGAATGTTTGTTCTCTCTCAAGAGATGTGTCTGAAGTGCACGTTGTCAATCACAATGAATAAACGCATGTAGATTGGCTCGATTTTCACAATGATAAAAAGGAATAAAAACCATCTATTTGAAAGAAACAACGAAGAAGATTGAAATAATTCAAACTAGGAGGTGCACATTACAAAATTCAAGGAAAAGACTTCTAACCAATTTCATAAAATTTATCATGTTATATTGGTATCTATAGGCATATCTATATGGGTTTTATGTTTATTATTTTAGTTGCATATTCCTATTTTTTATTTAATGCTTCTTCAAGAATAAACATATAAGATAGGATTCATTGTACCATCACATTTATTCACATTATTTTATGTGTTATGCATATTTTTTGTTTCGATTATAACGTGAACTAGTTTTAGGCATAAGATAGGAGTCAATATTTTAAGTAAAATGTTATTTTAGAGGTTTAGATGATATTTCCTCTAAATATATATTTATAGTACTTATTGTAAAAATGTTATAAGACTTAAATAGTGTAAACTAGTTAATATTGCATTTCTTAAGATAAATTTATATAGGTTTTTATAAAATATTATCGAAAGTTTTAGTACTTTTAGTAAAGCATAAACTATTTTTTCTTGTATTTAGCAACAAACTTTTCAATTGCTTCCTGTGTTTATTTGAATCTTTTTGCACTATTTTTTGTGATTTGTGGCGGTTGAAAATTTCTTTTGAACTCCCATCTTCTTCAGTTTATGTGGAGGCTCGTATTTATGTACATCATTGATCGTGTCATATGTCAATTTGTATCCTCATGAATGGGAGCTTATGGTGCCTTGAGCATTATTTGGAGAGGCACATAAGCGATGTTTCCGAGTAGTTAGTTGAGTTGAAGCTTAACCATTGCTTTTTAGTTTTTGGTTTAGGTGATCGACTCTACCTTCTTAGGAGGTGTACTATATTCACAACAAAGGTACACCTATGTTAAATTCATCCTCCCTATGGAATTTTGGAGTTGTTATTGTTATGCCAACAAGATCAAGAGGAATGAAGCTCTGGTATTCATTTTCATGAACAAAAAAGTAACTAAATACAACACCACACATGCAAAAATAAACATACAATTAATGTTAGTATGTTATAAGACAAAACTAATATACATAATCTAATATGAAAAACATATGGAAAGGAAAACACAATTTCAAAAAACTATCCAAGACAAATTGATGTATGAATAATTTCTCTTCGGCAAGCAAATTTAAAAACCTCTGTGCATCATAGTCTACCACCCAACTATGGGTGTATCGATGTGGCATCCTAAGGGCAAGCCCTTCAACACACAACGATTCTTGGCTTTGTAAGAGGCACGTGCCCCCCCCATATACCGAAATGAGAGTGAGAGTATGACAACAAAGATTTTTGTTGCTTCAACTTACATCATACATTCACAACCTTACAATTACTAAAATATAACAAATAATAAAAAAATTATATATACAAATTATCTGCACATTAGCATTATTTACAAATATAATGAATACAGAAAATCAAACTTACTCTAATGTTATTCCATTTAACACAACTAAGAGCAATGAAATTATGAAATTTTAATTACATAAATGAAAAAAATCACATAATTATATTATAAAATTATGAAATGTTTAACTTTAATTATATTATGAAAAATTAATCATTAAAATTAATAATGTAATGGCATAAACATGTTTGTGAATCACACAACTTGGTTCGAAACTTTTTTTGATATGGTGAACGCTTTCGAACTGACCGAGTTATGAACCCAGAGGGTTGAGGGACCCCACCCTTACAACAACCAAGATATTACAATTAAGCTCAATAATCGGCGGAGCACAAGTTGCCACCAAGAACACACAAATGGCGAAACACGAGCCGCCACACATGCACACACCACCAACGAGCCACAAATCGCCATGCTTGATCCAACAAATCATGAGCAATCAAGCAGTAAGCACACACCACCACAGGTGAAACATGATCCGCCTCACACCATCAAGCACATGTCTTCTCGATCCAGAAACTCCTCCGTGAAAACTAGCTTGCCAACCGCACCACCTTGGACATTACCACCCCGGTCGTGGATCATACCATAGTGGGATTTTAACTTGGTGGTTCCTAATGTTAGAGTAGGTATTTACCATAGCTCATGTTCACCTAGGTACTTTATTTAACTTTGTTGTATTTATCCTCACCCACTTATGTGTGTGGATATTTCTTTTTATTTATTTAGATATTAGGGGGATATTATCTAGTTGTTAGGTATAGTTCTTTCCTTGATCTATGGTATTGACTAGATCCTTGATGTCTAGTTATTTCCTAAATCTATGGTCTTGACTAGTTCTTTGATGACTAGTTCTTTCCATGATTTATGGCTTGATCTACAACCTTAACTGGTTCTTAGATTGTTATTCCTTGCCTATATAAGTAAGGCCCATTCTAATTGTATTTCATTGAGTTCCATAATAATATATGATATTGTTACTCATTTTTTTGCAAAGGTTTTATGTAAAGTTATTACGCGAATTGCTTTCATCTTATAGATCGTGGTGTTTGATTAGCATCTGTGTTCTTGGTTTGGCACGATCTGGTTATCGTTTCTTTTACTATATATACAACCATCGACTTGATTGCTCCACCCGCACCCCATCGGCCTTGGTTCATAAAATTTTAAATTAGGACAACCAAATAATATTAAAAAAGAAGAGGAAATTATATATTCATGTGTCAGGTCTCTTGTAGAATCCATTGGTCTCGGGTTCACGATTAATTGACCTTCTTCGGATTGGTTCAAATAGATCATTTAACATCATGTGTTTGTGAGGGACTTATTTTTTGGGAAACATTGTATTAAAAATATGAGATTCGGTTTATATACTCGCTCCATGCCATTCTGACTTACATTCGGTTTATATTTGAGGAATTCGTGAACAATGAGGTTCCTAAGGGACAAATCAAAATGGGGACTAGAAGGTACCACTATAATCAATATTTACATTAAAAACATTATTATTTTATTAATTGAACAATTATACATAATAAATTAAAAAGAATGCTTGTATATAGCTTTCTTCTTAAACAAACATGCATTCTAAGTCATTTATCATCAATAATCCATATATACACATGCATTCTAAGTCATTTATCATCGATAATCCATTTAGGACTTTGGCATTTTTAAGATTTAGCAATCAAATGAGAATCCAAACATTATGAGAATAAAGAAGTCTATTAGCATTCTAAATTAATCAAAAGGGGTTTCTCTACACCCTATGGGTATGAATATGTATGAGATGTGTTACATGAAAACTCGATGCAGAAATAAAAATATTATAAAGGCATAACATAACATTTATAGGCAATGAATAAGGTTCTCCAATCTATTTTTTTAATCGATATAGGATAGGCTAAAATATGAATGATTTCCTAGTTCTAATGTAGCCTTAGGATTTCCTAGTTCTAAGATTTCCTAGCACCCACTAGCCATTTACAATATGAACAATTATTGTTCACCCAATTGTTCCTACATTTCATTGTTATTGTAGTTATAGCCTACTGACTGCTATGCTAAGTACAATTATGCATGTATAATTATGAAAATATCATAGTGACCTCCACGGTCAATGCTACTATACAAGTATTGTTCATGTTTTTTTAGTATATAACCTTTATTTTTCACTTAATTTTGCATTCATTAGTTTGCATTTAGAGATTTCATATCAAAACCATCTTATTAAAAACCACCACAATCTAATATTTTCAGCTGAATTTTCATATAATTTCATCTTATGCTAAGAATTTATACTTTTTGGAATTAAATTAAGTAAATATAAAAATAAAAGTAAAATAAATAAGAGGTAATTGGTAAATTCCTTTTATGTTTATTTATAATAAAAAAATCATTATACTACCCCAATTTTAAACAAAAAAATAATATATAATCAAACAAATTGAAAGAGAGGATTGTTAACACATTAGTAGTCTCAAGAAAACTTGAATCATTTAATTATTTTGTTAGTTGATTTAGTTAGCATTTAACAATAAAATGAAATCTCCCAACTTTGTTTATTCAATCTAATTTATTTTTTTATGAACCAGTCTCTAATAATATATTTGTGTCATTCTATAGTTTGTAGAATAAAATTCTTCATGTGAATTTGGGCTTTTGGTGTGTGGGGGTAAATGTTAATCACTAAATATTAATAAACTGACCAAACCTAGGCATATAGCCATACCTAATATAAACACGTTTAATATAAAAAGATATTATAAAATATAAGAAGTTTATAGTGTACAACATATGAAATATATATGTTGTAAATAACATCAATAATTAAACTGTATGGCATTACTACTAAATAATATTTACAAACATAGATGAGTTCATCTTATTGAGACACAATCATGTATGATAAGAAAGAATAAATACTTGAAAATTTTGTTGTTGAAAAACACAGTGTGTTTTTCAACAATGTTAAAAACACACTGTGTTTTTCAACATTTTTCAAAAACAAAGCGTATTTTTCGACAATTTTTTTGGTACAAAAATCCACACAGTACATCATGAAGGCACACTATTAAGAAGACACTATTTACAAACAAGTGACTCTAAAATGGAAGTATAATCAAATGTAAATAGAGCTCAAATAAGGGTGTTACAACTAGTCTGGATATTAGAACTCGTTTAGGTTTGGACAACCTACACAATGTTGGTTAAATTCTCTTTGTTTTATTTGGTTCTTAATGCATTTTACCATGTATTAAACTGTTGGATCTGTTTGATTCAACTTAGCAGGGTTTGTAATTAATAAATTATGTAATGTTAATGTTATAATGTCTATTTCTATTAGGCCTTTACTGTTTTTCCCATCAAAATCAGGCATAGAGATCTTGAAGGATGGAGATGTGCCTGCCTCGGGGCTAGGGTCTACCTTGCCTTGGGACTAGGGAGAGGAAGAAAATCCCTATCAAGTTTATGACATGTCATCCCTGGGATCAACATATGCTAAACATACTAAATTAAATAAGATCAAAAAATGCCATACTAAACTAGATAAGCGTTAAAATTTGGAATCTACCATACTATATCATATTGATGTGTAGAATCTGCCAGTGTTTTAGAAAAAAATACAGGTAACGATTAAGTGAAAATGATACAACGAAAAACATAAGGGATAAGGAAAAAGTAGAGTACTTTCATGTTTGTTTCAACATCCATACATCTTTTGAGGGCTTAATTGTTATCTTGCATTTGTATATCTCGCATAGACTAAAAGCCATTTCTTAAAAATGCATGCCCAAAATTCTTAAACCCCCTAAAATACATATATTTAATTGGTTTGTACTTAAAATTTCTCCTTTAGAACAATAAAAGATGCGAGGAAATTACAAATCTAGGCACATAAATGACAATCATACAACCCGATATCTCGGTTAATGCCCCTTACTCTTGGCAAGAATATATCCTTGTACAACTAATTTCATGCTTTCTAAGGGTCTCTGTACCACTTTACATTGAACCACACATGAATGTGACATTAGTTTTAGTATGTAAATTGTATAACCTATAACTCTTGTCAACGATGCTTTCATAAGGATATTTACCTTCAAACTTTCATTTCATGAATACCATAATAGTCTAAAGTAAAACTTTTAAAGAAAACATTGATTGAAAGAATAGGGATAAAATACAACATATTGTTATTTTGTGTGATAAATTCTCTGCCAATCAATAGGGTCACAAAGCTCTAACTAAGCTTTCTTTGAACCTTGATATACTTCTTTTATCTCACACCCTAAATATGCCCCACTTGAATCAGTTCATTATTTCCTATTATTTACTCTAGAAGAGGGACAAAAGCCTCGTAAGTTTATTGATGTTCAATAAAATAAGGTCTGATAAATATATGGCTGCAATATTTATAGATATTACACAGCCATATGCTGACAAACATGTAGTTGCAAATATGCAACAATAATCTTGATTACAATATCTTCCAAAATACATCGAGGAAGCACAAATAATGTAATACAAACAAATATATTTTTTCCAACTATGTAACAAATTATCCTACGTGAATATAATAAAACAATACAAATGGTTATGCACTCATAACCATATAATAATAATATCAAACTACCTAGTTACCACAGTAAATGATAAATTACTATGATAAACTAGGTTTACCCTAACATTCCCCTCATTAATTTTACATTTCCTCAAGTGATGAGGAGAGGAACTCTTTGAACACCACAAATTTTTCATGTCATGTGACTTTGTGAAGATATCTACTCGTTGTTCAACTTGTTGGGGAAAAGCGAAGTTGTATGTTGTGTTTCAAGACATGCTCACGAATGAAATGTAGAATAGGGACGAAAGACTCGCAAGTTTATTTATATGCAATAAAATCAAATACAATAGAGAGGGTTGTAATACTTATAGGTATTGTACAACCAAGTACAAACAAAATAGTTACACATGTGCAACCATAAATCATACGAGAAACAATACAAATAAATAGTATGTTGCAACTATGCAACAATAATCACATCCATATAATAAAACAAAATAAATGGTTATTAAAACATAACCATATCAAACTACCTATTTACCATAGTAACAAACTAAGTAACAATCTAGTTACCTCCGCCGATGTATTGGCAAACGAGGGAGTTGCAAACACCCATACAAATCTCACCATTTGGAATTATCATGACGCCATCTCAGATAAGCTTGGAAAGATCTTGGAGCATGATAGAAATCCTAGCCGTACTGGTTAGTTGGATTTATTGCATGCATTATGTGCTGGCAAATAGGTACACCGCTGCAAACCAGTCACTTCGCCTATGCGAAATCAAAGGAACAACTACCCTTCACATGCTTTCTGGGTCTTTAATAAGCCTGGTCCAGAGATGTTAGTTTGCAGTTTGATCGCTGTTGTTAAGCGACTGTTGCTGTTAGTTTGTTGTTTTTTTGCTGTTTAGTTGTTGTTTTGTCATTGCCGACTTAGCTTTCTTTACGCTTTCTGTTTCGTTTTTGCGTTTTGGAGTTTGGCTCCATTTGATCTCCTCTCTGTATCCGGATTTTGATCCTTTCTCTATTCTTCTCTTGCCCTTTCTGGCTGTTGAGCTTTTTTGTACAAGGGTATAGTCCCTTTCAAAAAACTAATTTACCAATAATTAAAAAAACAATCTAGTTACTTATAGTCTGATGCATAATTACTATAGTAAATTTAGTTTACCTAAAATTCCCCCTTAATTTTGCATTGCCTCGAGGATAGGAGAGAAACTCTCGAACAACTCGAACTTGTCATGTGTAAGTGAATTTGTGAAGATATTTGCTCATTGTTCAGTTGTTGGGCAAAATTGAAGTTGTATGTTGTGTTTTAAGACATGCTCGCATATGAAAGAACATGTACCTCGATGTGCTTTGTTCTTTCATGAAACATTGGATTGCGAAACAAGTTTGAGAACACCTTCATTGTCAACATACAAGGTGGTAGGTTTTTCCTATTGTATTCCAAGTCCTTCCAGTATGCGACGTAGCCATATCGCTTCATAGATAGCTCCTCTGTAGCATGATATTCAACTTCTATAGAAGAGTGAGAAACAAAGTTTTATTTCTTACTTCCCCATGATATCGGTCTAGATCCCAAAAAGAATACAAATCCAGAAGTGGATTTCATGTCATCAATGTTACCTACATGATCTGAATCCGAATATCCAATCAAGAAGAAGTTATTGTTCTTCTTGTACTCTAGACCAAGATCCATTGTACCCTTGAGATATCTCAAGATTTACCTTGTTGCCTTCCAATGACAAAATTTGGGTTCCTACATGAACCTAGAAAGATAGCTCACTACAAAGTTGATATCTGGTCTAGTGTATGTTAGGTAAATGAGACTCCCAATCAATCTGTCATAGAGAGTTGCATCTACCACAGGAGATGGATCTGAACAAGATAATTGTAGTCTCATCTCCATAGGTGTAGCAATAGGTGTGTAATCCATCATCCTAAATTTCTCGAGTGTTTTCTTGGTATACTTCAAATGAGAAACAAATATGTGATTCTCCTTTTGTCATACTTCCAATCTAAGACAATAGTGCATGAGCCCGAGATCTGTCATGTCGAACGATTGATTAAGATATTTCTTTGTTGTATCGATCATCTTCATTGAACTGCTAATGATGACTACATCATCGACATATACAACAATAATCACAATCTCCCCTTGCTTTTGAGGTAGAGATTGGGATCATATATGGATTTCTGAAGAATCCAAGTTGAATTGAATGTACCAAGCTTGAGGTGCATGTTTAAGGCCATCAAAGATTTCTGAGTCTGCGCAAACCTTTGTTTCTTTTGCGGTACAACATAACCCTCAGGTTGAGTCATGTAGACTTCTTCTTATAGATCTTTGTTCAGAAAGGCACTTTTCACGTCCATTTGATGGACTTTCCAACCAAAGAGTAGTAGAGCAAAGATCATCCTGATCGTTTTGATCTTAGTTGTGGGAGAAAATGTCTCCTCATAGTCTATGCCTTCCTTTTGTGCATACCCCTTTGCTACCAGTCTTGCTTTATACTTGTCTATGGTCCCATCTACTTTGTACTTTGTTTTGAATATCCATCTATAACTAATGGGTTTCTTCCCTGGTGGAAGATCGACAAGTTGTCAAGTGTTGTTTTTCATCACTGATTGATACTCAATGTCCATGGCATCTTTCCAAGCTTTTGATTGTAGGGCTTCCTGGATAGTAGAGGGCTCAACAAATTCAACAACTCTACTCATCAAAGCAAAGTTTACTTCTTCTCGTGCTTTACTTTGTGAGTTCATGGTTCGATGGTGGATGTATTTAGTGGAGCATTCAATTTTGCATCTCATATCATGTTAGTATACAACTTGGGCATACGTTGTACTACTCTTGTGGGTCGTGGTCTTGTCTGATCATCACTATCATCCCCATCATCATCGTCATCTTCATATGGAACATCAACTTCTATTTTTACAACAGGTGAAATATTTACGTCATGTGAGTCTCGAGGAGGAGTTTCAGCTTCCTTCTTCTCAAATAACTCCACATCTCTGCTAGTGTAGACTTTTCTAGTCTTTGGATCCATCAATATGTACCCAAGAGTCTCTTCACTGTAGCCAATGAAGATGAGTTTTGTGACTTCGTATCTAACTTCTTTCTATTCTGCTTGGGTATGTGCATGCTAGCTTTGCACCCAAATACTCTGAGGTGTGCAACAAATGGCTTCCACTTCGACCATGCTTCATGTGGTGTCACTCCATTAAGAGCAACTGTGGGCACTTTGTTCAAAAATTATCTTTGTTGTCTTTGTTGTTCTGCCCATAATGTCCTTGTTAGTCCAAAATCATCGATCATGCAACGCACCATCTCCATAATAGTACGGTTTCTTCTCTCAACAACACCATTTTGTTGCGAATGTGTGTGGAGGAGGCGTCTGGTGACAAATCCCTTGAGCTTGAAGGTGGCCTTTGAACTCATTATTGGTGAATTCCCCCTTGATTTGAGCGGAGAGATTTGATATGATGACTAGTCTTGTTCTCTACAACCACTTTGAACTTTTTGAAGTTCTTAAAAGCTTCACTTTTCTTATGAAGACAAAATATCCACATTTTTCTTGAATAATAATCAACACATAACATGAAATATTGAAATCTAAAATGACTAGGTTGCATCGGATTGGAAAGATCGATATGAACCAAATCAAGCTTACCATGAACTTACCAAGTACTCTTCGGAATGAAGCTTTGTGTTGTTTTCCTCTACTAGGCGGTTAGGACTCTTATGTCTGTATCCTTCTAGAGAGATGGCAAGCCTCTCACCATGTTGTACCAACGAAGTGTTTCGAGATATTTGAAATTGATGTGACTAAGTCTTCTATGCCACAACTATGTTGATGAAGAATTCTTAGCCACAAATGCTTGATCATCCCTGTAGATAAAGTCAAGCTGGAACATACGTCCCACATTGGAGGCTTTTGTAAAAATTTCAAGCCTCTTGATTTGTTTTGAATTAAACACACGTTCTTACCAAAATGACTCAATCTTTAGATTATGATCCAAAAGTTGACTTCTTGGTAGCAGATTCTTTGTTAACCCCGAAGGACATATAATACATCTAATATTCTACAATTGCGTGAACCAAGAGGTAGAGAAATGTTCCCGATACCCTGTACTATGTAAGAATAATCATCACCTAACGAAACATGGTTTTTTTGAAGGTGTGTTTGTCATGGTGGTAAACCGGTCTCTATGCCCATTCATGTGTCGAGTGGCTCCTGAATCAACATACAAAACAACACTAGATGACATGGATGGTTCACTTTGAAATGAGCAATGTACAAGAAGATTGTAGTGTGAATGTCTCGTATGAGATTGCTGATTTTGAGGTCCGTAAGTACTTGACAAACATTTCTTATATGTATTATACAACATTCTTTCACATCACATCCTTTGTTGCATATAGGACACTTTTTCTTTTCTATGTCCCCATATTGATGTTGATGTTGTTTTAGGGACTTTTGAGAAGAATGAAATTTTCCTTTTCCTTTCTGATGAGAAGATAGTGCCTGCTCCTCTTCATCATATTTATTGTACATTGCTTCTTCTTGTTGCAATAGGTTCACTAACTTGTCAAAAGTAACTGTTTAATCCGATAAGTTGAGTATCGTCACACAAATGTGGTAAGAAGGAGGGAGTGATTTCATAACAATGGGAATGAGAGTTGTATTAGTGACCTCCTCTCCTAAGGCTATAAGTGAATCCCTCAATTCTACAACTCTTCTTAAGAAAGCTTCCACTTTCTCATTCTGTTTGAATTTCAATGTGTGTAATTGAGTCTGCAAATTCAAAATTGTGTTCTTGTTCTTGGCCTCATACACGATGCTCAACTTATCCCACGCTTCTTTGGTTGTTTTGGCATCTTGAATGTGGGGTTGTACGTCGTCAGATACTACAAACAAGATAATAGATTTGGCCTTCTAATTGGCCTTGTCAAACTATCTTCGTTGAGTTGCATCATCTGGTGATCTGGTTGCGAAACCATTCATAACATGTCATATCTCTTCAAACTCAAGTTGTGTTTTGATCTTAGTCTTCCATGCAACATAATTATCTCCTCTTAGGAGCTGCGAGTCTGGAAGAAAGAACTTAGGGGCATTGGTGCCCATTTTCTGAATTCACTAGATAAAGGGTAAGACTCTTATCACTCTAGGTATAAGGTCTCCCAATCTATATATTGTCGAGTTTGATATCTTGAGCCTTTCTATATACGCGCCTTTCAGATATACCCGTCAGTATGTGGAAGAAGCTTGCCCTTTTGATATACCAGTGGTACATGAAAGAGGCATTAACATATGTGAAAGAATTTGATACATGGTACTAAGACAATCTTGAAGAGGTCTATACAATTATTGACACCCACTCAAAGAAATATCCCCATAAGCACGCGTAGCTTCACCGTATACTCATATAATTTTAGTGTCTCGATTTATGTCGTGCAATCGTTCACAGATGAATGTGATGGCTCAAAGTGTGTGCAATGTGTCATTATTACTCCCCATCGATTTATAGGGACGATGCCCAGACGATGTTGTTGTAGCTATATTAGGCATAGTAGTAGTCACGACAAATTTCCTGTAAGCGCTTCCTAAATGCATTGTATATACCGAACAACTGCGAAAGAGATCCAACAATCTTGTGATATTCAAAACCAAATTTTTATCGATTTTGTTTACAAATCTCTGCTATTTTTATTGGTTATAATGTTTGCAGTTGAATATAATAACCTTTTAAAAGAAATACATGATAGATACTGGAAATGTCCACATGGTAGGAGGCGTGGTAAGACAGGTTTAGGTCATTCGCATGAGGCGGATCTTCTTTCCTTATTCCTTTTTATCATGTAGTTTTGAAATCCTCCACCGTTGTTTTATTTGTTTCCCGTGTCTTTCACCTTGGTTATTTGTTATATATGCCATTTGTGCTTGGGTTTTGTGCTTGAAACATTTGGGAGTAGCGGGGGCTCGACCCTTGATACACAACTCAGCCCGTTGTTTGGCAAGGTGACTCGGTTAGGGGCTCGTTTCAACGAAGAAATTACCGTTTGCAATGTCAACATAGGGCTCAACGTTCAATGCATAGATCGCTTGATCCGAGAGCTTATCGACACAACAACACAATGGACTATAAAAGCCAACCAACTCACATGATAACTCACCTAAGCAACTTGATATTCCTTTGTAGAGCTCGGTATGAGCTAACTCATTTCAACTCACCTCATAGCCAATGTTTGCTCGATTAGGAGCTTTGTTAGGAACTTGGTTAGGACTCACTTTAACCTTGATGAATAGCTCGGAGGTCCAACGCAGAGCTCTAAAACAACAAGACTACTAACTTTAGCAGTGAAAAGATGGGTAGCTAGATTTAGGTGAGAAACCGAATTTTGATTTTTTTAATTAGAATGGCTCTAGTAAACAACTTTTACCTGGTGTAGGGGAACCAATGCAAAAAAAAATTCTTTCCAAACACCTGGAGAATGAACAAAAGGTTGTGGGGATGTAAGGATGTTTTGGTAAGCTACTAGAGGTAGCACTACCTCTCCTGGAATGCATAATACTTCTCCAAAACTTTTCTACCTTTTGCAACCTCTCTCCAACCTGACAATATATCCTATCCTACTCTGATACCAAATCAAGAAGAGGGACGAAAGCCTCGTAAGTTTATTGATGTTCAATAAAATTAGGTATAATGAAGATGGCTATAATATTTATAGATATTGCACGGCCATATGCTGACAAACATGTAGTTGCAACTATGCAACAATAATCCTGATTACATTAGCTTCCAAAATACATCTGGGAAGCACAAATAATGCAATACAATCAAATATAATTGTTATAACTATGTAACAAATTATCCTACGTGAATATAATAAAACAATCCAAATGGTTATGCACTCATAACCATGTAATAATAATAAAAAACTACCTAGTTACCACAATAAATGCTAAATTACTATAGTAAAATAAGTTTACCCTAGCATTTACAAGATTTTTTTGAAGTATGCCCTCTTAATGACCTTGGAAAATATCACTACTTCAATCTAGAGTTAGCAATATATGGGTTAAAACATGTAAGATCTACGAACTACTTTAAGAATTGGCTTCTTACCAAAATTTCCATTTCTTCAAACTAAAACTAACCTTTGGCTACTACAATCTATTACTTCTTTGACCTAACAATGAGGTTGTGTGCCTCTAGAAGCATAACTAGCTGATGTCTTGATATGGGTTTTATGAAAAAATAGTCAACACCAACAACAAGAAACTTATTTCTACCATTTTCCAATGCTTTGCAAATCGATCCCACAATTGGGAATTTTATGCCCATAGCTACCATCTCTCTAGTTATGTAGGTAATTTACATCACTTCAAATGCATAGGCATTCCTCCACACATGCTTAAATTATCTATGAAATCGTGAAAATATGGCTTAATATGTAGGAAAAGGACATTAAAAATTGTATTGCAGGAGAAATTTTCATATTGGAATTCGTCCCATACATGAGGTAATTTCTATCAATATACCGATATATGTTTTGATGGATGTGAGACCATATTTATTTGAGACATTATGTCAAATAGTTCACAATTAAACCCTAAACTAGGACACTCGTAACAAACTTTATCTTGTTAATGAAGTTTACATACTATTTTTTCATAAACCATTTACAGTTCACATGCATTGGCTACAAAAGTTAACATCTTGTCTACCCATACACTTTACCTCAGGGAGGTGTAAAGGAGACATTAATATGCAAACTACTAACATCTTGGCGTTAATATGGAGAAAAATGGCACTTCTTGTAAATGTTGTGGGACACTTGCTTGGATCCCTGCCAACCTCGTTGTGTCTCGGCCTCCTCTACACGTTGTTCCTTTGCTCGACCCACAAAACACAAAGAAAAAATCACTTGGAAAACCCGTATATTCCACCCACAAAATGCATAGAAAAATGCAATTGGAAACTAGTGTATCATCGCTTATTGCCTCCTAGTTATCTCAGTGTATGTGCAAAACATGATTAAACATTCTTTCCGATTTTCTCGGTGCTTACAGCGAATGACAAATGGGATGGGGATGATTCGTTTGTATGGGGTATGATTCATTTGAGCGGGGCACACATTTTAATAATTCAAATTTTCTATGAAATCCCCATCATTTTTGTCCACGTCAATCAAAAACTTGCAATCCACGTCGATCGGGCGGTAGGGAGTTGGTGTTTGATTCCACGTCCAATAAGCGTCACATCATACTATTCGATGGGTTGGATGTATTATGTTAACATGAGGTCATCGGGTTTTGTGGCATATGCACGTACATTCTTTGGGGAGGATAGCCGCTGGTTGGCCTTTATGGCCTCTACGTTGATCTCCATAATGTGCTTGCTTAGGCACACTCCCACGATTCATGTTGGATCTTCTTGGAATAGTGTATGGTAGGCCATGTCACCATTGCCTGCCTTGTGCATTCTGACATCATGCATGAGCTCGCACACTTATTGCATATTTAATATTCTTACGTTAGGATTGCATTCTTCGACAATTAAAAATGTGAAACCAACCTAAACAAAGAAATATCAACATCAACCTTTTAATTTCAAGGACAAACTCTCTTCTTAATTTCAATAAAATTCTATTAGTGTGGATATGGTGAAGGAGAGCTCGACATGACCTCAAGTGGTAAAGAAACAAAGAAGAAATTTGGCATGTGTGTGGTATAACTCATTGTAGACACGTCTAACTAGGAGGAATCCATAGGGAGGGGCATTTTCTTCCGGTCGTATTGCCGTACTTGGTCGCATGGCGGAAGAATGCTATAAATCAAGGCACGGAAAAGCTGTCGAAACAAAGGTAATGTAAACCATTTTGTTCTTAGCTAATAACCACGTTAGCCCCATGAGCTTGCAATTCCGGCTGTAAATCATGCTCATTTTGTCTGATATTTCGTTCACCTCTGCCATTTCATTAACATATTAATAACAACCCAATAATCAATTAAGTTTACTAATTTTCAATAGTTAGAACACCCAAAATAAGTAGGCATTGCTCAACTATCGCGAAGAGTGAGGACGAGGGGCGAAGCAGATCACATAGTGAGGGCATCCGATGACATTGAAGGCTTGTGGGAAAGTCGGAGGGTTAATCTGCAGTGCGATCGAGTCCCACGAAACACACCACGAGGTCATAAGTGTCGTTAGGTTGGGGAATGTGTATTTCATGGCTAAGCAAGGTGCTTTACAAATTATCCACACACTTGTGGGAATCATCTCTTTGTTTGGTGGGTAGAAGAGATTCAATGTTTGGTGGGTAGAAGAGTCAGACACCTACCGATAATACCCAAGATGTTGCAGTGGAAGAGCATCTCCACGCTTCCTTTAAATGAGGCCTCCATCTTTCTATTCTTATCTAACCGCTTCTACTCCCGCTTTACATATTCGTCAGCTTCTGCAACCACTTGCACCGCTCACGTACAAAGACGTGGTTTCCTGTTTACATTTGCAAACATACTCCTCGCCTTGTTTCAACGTATGCAACAAACAAGCCTCCAACTCGATCAATTTAAATTTTCCAGTGTACTCCAACCTATGCCAACATAAGAGCTCTCGAACAAGGTATGGACAACCATCAAAACATAAAATATAGAGGAATTTTGTTATATGTAGTTGTAAATGTTATGATAGACATGTATGCAGAATGTGGAACCTTAAAAGACACGTGAACTACAACAAACTTAAAAACGTTATGCTCAACTACATAAATTACAACTCATATGCAATTGCTAGTATATAGGCTTTTGGCATTGTGAATGCACTTTTTCACTTAGAAGGAATTCTAAAAGTGCTTTCAAATGCACTTAGTTCCTAAAAGCACATATGAGATGGAATTGGGGAACCAATCTTGTTTTAGTAATAACTCTTGGAATATGAGTCCTTTTGTCATTTGAAGCGTTAAAACACACAAAACGTAAAACAACCATCTTTCGAATTTTCTCATTGCCATTCAAGTCTGCAACAAATATAAAGTAATGGCCTGAATCTTTCATCAGAATCCCAAGGGCAGCCAAATTGGCTACTTAACGCCCACTTAAAAATGATGCCGAGGACCAAAATGGCCTCTCTCTACTGCAAATCTCTGATAAACATAATACCATATAAATTCCCGGGGTGTCTTTCCTCGGGGCCATGAAAAAAAACTTTTTCACTGCAGAGCGAAGAGTATGAAGGGCTCCTGTATCGGGTCCAGATCGGTTTTGGATTCGAGTAGAAATAGGGTTAAAATGCAGGGTTTAGGGAAAAATTGTAGTAGGGTTTGGGTTCATACAAACGGAGATAAACATGCAATAGTGTCCGATATGGAGTCCGAGAAGCCGAAGACCGAGGGCAATGAGGATAAATATAAAGAGTTTGGTACATTGCCTAATATGTTAACATTAGGGCGCGTGGCGGCCGTTCCTCTTCTTATCGCTGGTAAGTTCTAAAACCCTAATTAAGGTTTGAATCTAAACTTGATGTCTGGTAGTTGTTTTATGTGAATATTTCAATTGTCTTCAAAAATCAGCTGTTGTAATGCTTACTTTTATCACGGGGAATTTTATGATTTATTTGTTGAGTTAAATTGTATTATATTTTGAAATTGAAGTTCAACAGTCGGCAAACCCTTAGAAAGTAATTAATGGAAATGAGTCATAGACTTTTTTGCCAATCACTCGGGATTTTGGTAGTGTTCCGTGTTTTGTAAAAAGATCACTTTCAATCACACAGGGGATAGTGACTATTTACAAATTTTGTACCATTATTCCAAGTTCACACTCGCCAGAATTAAGAAGTTGTTGATGCGAAGAAGTTAAATTGTATTAAATTTTAAAAATAATGTTCAATAGTCTGTAAATCCTTTGAAAATAATTAATGGTTTAATGGCAAATTATATCTGTTTTTTTGATGGAAATCATTGCAGAAATCACAAGTGATAGATGGTTTCTCGATTTTCTTGCGATTTAGGTAATGTTCTGTGTATTGTTAAAAGGTCACTGTCAATCATACAGAGGGTAATGATTATTTACAATTTCTGTACTAATTTCCCAAGATCACACTCTTGTTAAGATTTGTATCTGATAATTGCCAGATTTCAAAGGAGTTGATACCATTGTTTTTGATGGGTTAAAGTTTCCATACTGGTTAACCTTCGACACTTGTACAAAACCATTCTATATTTTCCAGTTCTTTCCTGTACTGTATTTTTGAAAATAAGTTGCTTAAACTGTGTATAATCTTTATGTCTTTCATATCCTTACCTCCTGTGCAATAAAGAATAACCTCTGTAATGAAGTATTATCTTGTTGGCTGCTTTGATTGTTTGCGCAATGATATATTTCTAAAGTCAAACCTTGCGAAAAGAGATAAAATGAGTAGACTACAACACTAGCATGTCGTAATAAGGAAATCCAGGGACTGACGCTAACAAGAGGCCCCAGCGTGAGAGCTAGCACCACTCTCAGAATATTATACGATTATACGAGTATATGATTTATCAGATTTGAATTACTGTGACAATGTACATTGAAATATCTTGTTTATATCATTTTTGTACATATATCATGTGATTATGTGTTCTATATATCATGATTCTGAGCTTTGTTTTTTTAACCTTTGTGAACCTTTTTAAAATTCTAAATTTTGGAGTAGCTTTACCTTTTCTCAAACATACCATTTTTTTGAACCCTGTAACCATGATAATGTGGAGACATCACTAGTATGGATGGTCATTTATGGAAGTTCTAGATACGACAATATGGTATCGTGTTCTCAAGAGCATATAAACACTAAAACCTAGCATATTCATATCGCTGAAAACAATTTCTCGTTTAACCTGAAAGAATGCGGGAAATGAAATATGCTATTATCACCGATCATTGATTCACTATCAGATTAATCACATGATACTGCTTATTCATAAATGTGTGACTTACATATAGGCATTGAGCTCCTGCAAACAATGAGTCGAGCCTTATCTCAAACACTTTATTCTAGGTGAGTTTCAACAACTCACGTACAAACAATGAGTCAAGCCTATCTTAAACACTCTATTCTAGGTTATTTTGAAGTTGAACAACTCACGTACAAACAACATGCTTCCTAATAGCTAATACTCTTAACTAATCACATATTCTGTGAGTACTAGCTAGATTATTTCCAACGTTCCCCAATGAACATGGGAAAATGAAACAATGCTCATGAATTGAAAAAAGTTAAAACACGTGCTTCGACACATACTTTGATGGATGGGAACACATCAACCAGTTTAGCAAGCAAACACCAATGGATGGGAACACATCAGTAATCCAACAGGGTTAGTGGGTATGGCCTCATTACAATTCTGATCAAGAATACGCACTTTCCAGAACTGTGAACAATGAGACAATTGTTCACAACAAAGTCAGTCAGATTGAGCCGTACGGACCTTTACAACATACCTGCCACTCTTCACTAGAAGTGTGGCATGTGCCTCCACTTCACTTTTTAGATCTCCTTGTCAGGTTGGCTGGCCTCACCAAGCAGGTGCAAACAAACCAGTGGGATGCCCTCACTTATCTTCAGTGGTTGCTGGCCACCTCAGTAAATCTTGCATTTGTAGCCACTGGACTTGATCATTGCCATCTGTTTACGAACAACAAAAATAGTCACCGCTGCCACTAGACACCATTCTTGGCTATAGTTTTTTTGGCAAATATTTCTAAACCATCTGCAGTTGGAGTACATCACTGCTACTAATGACTAACAACTCTTCAGGCTTTGTAGTCATTCGGGCGCATTGGTTTTGCCACTATACCAAACTGCAACCTCTGAGTTAGCAGCGAACTCGAGATTGGATAGCGCCTCCTTCCTCCATTTCCTCCAGCCTCCTTCATGTTCAACTGATTAGGTCAAGCTGCATGATCTTCCATTGAACGTTGCACATGGAATTGACCCACCCACAGAATGAGTACTCGCATTCCCTAGGATGTCAGGTTTACCTGATTATGCATTCTTTACAGTGGACATGGAATTTGACTTGATGACTTTAAAATGATACACAACAGACCCCCTTTTTTTCTTTATTTGGTTGAAATTCAAACTTTACATTTAAACACTAGACTCTAGATCTAAATATTTAATAAACAACTAATAGACTTGATAAAAAAACAACCCCTTTTTTTCTTTGTCAATACTATTAGAATATATAAAGATTTGTCACCGCAACTCTATAATAACGAAACTAATCTAAACATTCAAAAACTAATAACTAATCAAAACTATATAAACTAAATGGTAAACCGAAATCTAAACTTGCCTTATAGCTTTTAAGCTATTAAAGGTTTATCAATTATTTTGCTAACATCAACAAAGCAGTGACTTGGAAAAGAAAGGTTGCATGGCTGGCACAGCGGTGTGATCTGTGAAGAACAAGGATTGCACGAATTTGGCAGAATCACAGGATTTTCAAAGACCTAGAAGCTCCCACGAGCATGCCAGTCTTGTCTGGAGGCACAGATATGTTGGGTGGCAGAGTGATAGTTCAGGCAGATGTGCACGGGAGAAAGATTGTAAGATCAGTGCACCTGATCAAAGACTTGAAGGCGTTGATGGAGCAGATGAGACCACAGATCTCTTTGCACGGCAATAGCATTGGTGTTGGCACACATGAGTCTGCAGAAAACTGCTACACGGCTCTGCTTTTTCGGAATACATAGAAATCAGTCCTGATACTGACAACAGAATCTCAGATTAGAATACGCACAGGTGGCTATGCTACTCAGAAATAGGAATACAGCTGTACGCAAAGATGGCTGTGCTTCGGTGCTGATGGCATGGATCTGGGCACGGAACGGGATGCAAAGGTTTTGATGGGCACGGACGGCGCATGTGGACAGAAGATTGATCAACTGGCAGAGAGTGCACGAGCTTGACTGCAACGCATTACAGACCACGAGATGCACGGGTCATTTTCTGACGTCACTGCATGGTGATGAGAGATTGGAGGGTGGGCAATAATAAGCTCGAGCAAGGGTACGAGACTTGGAAGTTCCGTAAAGGCAATAAAAGCTGACAAAAATCACTCTAGTGATCTGTGGACATGAGAAATAACTGGCAAATCTGCAGAGTTATGAGAACATCGAGTCATCAACAGAAGATGACAGTGCTAATAAATCTGAATGCACAGGTTCTGCAATGTAAAGTCTGACAAGATCCAGATAATGCACGATTGCAAAGCTATGATGAGTCAATGATCAAGAGTGAAAAAACCATATATTGCACGGGAACTGCAGCAGGCAGGTGATACTCATGCAATGTGGAGACAAGATCTATGAACAACGACAAATCTGGCAGAGCTGTGCACAAATGCATATGGCAAAATCACAACGAAATAGGCCTGTATTTGATATTATGCTGTCAGACCATACCAAAACCACATGCTAAAAAAACTACAATACCCTAACTTTCACTAACTAATTGAGAATGACCACACTAAAAGTTCTTTATCAAAGAATGATTCATTATTGGAGTAATAAAGAATAATAGTCACCCCTGCAACAATTAACAACTCAACTTTTTCCATCTTGCACTAATTCCCTTTTCTGATACCATATCAGATTAATTGCACGATACTGCTTATTCATTAACTCAAGACTTACATATAGGCATTGAGCTCCTAAAAATAAGGAGTCAACCCTTATTTCAAACATTCTATTTAAAGTGAGTTATTTCACCAACGCATGTACAACTAATTTGCCTCCTAATAGCTAATACTCTTAACTATTCACATATTAGGTGAGTATTAACTAGATTATCTCCAACTGTCACTATCTGAGATTTTTTTCTTTAGCTCTCACTCAGCTCCTACACTATTCTTTTGGTAAGAATGAACCCTCATCTAGCCAAAAAACAAGAGAGAAGACGGGCAGTTTGAATCCTCCTCCTCCATCGTCAAAGCATCATATTTTTCTCCAGAGGAACAAGAACCTGTTGATTGGGCACGTGTTGCATGTGTCTGTTGGCGACCATTAGGCAAAATCCATGGTGGTTGTCTTGAAATGCCTGTATACAATTCAAGGATAAATTTGATTTGGGGTTGGTGTTGTTGTGGTTCGAGAACAGACAGATGTAGTTCATGTGTCAGGTAGTGAGTGTATTCAATGCATAATTAGCTTGACTGGCTAAACTGACGAGGGTAAGGAGATGTGCTATGCAGATGATGAAAATTGGAATGCTTTCGAGACATTGTTTATAAAATGGATTTGCTAATTACTTAAAACTTACTAAAACATGGATGGAAAATGTCTGCCTGAAATATAAGTGGTGGGCTTTTCTGAGCAGGATAAAGGAGACGAGGAATGTAGATGGTGAAAATTGGGATGATTCCTAGACAGTGTGTCCAGGATGAACTTGTTAAAAACTCAAAAATTTACTAAACCATGGATGCAGAGAGCATGCATAAAAGACATCTATCAGATTGAAGATCTCAAGTAAGTAACCTGGGCTTATTAGAAACTTTAATTGTCTTTTCATCTTCTGATGGGTCAAATGTGTGAGATTCCTAGAGGTTCCATTTTTGGAGACACAGGGAAGTTTATTTTGATAGGCATTACAATAGTTTTCCTTTATGAGATGCAGGAATAATGTCCAGAATTTGATATGTCTGTCTTAATCTTTTCATTTTTAGAGTAATTAACTCTTTCCAACAGTGACTCAAAGGAATTGGTAATATTGATTTCCTAGGGAGAAAATTGCATAGAAGATTTAGCGCCATCAGTGGCTCAGCCGGGGATAATAATTTCTACCTAAATCTGAGATATCTTGTCCCTGAAAATATTCAAATGAAGTGGCATATGCCTTGGGTTTCCCAATAATATTGTAAGGCACTGATATTATAAGTGCTACGAAAAATTATTGTTTTTGTTTTACTAACATTAAGTGACCCCCCTCCATAAGCATTGGCTGCATGCTGAAAAATAAGAGCTGAGGTTTGTGCATGACTATAAAATGTGAAAACTAATTCGTTTAAGGTTGATAAATTAAATATGAGGGACATCATAAACAGGATGTTCTTTGTAACGTTACTTATTGTGACTGAGGTTTTTTCTAATGTTAGAATTATGGTGTAATTCTACCATCTCTATTTTGAGAGTGCATTTTGCAATAAATTCTGAGCCCTATATTCTCCCATTGTTTTTGCATTTTTTCAATTGTTCTCTCTAATTTTTGTTTATTATTTGTGTGCCATTGGTAATTGTACCTTTACAGTGTCATGGGACTCACACATGAATTTATTTATCAGCATTTTATCTTAATGGCTCGTGGGCAACTACGACTACAACAAGCATCTTTGTGGCAGCTGCTGCTACAGATTGGCTGGATGGTTATATAGCCCGCAGAGTATGTGGTCCATCCCTTTGCATACAATCATCATGTTCCCTCAGCTTTAGCTTTCTTGTCTAGAATATCTATGATTCATTACACCTATTGTTTATAAGAATGCTAATGTAAATGTTTTATAGGAGTTTGGTCCAAGGATAATGACAGTTTCCACTATCCTGGGCACAATCTTGCCTGAACCACAGTGATTGTCATGGCTTGCAGACAATGTCAGGTTCAGCCTTTGGAGCATTCTTAGATCCTGTGGCTGATAAGGTAAGCTTAATTATATTAACCTTGATAGCAATTTGCTTATGTAAGTCAATTTTATGCTATCTTTTTATACTATAAAGTTTAAACAATTAAAGGCTTTTAGTTGCTAGTTTCATCTTCACGTTGCTGATAGTTATTATTAAACTAATCATATCATATCTATTAGATTTTCTATGAACAGCCTTTCAATGAGAATACCTTTCAACTGTGCCTTTGTTTTAGTTTTATGAGTAAACTATATAAATCTGTAATCAACTGCAGGAGTGGATGTCATTGCATGGTCTTATCATTTTCACAATGTTTTACAAATTAGGTTGAGGCTTTATTTGGAAAACATGCCAGGCATTTTATATGTAAGAGTAGACACTAACATAGGTCTTGGGCGGTCTCAACAATCCTCTTGACATGTTCTTATGTCAAAATTGGGTTGAATGGGTAGTGTATGTTGTTGGCAAAATATTTGTCCTAAGGTAAATTGTGGAACTTTGCAACAGTGAGGGGACAAAAAGTCCCTCCTCTAAAATAAGGGCAGGTTCCCTTTATTGAAAACAGGATGGATGTATTAAATTTTGGGTTTGTAGTGTCGTTACTTCTACCTGAAAGGATCGGTGCCGGGCTTGAGTGGGATATTGCACCACATTTCTTTTGGCCTAAAAGATGTCAAGTCCACATAACACTAGGCAAATATGTCCTTGTATGATTCAAATAGGGCCATGAACCTTTGGTGTTCTTTTGAAGAGCAATTTTTGTCAATGTTAACAAATCTAGGTTGTTCAACAGTGGCAATATTTACTTTCTCATAATCACGGGAGCATGCATTTCTTCTTGCATCTTATTCTTTATGAACCTATCATGTCTATCAAACAATTCTTCGAGGGAAACAATTCCCTTGGGCATCTTGTTGACTTTCAACTAGATCACCTCGTCCTCTTTGCTTCAGTTTCTACTTCTACATAATTTTCTTGAGAAAGACTCCTATATGTTGAGTTACTTCCATCTAAGTACAGGGTCTTGAAATTACCAACTTTCTCAAGGAAAGAGATAACATGTTCATCTTCATTGAAGACATTCTAGTTATTTGAGTTATTAGGCATGCTGGGACAGTAGACTAACTCAATAGTATATCTTTGTCAAATCTCTAGTGAGGGATCAATAAGAATGTTGACACGACCAAGGCATCAACTTTGTCATTCTTTTCCTTCGATACGACAATAATGGTGAATGCCTTAGAGGCTTCTATACAACTCCATTCTTGTTCTTCTAATGTTTTAGTTGGTCATTCCTTACTTGGAATTGGTTCTTCACTTATTTAACCACTCTTTGGCATGTCCTTGGGCTCCTTAACTTGATGATGCCCATTTCCTCAACGTCATTCAACCCCAAGTGTAGGCTTTATTTATGGCCGTATTGTTGGCGCTTTTAAATTTTAACTTTTATAAGAAGGGGAACAATACGCCTTGCGGTGAAGTAAGCACAATCTTGGAATATGAACTTGTTGTGGAACAACTCACATTGAGTTATAGGGTCCATATGTCATGAGGGTCACCTTTGACGAGTTTGGGTATGTGCAAGGCATCTTTTGACTATAAATGCTTGACCCGGTGTCTTGGTAAAGAATGTTAGCACAAGGGTCGTTAGACTTCTGAACAATATATCTTGCTTTGATTCACATCCTATTCGAAGCTTGTCTCCACCAGGATCGTCATTTTGATCCTCATTTTTTTGTAAAGCAACTAAAGCCATTTGGGTGTCCTTGATTTGCCTGATCAAAAGTACTTACTTGGTCTCCACCGAGTAGCATCAGCCAAAGGTTTTGGTACAAGATATGCCAAGGGCATGAACAACTTTGTGGGCATCACATTATTAGAAGCTGTAGAGTGAATGATACGATTGTTTAGGTGGAATCCTTTGATGAAGAGGGACACATAGAAGGATCTAATTTCACTTCCTTGGTTAGAGACAACCATTATATTTTGAGAGGCTGATGTGTTTGGGGCTGCTAGGATACCTCGGGATGAAGCCTCTAAGGTGCTAGGATTATTACCCTTGATGTATTTAACAAGCTGGCCCAATTGTTTAGGATTTGACTGGAGATCTTTAGTTTGAG
This sequence comes from Taxus wallichiana var. yunnanensis, assembly GCA_018340775.1. Lineage (NCBI taxonomy): Eukaryota > Viridiplantae > Streptophyta > Pinopsida > Cupressales > Taxaceae > Taxus > Taxus wallichiana. The sequence continues at coordinate 548,266,484 of CM031234.1, forward strand.
TAATTTGAATATTGGTTTTGTTCATATATTGATGATATCAAAGGAGGTGGACAAGCCAAGGTACTGGTTTTAGGATTGACATTTGTAGGAGACACATTTTGGGTAGCCATTGGTGCAATGTTGGGTGTTTGATAGGTAGGATTTTTAGTTTGAGTAATTTGAATATTGGGTTTGTTCATATGTTGATGATATCAAAGGAGGGTGGACAAGCCAAGGTACTGGTTTTAGGATTGGCATTTGTAGGAGACACATTTTGGGTAGCCTTTGGTGCAATGTCGGGTGCTTAATAGGCATGATTCTTGTATTGAGGACTTGCATATTTCTTTGGTTGCTTGACATTAGGATGAGTTGTGAGTGTGGAGTTTCTTGGAAGAATATATATTTGGGAAGGGACCTTAGCAGATTTTTAAAAATCTTTTCCTTCCCCTTCCCCTTTTCTTTTTTCCCCTTCTCCACATTTGCCAATTTGTTCTTTGATCTTGTGAAGACGCCAAAAATGTGTTTGTTCATCTCTTTGACCACGTTATCGTGATTGTTATAATCAAACATGTATATTAGGTGTCCAACAATGGAATCACCATCGGACCCTTGAATCTTATGTTAGAGGTACCCAAATCCTCTTGATTTGGTTTGGAAATTGTTCATATCTGGATCATTTAAGGGCACACCTGAAATATCCTCTCAGGGCATAAATACAAAAATCTGGTATTTTCAATAAAACCTAATAAAAAACAATATGATTTCCTTCAATTTATCACAGCAGGCCTTCAAATAAAAATACCCAATTGTTGGAACCCTTTGAATATATAGATTTGAGTGCAAAGATCAAATATACATCAAAAACATACTTTTTTATATTTTATTTTCAGGCTGAAAAATTAATAAAAATACAACTGACTGTATATAGGAAAATAATGCCAAAATGTTGGTCTAGTTGATTGAAGATGGTGTTTTGGGTAGAATTTGGCTATTTGCAAGCCCCATGATCTATTCCGATTCGTACCACACGCTGCAACAGTCACTAAGGGTGATGTCACCCCTTGGAGGGTGGTCGTTAACCCTTAGGATGGCTCCAAATGAGGGTAAAAATCCTTCCCAAATACGTTGTTCCAACCTAAGATGATGCCCTAGCTGTAAACTCTGAAAATCTGACTTGCAATGTGCCCTAGCTGATGAATTTGATCTGAAACTGGAAATCTTTGTCTGGATGCACAAATGCAACTCTTGGATGGAGTTACCCCGAAGATTGGAGGGTTTTTGTCCTCAAAAGCAGAAGTTGGAGCAACAACTCAAAACCTCAATGTAAAAATAGATAATGGCAACAAGATACCCAAAAGACCCCCATCAACCTCCTTTTATGACTTTTCATGGCACACTTTTCGAGAAAAGGTCCCCAAGTGGGATGTCCCATGTCTAATTTGGCATTTGACTTTGCTTTATTGACAAGTTACTTTTATTTTAATAATAAGACATAAGTTGCTTTTATAAAATAATATAAAGTTACTTTTGGCAACTTAAGTCACTTTATTAAAATAAAATATTTCCCTTGCAACACCCCTTAAGCCTACGAGAAATAAAAATTAGGCTAAGGGTACTTTTACGGATTAATTTCAAGGAGACATTACAATGTCAATCTATTTTGCAAATTGGTTTTCATGAAAGATACATGCAACTATGACGACCGAGGTAATGGTGGGCTATCCCTCAATGACATGTCTTTGGGTAGGTCTTTAGAAGATAGAGCGACCTTTGTTGTAGGGATAACTCTTTTGTGGTATGCCTTGATATAAAAGAGCTTGGCTAGCTTGGGCAATTGCCTCTTAAGGACAATCTTGTCATTGGCTATCTCGTTGAATAAGTGGATTGGTGGAGCCCTTGCCCTTTTCTTGTGACATGTCTTTCTTCCACTTCTAGTGATTACAAATTGCCTTCAAAATGGCTTGAGTTAGAGCAATTGCCAAGTTTGTTACTTGATTCCTCCTAAGGATGAAGCTCATGTTGGTAGGTTGGGTATTGATGAAGAAGTGAAATTGATTTGTGAAGCGGGTTTAGATGCTATATGGATCTTGTTTACTAATTTGTTGAATTTGTGAAAAATTTGTTCATCGGTTTGTGAACTTGTTTATTTGGGAGAGTTGGGGCAAAGGACATGTTAGTCTTCGACTAGTGCGAGCCTTTCTTTAAACTTAGTTTTCATGACATCCCTTTCCATGATGGTGCCTTTCTTGAAGGTGGTAAAACAACTTAATAGCCCCTTAAATGCAAGGTCTTGTTGAGGAGTCTAACCCCTACGCCTTCTGTTGAACCGATGTAGGAGCATTCAAAGGGCATGGGCAATCTTGCATTAGCCAAAAAGTAGAGGTGTCTTCATGTACACAAGGTTGTGTTTGTTGTTTTGACATGGCTGAAGTTAATCCTCGGAAGCATCATAATTCCAACACTTTAAGGGCAACAAGTACATCAAAGGATATCGGTCTCAAGCATCAACATGGTTTCAAATGAGGTAGTTGAATTACTTGACTAGCACTAGCATTTGGGAAGAAAATATGCCTATTGAAGGCCTAAAAATGATAGGTTTTAGGGAAAAGGGAAAATTATCATGGAACATGCATCAAAGCCAAAGTGTGATTGCCATATTTGGATTCTTCTTGAAAAGTTATACACTTGTGAAAAAAGGTCGCACTTGATTTGGGTTCTTATGCAAACATTATGGCCCTTGAAACTTCTAGGGTTTTACACAATGACAAAACTGTTGGGGTGGTTTCGTGAGCTAGATCGGCGGTTTTGAAACGATCAAATTGGTTTTGTAACCCCTACTTAAAGTGTTCGTTTCTCCTGTAAGGAATGTAAAATGAAAGTTTAGTTCATGAGTTTTTTATGGTCCTTGGGAGGTCGAAGAGACACTCCAAAATGTCAAGAATTATCAGAGGAATTTGGATTCTTGGTGTGGGTGTTGGTTTGACAAGCAAGGGAAGAGCAAAAGAGAAAGGAAGATCTTGTAACAACTCTGTTGAGATGGTGATCATGGAGCGTTCGGGTTCACAGGAATCTCTGACACCAAAAAACAATTAGAGTAGGAATTTCATGTTTTCATAATGTTTGTGATTTACGACATATCTTGAGGAGCTTATTCGGTTCACGGTATTGTGTACGTTTGAGAACATATTTCAAAAGTTGGTGCAAAAATTTTAATGGCGCATCACAAAAATATGTTTGTTTGTAGAAGAGGCCATGTATAGGAAATGGATATTCAATGTGCATAACAACATCTTTGTGGCATGCATACATATCTAGATGGATGGCACAATGCTTTAGATGGTGCAAGGTTGTATTATTTGGTGCAAGAGCAAAAGGCTTAAGGTAGGAGTTTTGCCTGAGAGAGTCACTTCATTATAGAGGCTCGCATTACCATCGAAAGTTCATCTCAATGGTGCATCCCTTTGAAACCACAAAACTATTGGAGCTCATTTGAACAAACACACACAGGATTCACTTGGAAGACTAGTTACACTCTTATGTGCATGGTTAGGTGTGCGTGATCTTCCCAATTTGAAATACAACATTCACGTGTGATGCACAGAAGGAGGAGCCTATATAGATTCACTAACCCATAATTGTTGTTGTTCAACTAACTTGTATGCATTGAGTTGTGTTATGGATTGTAAATGCGTTAAGGAACATTTGGGCCTTATCTTGCATAGAGCATCGTGACACATGTAATTAAGGAGGCTTTAGTAAATGTCATTTGGGTAGATTATAGCTTTGAGGCCATATTCTATGTATATGGTGTTTGATTCTCTAAGAACTCACCTTTGGGCCTTATCTTGCATGGAGCATTGTGGCACATGTAATTAGGGAGGCTTTAGTAAATATCATTTGGGTAGCTTATAGCTTTGAGGCCATGTTCTAAGTAGGTGGTGCTTGATTCTATAAGAACTCACCCTTACACCCAAGAAGGGGACTTCGACTACATAGTTTTGGCATATGATATGTTCACTAGGGAGGAATACTCGGTTCTACTCCGGGATAGTCATAAAATTAAGTTGTTATATGTTTTCGTGACTCGATTTACTTAAATCGATGTTATTGCTCTTGTTGTTGTTTTAAAGAGTGTATTGTTGGTGGTTGGTCGTACATTGTTTCTTGTTGATGATCAATGAAGGGTGGGAAGTTAATCTATGTTTCTTTGTGTGAAATGCTACGACTAGCCAAGAGCCATGTTGTTTTGTTGAGTTTTTGCATTTAAATGCATATTTTGCCAAGTATTTTAAGGGCAACGTGGTGTAAGGAAGTTCTTAATTGGATTCCTAATTACGACTACATCATTTGATATCGAGAGAAAGGTTTTGATGCATCATTTGGAATCATGATGCGGGATCATCTAGGCTCACGAACACTTTTGCATCAACTAAAAACACAGTTTAGGTTTTGTGGGCCTTATGCACATGTTTGTGTTTATGCGGCTTGTCAACCTTTATGACACAATTACCCATGCGGAGTAGGCTCGTATAGTAATTTTGAAACATCACTAGAATCTCGGAAGAATGCCAAAGCTAAGGAATAAGGAGATCAAAATGGTTTCATCCATTTCCCAAAGGTTGATTTATCTCTTTTGAGGACAACATTAAAACCATAGCTTCTCATAAAGTGGTGATTTTGTAGCCGCCACAAAATCATTGCTTATGGCTGAAACTTGCAGTTTCCATGGTGTATGAAAAATAGAAGTTACACCAAGAATTCCTACCTTTCCATATGGGCCTATTTCTTCATGATTAAGAGTTGCTTGGATAAGTGTTAGATTGGAGATTTAGAGTTAGTGGGGGATGAAGAGTTGGAGTCGGTAGTGGAAAGGGGAAGTGAAACAAAAAAAGCTTGATTTTGAGAGAACTCCAAGCAAGGGAGTAGAATATAGAGAGATTAGCACCAAGCGGTGATAACAAGGTTGAAAACTGCAAGTGTGATGTTCATAACTTTGTAATCAGTCATTGGATCGAGAGTGCGACTTCTTCATACTCTGCGGGGTAAGGAGTATGTGTATTTGCATTTACATCTCTATATTGTTGTTGAATATTAATAAAGAGAGTGTGGTTGTTACGGAGCTGTGTCTTTGTGATTGTGTTTATCCTTAAGCATGGATTGTGACTTCTAAGTTGGGAGTTTGGTAGTGATTTACTAGGCCACCTCATTCCTATATGAATTTATTGGTATAAAAACTAGGATTGCCTTGTTGGGTTTAGTGTGTGAGGCTCTTGTTGAGTCATTTGTAGGTTGTGAAAGAGAAGCTTGCTTGTTGTGAGGATATGGCACACACAAGAGTACTTGTTGTTAGGGAAGAGGAAGAGCATCGAGAGCACCTAGAGTTGCAAACTTGAACGACACTAGGAAGAATCCAAGTGAGGTTGGGCGCAATGATGGAGAATGTACAAAGGAGAGGAGCAACAATGTTGATGAAAGTGATGACGAAGGGAAGTTCCAGAGATTAAAGAAAGAGATGTTGGAGATACATAGAGGAAAGATTTTTAAGAGCCATTGTGAGGCTAGGAAGTAAACTAAATATGGATACCCCAAGCTATGATAGAAGCTTGAGCCTTGAAAATCTTATTGATTGGATCACAAATCTGCAAAAGTATTCGATTATGGTTCCACAAAGGATCTTGTACAAAGCTAAATGTTATATCCTCTTCCCAATCGAAGACCCTTAGCCCATTACGTCTTCCCGACGGCTAAGGAGAATTTTTAAGGGAGACTCAAGTCCTATTATTTTTATTATAAAGTGCAAAAAAAAATATAACATTATAAAAAGCACTTATAATAAAGTAATAGACTTAATATTAAAATAAACATAGAAAAGTGCACAAAAGGTAAAAACACTTATAAAAATTGTATTTTCTAAAGGAAAAGTGCGACTAGCCCAAGGGGAATAAAAAATAGTTAAGAATGTAAAAAGCTCATGGGTCCTATGTATCCCCTCTAGAAAATGCGACTTGGCCTAGAAAGGATGGAGGGTGGAAAATGCATAGAAAAAATCATTGTATGCTGATTGGATATTTTGGAGGTTGTTTTGGGTCTCTTCTTTCTTTATAAGGAGAAGTCGACTTGAAAGAGGGCATTCTATGATCATTATCTAATTTCTGAATTGTGTCTAAAGCTTGGAGCTTTTGCATAAAATATTCTAAGGATGAAAACCCTTAGGAATTACCTCTAGAGGACGAAAACCCTCTTAGAGAATGTGAGGGATCTCTACACAAGGGATTCTATTGTGCTTGCAAGGATATTTTAGTTATTTCCAACAGTTGTTTGAAGAGATTTTGCAGATTTCTATATCAAAGGTTTGAAGAAATATTGCAGCAGTGTTTTGCTTATTTATCTCTAGTGGAGAGACCCACTTTTTGTCAAATCTGGTATGTTGCAGACTGTTTTTGGATCTGATTTTTGGTGCTATTAATAAAGCTGAATTTTGGGGATTGAATCAGCCCATTTTCTGAATTTTTGGGTGACTTTGAGTACCATTTTCAGATCTGTTCATGACAACCTACAGATTTGATTTAATTTATTTCAGTTCAATTTAAATAAGAAATTTGCATATTTTACTTGATTTGGGCCTTATAAAGTCAGTACTTTTGTTTTTAATAAGAGAACTTAAGTGTAAGGGCTGATTTAGTGGAGTTTCATACTTAACCATAGTCGCGATTTCTGAAATAAATTTCAGATCTGCATTTAAATAAATTGCTGCATCTTCATAAATAGCATTTGGGTGTTTGGATTTGCCTAAAATCCAAAATGGGGTCAAATATGTCCATTTGGGCGCACTACACTAAAGGGCCATGTATCCTTTTGCTAGGATCACATGCAGTTAGAGAGACAAAGAAGAGGGAAAACAAAGATCAAAACTTGGTACATAATGGTTACAAAGCTTAGAGGTAAGTTCTTGCCTTGATTATCAGCTAAGTTCTTGCCTTCGGATTATCAGCTAAGTTTATCTAAGAAGTTGCAAAACTTTAGGAAAAAGGAGATGAATGTGAAATACTACATGGAGTTTTATGAACTCACAATTAGAGCTGGTCATGCTGAAGTAAATCAAGAAAAGACATTGAGGTATGTTAATGGAACACGTTCAACATGAGATGGGAATGTTTCCATTGAAGTTAGTAGAATTGGGCTATCGATGTGCATTGAAGGTGAAAGAGAAGTTTGCTAGAAGGCGGTGGGATATCTCTCAAGGTAGAAGAAGGTTCTCGAGAGGAAGTGGACAAGCAAACAACAATGGACAACCTACTCACAAAGGAGAAGCAAGCTCTTCTCAAAATGACTACCAAACACAAAGAGGAAGAGGTAGAGGATTTTTGGGAAAGTTTTTGATTGTGGAGAATATGTTGGACGTAAAGGGTATGAATGTTCTAAAGCATTTGAACAATGGTAAGAGACACGAAGTGAACAATCACGTCGCTCTTGCGGATGAGGAAAGCGTTGGTTCTCCAATACATATTTAAGAATTGGAGCGTGATGAAGCTTTGTTAATGAAAGTGTGTTGATAAAACTTGTCGAGGAAGCGAGTGAACCGATGAAATGAAAGAATCTTTTCTAGACTATATGTGAAGTTGATGGTAAGTGTTGTAAGGTTGTTATTAATAGTGGTAGCATGGATGACTTAATTGTTTATGAGATGGTAGGAAGGCTTGGGTCGTGGTCGAGGTCCGTTTAACGAACGGAACCACCTATAAAGATCTATGGGAGGGTTCCGAGATTGTCATGTTGACTAGGATTTGGGTTTGGTGAGTCATGTCGCTCAATATTCACACGAATGACTCTCGGGATCAAATGAAGGGACGCCTTACACCACACAACCCTTGTTAGAGTAGATGTCACCAAGGCAAGATCTCGGGCACAACTTTTAGACAAGAAACAAATGCCAAATATTTCTATTAATACAAGGAAAACGATTATAGATTCAATCACATCATTATTACTCCAATTACATTTCACAATGAGACTATGCAAATTTTTTACTAAGAATTCCAATCCTAGACCTATTCTAAGTTTGCAACTCCGCTAAGCTTATGCAAAATCACATTTGGCTCAACTCCAAGGACAACCCCGTGATTTTTTCAATTTGGAACTTGACTTCCTTCTCAATTTTAGGCTTCTAAGTGTCTCTCATGTTCGTAGTCCACTTTTATTTATAGAAAGCATGATGCCTTGAACAAAGGTTTATGTGGAATATTCCTCGGTGG